>JAODKC010000016.1:13033002-13110652 GCA_026777985.1 Mormyrops attenuatus
CCCCCCCCACCCCCCCCACCCCCCCCCCCCCCCCCCCCCCCCCCCCCCCCCCCCGGGGCCCCCCACCCCCCCCCCCCCCCCCCCCCAAACACGGGGGGGGGGGGCAAACAGCCCTGGGCCCCATACTCTCAGGAGCCCCCTGCTGATCTCGTCTTGTCTACTCCATGTCCACTGCAAACCATTTGCACAATAACTTTGGTTAAAATATCACAATCCTTAATGATATATCTTAAATTTGACTAATTGATCGGCGAATTTTACCGAAAACACCCCTTTCCCTACCCTAATCGTTAAGATTTACTGCTGGAACCCTGTGCTTTGATTAGCATATTACTGATGATATAGCTCGAATGGGCCGATTTAGAGGGCCCTCTACCCATGTCAGCCTAGGGCCCCCAGAGAAGGTAGTCCATCCCTGAGTCAGGTGCCATCCATGGAGGTGAGGTTCTGTCACTCTCTCAATTGCTCACCCAAATGAAATCTTCAAAACTACCTCTTGCCGAAACACCATTCAATTTAAATCATTTATACACATTTTCAAACACCTTTTGCAATTAAATGCCATATAACAAACAAAATAAACTTACTTCTTTATCTAAGGACACCGTATCTTTTCTTTTATACTGCATTGTTAGCAGTCCACCGATAGTGTTTAGAACCGATAATAAGAATGTAGTTGAGGTGATAATGGTTTAAAGGAAGAAAAAAAATCATGTCTCTGATTGGCATTAACTGGAATTTTTTAAGTATTTATTTCTAGTTCCAAAATGACCCTTGAGAAATCAAAAGGAGTTCATGATTATGGTTTTCATGTTTATGTTCCTTGTGTTTTTTAATACCCATAGTGATTTGCTTGTGCTCTCTAATATCCTTAATGACATGCTTAATCAGTCTTTTAGCTGTAACAGTAACTATAATCATAAAGTTGACATTTTAAATAATGATCGCTGAAACAATTTATATTAATTATGGCATTTACAAAAATCTAAGATTTTATTGCAAGGCGGTATGAGATCAGAATTATATCTGTGTTTAAAAGGTCTAACAGTCACCCTAAAAATACACAACTGCCATGCTTTAGGAACATTGCAACATGCAGCACTACTGTATATGATGATATCCATAACTCAAAATTAAACAATGGATAGTACTGTTACGAAAACTGTAAGTAATATTCATCTGGGTGCATATCTTATTAGTATGCAAGGTTGTCCACAGATAGCTGAAGTAGAAATGATGTTGATTTACCTGTCATAAGGAATGTTTCATTGGAAATTTCAACAAATTGAAAAAAAAGGCTTTATTTTCCCAGTGTGAAATGCATTCGGTATGGGCTCCTTGGCACTGCTTTTAAAATGCTAAGCTGAAATGTTGAGGTTATTAGGGAGCCCGTCCTTTCCTTGTTAAAACAGTTTATGAGGTTATTGCCAATATAGTCCCATAAAACGACATACAGTTTGATGCTAGAGCATCAATTTAATTTTTAATAAGCGTGGCAGGTCTCCAGGTTCAAGTTGTTTAAATACAAACAGAAATCACACCTCCACTTCAAAAAGGGGTTAGTAAAGCTAAGATCAAAAAAAAGATTATGATAATAGGGAACAGGTCTTCGTACATAAGGCAACAAAGAGAAAGGTGTCTCGAGATAATTGACTTATAATTCATTTTAACAATAACTTAAAAACATCATTAATAGTATTTGAAGGGTCACACAACCCTGTAATGAGTAAGCAGTTGGATGGATGGATATATGTGAAGAGTTCATTAAGTACTGCAGAATAAAGAACCAAGTTAAAAGGGGAACAAAAATGATTATTCTTTTTATTGACCAAAGCAGAGGGACAGTCTTCACTTTTCCTGCCACTTTCATGCCTTGAGCCAATCTGCTTATAGGTCCAAGATCTAGTCCAGATCTTCTGCTCAACCGGTTACCCTTCCCCAATCATTGCCTGTGTATTGAACTCACCTGGAACTTATTTCCTGTTCAATCACATAAACACCTCTCTCATTCAGTATCCTGCTGTGTAGTCCTGTGAGTCTGTCTCCATATTGTGTCTTTCTTTTGTTCTGTCATCTATATGTGTTTAATGATCCCTGGTTTCGTGACTTTGTTTTTGGATTGCGATTTGAATTTTTGTTCTGTATGCTTATGACATTTCATTGATTTACATGTTATTCCTGTGTTATGGCTTTGTTTAATAAACGGCTATGGATCACCTCTTACAAGGATCTCGGCATGAATCATTATACAAGCCAGCTGCGCCCGGAAACAGATGAGAGCATCCTACCATCCCACACTTAGGTATGTGAAGATGAATCAGCATCCAGTTGTACGTATGATTTAACTAAACCCTAGTTCAAAGATTAAACAATTTTTTTCAGTTTCTGCTCTGGATGTCAAACAAGGCTGTTGGGCAAACTCAGAATATTGATTACGCTATGATAACAAGCGTAAACAGTATTATAACTGAACAGAACATAGATGTGTACACTTGTACTCAATGCCAAGTGCTATATACTCAGTGTTTCTTTACCCCAGTCAGTTGCCCATGTGTCTTCAACAACCGTAACCCAGGGCTGACTCTAGCTACAGGCAAGACAGGCAGCTGCCTGGGGCCCCTCATTTACCTGTGTTGTCAAAGAAGTGGAATGACCATTAATTTTTATGGTGGTGGGGCCTCCCAAGTAAAGCTATATTTAGGGGCCCTGAAAAAATGGAGCCGGCCCTGCCACTACTCATCAATTATCTTATGTAATCCTGTTTAATTCTTGTCAATTATTACACATCCATGTGCTGTCAATCAGCCATCATACACACCTTACATGTTAAGCATAATTTAAGCAAATTTGTAATTCATTGCGTTTCATTTTCTGGGAGAAAGGAGCAGAAGCTGTGACCAAATGAAATTGCAAGGATGTTTTGCTTGAGTATCAGATGTTTTGTTTATTTTGTTTATTTGGTGAAAGTTGTTGATTGGGGGTGGGGGTAAAATTCTATTGAACAAAGTTAGTTGGGGCCCCTTTTTAGCAGAAGCTGCTGGGCTTCAGCCCCGGGGAAGAACGTGCATTAATGAACTTCTGGTGATTGCAGGTATAAGATGATAGTCAGTCTTCAACGTTAAGAAGCACAGTCGGAACTTTGGACTTGTTCACGAATCCAGTAAAATGCAGTACAATTACATTTTATACAATTTAATAGACAAAAGTGTATTTAATATTCTACCCCGAGTAAAGACCACTACGAAAAAAAAATGAAGAAAAACATTTTCATAAGCAATCCATAAGACTATATTGTACGGAATCAGCTATCACCTCACTTTCAAGTAACCTGCCAATTTCAGCCTTGATTAATTGACGTCATACTACTAATATATAAAGTAAACAGTGTTTAAAAACTGCATAGAAGAGTTTATACTACGCATGCTTCCTCGGGATGAATATTCTCCCCTCTGAAATAGCTTTGCTTGAAAGTGTATGAGGAATGTTTTTTCAAAATATAATACCTGCTCAATGCAGTATGCACGCATTTACATTTAAATATATGCTATTTACGATTATAAAAATATTTGAAATATACATTTAGTCATGGTGGTAGTTGTTTGTCATTGTACTTGCAGCATCCGAAGAGAGGCAGATGAGCGTGTTGGTCGTGTGTACCTGTCAGCAGGCACCCTGTCTGAGCTTCAGGGGTTAAACGGCGTGGCGGTGCGGAGACGGACGCCGCTTCCCGCTGAGCTGCGGTGCCGCACGTCGCCGCCGGACTCCGCTCCGTACTCCCACCCCGCATCTCTCTCTTCCATTACGGCGTTTCAACAGATGGCACCGTGTCCGACAACTTCCCTGTCTCCGGCTTAAGGGACACCCTGTAAGGAAAGTTGCTGAAACATCGGCGGATTTTGTCGCTGCTCCGAAGACGGGACTTGCTGACATTATCCTCGCCCCCGCACTCGCTGCTGTCTAACGCCGTTTCCAGCCCAGGTTTCCGCGCACATTTGCGGCGGACGCCGGGTTTCCCCCCCACGACCTCAAGCCACTCGAACCCATCCCTCGGTCCTCGGGAAACCTGAACTTGGAGCAATCCCGACTCGGCATTTGTGCTGGATTTTTCCCACTGAAAGGTATGCGTTTTCATGTATTCGTAATAAACACATTTAATTATGCATTGTGCCTAATACATATACAGCTTGGGTTAGTATTTGGCAATGCAACTTTTTTTTTCTTGATTAAGTTTTGCACTTACCATTTCTTTTTGCACTTAAGTATTTCTTACGTGACGTTGGTCCTTATCTTTATGTCATTTCCAGTACAACATTAGGCTGTGTATCGGGTTGGCAGGTGGTCTTTACTAACCCAATTAAAACAATATTGCGAAAGTGTCTCAGATTATGGGAACTGTAACTCACACCGCAGCACTCGGGACGCGTGAGATAACTCGTTTTTATATCTGCTTTACATCATTTAAATTTGCATGTAGATATTAAATGTTCCACCTTAATACTTCCATCCATGTAACGCTGCACCATTGTGATTACCGGAGTGAGGAGTGCAGTCCTTGAGAAAAAAGTAAAGTTAACTTAAGAAACAACTTAACGTATTTCACCGCCGTATGTTTTTCCTAAAAAGTTTACTCTAAGGATATTATATAGGCAGCATTTTCACCTGAGTCAGATGTATAGTACATTTGGCTGAAATTGAGTTTGCTTTTGTACAATGTAATCTTTGTAGCATTAATATTAAAATATGAAACATAACTATTTTGCTTAATGCTGTATAAAGGGAATAGGTGCATAAAACCGAAAGGCTATACTTGTTCATTAAATACTATAGTATGAGTGTTAGGAAATACAATTGCAAAATGTTAACCTAGATCTGAAGTTGCGCCTCTGTTAAGATGCTGTTTAATCTCTTTAATCTTTTCTTGTCGTCTTTCACGCACATTCTCCCTCCCCACTCAGTTCTGCGAAGGACAGCACTTCTTGTAAACCCTAGGATGGCTACAGAATTTATACCATAACAACACCACAAATTATATCCACATCTGCAGAGAAAAAACTAGCCCTCCTGCTTACAGTAACTTGGAAGGGGACTTAATAATGGCCCCCTTTTTCAGACTTTGGTGTTGGTCTTACATTTCCACATGACGTAACTCATTGCATGAATTTGTAATAATACACTGTGAAATTCTGTCCCCCAATAAGGTTAATTTTTTTAAATGTAATTTAGCAGATGATTGAAGCCGAAAGAATGAGTTTTGCAAAAGTTATATATCATACTTGTTAAAAGCTAAACACGTTTTAGAATGATACATATGCATGTATGAATACTACAAATTTTATAGTGGCTTTCAGATAAATAATATGGAATGAAGCTGGCTGGATGAGACACTGGCTGCATTTCGGAATGTGAACGGCAAGCATTCATGATGATGTTGGAAACATGGCAGTCGTGCTACAGCTACAGTAGCAGGCAACATGACTGCGATCATTAAGCAGCAAATTGTAAATAGTGAAAAACTAGTGTGAAAGCTCTACCAGTGTAAGCTTCGGAAATGCAATTTAGTTTTTATTAAATATATTACTCAACATTAAATTACTTTTTCAAAATAGGATTTGCTCTGCCGTTACTTAATTCTCTACATAAAATAAATATGTGAAGAAACCCTCAGAAAATTCTAGTGTCAAAGATTAGCTATACTTAGACTCTCATAGGGGGGAAACCGTGAAATGGTTTAATGTGCATCAAAGATTGAGTTCACACTTGACTGAAGAGGTGTTTGTTTTGTCCTGAATGTCATTTTCATACATACATAGATTCATGCATTCAAACAAGACATTAAACGTAAGTATGAACAACTTGAGTTCCTGCAGGTGAAATTTAAGTCTACTTTTATTCCAGAAAATACATCTAAAAAAGTAATTAGCAATTGCACTGGAAAAATACCTTTAGCTTTGCAAAAATATGTAGAAACACTTATTTTTTAAAACATGAAGGCAGCACTGTGTCTTACACAAATTATCTATAAAGTGGTTGCAATTTTATTTGCACAATTAGAGCAAAACAATTATCTGCTCTATAAAGTTTAATTGATTCCTTGATGAGAGCTGGCAGAAGAAGCCACATACGTTTCGCCCCCCCCAGGAGTGAGGGCTGAGTGGCCCCGCTGTTGCATATATTAAAAATACATATTTTGAACCTGCATGGTCGATTAAAGGACTGTGTTAGTAGGGTTTTGTTGTGCTAAGTTTGATGTGGCGACTAAATAACATAACCTAACTTTCTTAGTTTCATGACTTCATTAGCAGAACAATTCCTGACATTCCGCCATCCCATCTGGCCCAAGCCGATATTCATGGGAAATTAACAGTGAATAAAACAAATTTTGTATTCAGAAAGCATCTAAACTTAAATTCAGTTTCTACTGCTATACCCTGTCCTTTTTCCTTTGGAAGTAAGATATCTAAAATTACATCCTCTAAAAATTTCATTCTCAGTGTTATAAGTTACTAAAACTAATCATTTATACTTTAATTCATCAGTGGCACTACACTGGGATATGACACAAATCTCACAAGTTAAGATGACAGGCTTTATTATATCTACAGCAGAATGACTGATGACGCTGCATATTTCATCTGATTTTAAAGGGCAATTTACTGTTCCTTGGAACTTAAAAAAATTGGGATTTGCATGCTGAAAAATGCAGATAGGATAGAGGATGGATGTTTCTCTAAGATCTCTTATTTTGAACTTATACATAGATGAAGTGAAGGACAAATTCTCATGAGTAAGCTGTGATTTCAACAGTAAAACGAGTATTTATGGCATTGTTTTCTTTTCCAGTTTTTTCCCGGTTTTTTGTGTATCAAGTATAGAGAAAATCAACAGAAAATAATAAATAAATAAAATGAGAAATAAATAATAAATGTTGGGACTCAAAGGATGGAAGGCTCAAGGACAGTTGTGTTGGTGAAACAGAAAGGGGTTTTATTGAAGTAACTAAACATAGGCTGGAAATAAATAAACGTGATCACTAGGGATCAAAATGGGGGGGGGGACCTGGAATGAGGTAGGACACAGACAAAAAGAAGGTACGATGTCAATGACTGGAGTGGGGAACACAGGACTGGGAAGCACGTATGTATGAGACTAACGAGGTAGCTAACAAGAGGCAGCTGGGAGTGATTAACAGGAACATGAGGTAAGACAAACGACAACAGACGTGACTTGATAGGGTTACGCTAAGGAGGAGATAGGTGGACATGGCAGACAGAACGTGACAGAACACTATAATGAGAGCCAATACAATTTAAAAATTTGATGCATTATAAATAATTTCCACCTAATGTCTGAGTTCTCCACTTTTCTAATAGTTAACTGTAATATGTTGCTGTGTTATGCAAATCATTTTATAAAATACTACAAACACTTAAAATTTCCTTAGTATTTCCTCACATTAACTTATATTTAGTTTTGGCAAGGTTAGCTTGAACAACACGAACCTTTAGTGACCTTAATCCTCTGACATTAGCAGTTCCCTACTTTGTTTTAATATGTTTATATAGGGGACTGTGTTTCCAGTCTATGATTTGGATAGTATTAAGGTTTATAAAACTACTTTCTTAAAAAAATAACAGAAAAACTGAATTTTTGGTACATTATTTCAAATATGACTTGCTTTCTTGACGTACAAGCAAAATTTGAGCAATTTTTATTGAAAACATCTTGGTACCTTGTATCCTGTGTCATGCAAATACATCTTGGCAAGTAAAGTCAGGTGACCAGTGTGGTTTATATTCATTCTCCCTGTCCATTGTTTATGAGTATAAAGTTATAAGTTCACGTGTATTCCTGATTTGCAGGAACATACTTATCTTGTAATTCACTTTCTTTCTGAAACTATTGTTTCATTTTTAATTTTTCCTTTTTCGGAGGCAAACTTTGAGTACAGGGCAAAGACTTATTAAAGTGTAACTTGCAAAAAGCAAGTTACATTTTTATTAGACTATGATCTGATTTATCGCTGGAACCTGGATGCCAGACAAAAACCATTCCATTGCAGCTTATTAAATGATTATTTTATTTATAAGATATGTAGTTAATTCTCTTTATAATCTCTTTTATAAACTCTAAACTATAAAGTCTTTGTGCCCATTTCAGATTTTTTTCTGATTTAGTCACATTTTGTAGCTGAAACACTTAGACATAGTTAACGTAATAATGAAGATAGTACTCTACCGATGCTTTCAATGAATTCAGACCAGTTCTGGAACTAGTTAAACAGTATTGAGAGGTGCTTGTAAGATGGTCATGTAAGTAGGGCTTTAATTATTTAACGTGGCGTAGTATAAGCTGCATTAGCCTAAGATTGGATCATTGCTTGTCCACTGAATTACATAAAGAGTGCTAAAGAGTGCTAGGAAAAACATACACTCAAAGCAAACATCCTACAGATAAGTTTTCTAAAAAGGCTGGCATTCCTTCCCTTTTCTGCAGTCAGCTAACATGTATTATATTAAAAAGAAAGGACATGTAGTGATGTTACAATGTCTTGTTCTGTAAATTGAGTGCAAATTGACTTGCATTGACATGGGTGGAATGCGAGCAGATCTTATTTAAAATAATAATGAATGATAGCATTCCCACCGCTGGAACAATGGCTGAAGTGGTAGTGTTATGGATTAAGTAGAACTTAATCAGAAATTGGTTTAAAGTAAATGGGCCGAGTGTTGTCCTCTTGTCCTATTCCTATTAATGGGATTTTAAGGGAATAGAACGAATCTTTGTAATAGTTTTATGGTTTTTGTGTATTTTGTCCATCGCACACCTGAAAGTGTATTTGATTTCAAGTGGCGTAACCAAGTAATTCAAGCTGATCAGGTTTTTGCAAAATTCATGGATTTCACACAACAATAAGTTAAAACATGTAATCTGCAGAGAACCTCCAACAAAACAAGACAAATGTGCAAAACATGGAAATTAATTGCTAACAAGAATAGTTTGCAGCAACCAGTATGGTATGGTAGCACTTTTTGGCAGAAACGCCAAACACAATGTAATAATTTTAGCATAAATCTTGACAAAAGTGCTAAGATAATGAAAGCAAAATACATGCTTTGAAGAGTAGCCCAAAAAGGATATTCTAACAGCTGAAATTCACTTTTGGAACGATGGAAATTTGAAGGCTAAAATGTTAATTTATATATTCAATATAAAATACGGAATATTTTTCTTTAGTGTGGAAAAATTGCTATTTTGGGGTGTCTGTTAATGGTGTGGGATATTAACATGAATGCTGTTCTAAGGTAAATTATTTTTTAATTGGAAAGTAATTCCATTTGGAAATTTGTACAACTCTGTAAGCAGCCATTTCTACTTTGGTATCAGCTTACATACACCCATCTGTGATTATAACTGTGTTAGTTCAAAAACCTAAGTGCTTATCTGAGTTCCGTTTATCATTGTGTAATGCACAGCAAACGCCTAATGCCCAGTTCATTTTCCCTTTTGTATAATTTTTCAGTTATATGACAATAAATCAAGGAATATTGTATTTTGGGGCTCGTTAAAGAGATATTATGCCTTATAATCAGAGTACAGTCACATAATTGCATGACAAATGTGTGCAACCAGCTACATGTAAATGATGTAAGATATACTTAGCAGTGATGTATCATGATAAATCCAGTTGATATTTGATTGTACATAACCTATTAAACCTAGAAATATACTGTAAGGGAGGGGTAGTGCTGTATATTGTGTAAAAGGGAACCATTTAGACAGATATTATAGCAATACAGTGTGGGTTTACACATCAGAGCAGAAGAGCCATGTAAGATAATAGCCAAAATGTTTCATTGTTTTATCCAAGCTATTGTTCTATGTCTTTAACTGTGCATTACCTGCCAAAAATGATGATGATTATTATTATTATTAGTAGTAGTACAAGTATTATTTTTATTATTATTATTACAACAACAACAACAATTATAACCTAACAGAGAAGTAAGATAATTCATTTAGCTTTTCTAATTGTATGATATACATTCTTTACTGAAACCTCTACCTAGTCTTATCAAAATTTAGATGAATGTCCAATGTTATGTATTCAGATTCTGTTTCTCCTCCCGCAAATGCACAGAACATGAAAGCCCCTGAGCTATAAATGATTATTCTCTTCAATATTTAATACTATATTATTTCAGTGCTACTTTATTTTATCACCAGCGCGCTGTTAAAAGTAAAACACGCCATTAAAATAGCAGCTAGCATGAGCATCTTTAATGCTGTGCTATTTCACTTATGAAAAATTCTTAAAGGATCATTGTGGGATAATCGCCGCAGTCATTTATGTTATTGTGATGTACCTGTGAACGTTGCCACCCTGGCATATTAACCTGTTTTTAATGCCTTACTCCACAAATGTAACTTTAAGCTCTATTCATTTTAATATGTTCTCCCATGATAGAATCGCAGACCTATTTTTCATTAACCCACTGTGTCTCTTTGTTCTATGTTCTCTTTGTGTTATGGCCAGTCTGTGACTCTTGAGCACATAATTAATATACAAACCCGTCAACTAATAAATTAAGATGTTACCTGGTTAAATTACGACACATAACATTTATTCCATTTTTCAATGTCATGCCGCCTTGAATTTATCTCCACTAGACTTCCTGCAAAATCAAACTGTTATCCCCTTCCTATATGAACATTTCATCTCTCTACCTCAAAAACCCAAGTCCTGAGTATGCATTTGCAAAATGCAGCTTTGTGCGAAAAAAACGGCGTAGCAATTAAACAATGGTTAAAACTCATAACTAACACTCTAACACTCTACTCTAATTTTCAGCAGGGTCTTGTCTGTGACCGTGTTTGCCACCACTCAAACCACATATTTGCATGGTGCCCTGAGATTTGAGGGCCCCCTGTTGCCCACAAACGGTCGCTACACTATATTTTAAATAAAGACCTTCTTTATTTAGGAGATGCTGAAGCCATATGTTCTCCTAGCCATCTAGATAGCCATGATATTCTGACTTTACTTGCTAGTGATTTATTTCACTTTTGAAATTTCAGAGAGGGTGGAGGGCAGGGGACCCCCAAATGACTTTTTGAGTGGTGCCTCAGAAACAAAAAGAAAAATTATGATGCCAATTTAAGGCTGGACGATAAAATAATAACAATAATTATCATGATCCCTCGATGTCAGTGACAAGTACGATATGATTTAAGATCCAGTTTTAT
Organism: Mormyrops attenuatus; assembly: GCA_026777985.1. Classification (NCBI taxonomy): domain Eukaryota; kingdom Metazoa; phylum Chordata; class Actinopteri; order Osteoglossiformes; family Mormyridae; genus Mormyrops; species Mormyrops attenuatus. The sequence goes on from JAODKC010000016.1 coordinate 13,044,247, forward strand.
GATGTCACTTCCTCTGTGACTGCTTGTCTGGACAGGCAATGGAACACAAGGGCAGGCACAGCCTTGCAAACTCAAACGGGGGACTTATTGAACAAATAAGAGAAGGCGATAGGGCAGGTAGATGAAAGAGAACACAGTAAAAACAACAGGGCAACACGCCAGGAGAGCAAGTAAGTCCAAGGTAGTCCAACGAAAGTCCATCGGAAATCCACACAGTAATAATCCACAAATAATTCAGAAATGCCAGGGTCGAATGAGAGGCAGTGTTCTGTCAGCACCGACGAAAATTACCTGGTGTGCTGCCAATCACACTCTTTTAAGAATGGACAACCTATGCACAACTAACGCACAACAAGGATTATGGAGTTGACAGAGCACCCCGCATACTGCTGTTCTGGTGAAACACACAAGTCATGGGAGGGGAAAGCACTCCCGCGGAGGAAACTTCGCTGTCGGTGCAGAAAGTGCAGCAGCCACAACGGAGATATTGTGGATAAACCAGGTAAAAAGATGTCGGTGGTGTGGCGGTATTTTGAAAAATGTAAGAAGCCTACGACATGGAACAGACTGGTGCTGTGTATTGAAATCTCTGCCAAAAACTTGTACCAAGTATGTAATAAATAATACTGTTGTCTTATTGCAAGTGTTATACCCAATGACAAAAAAAAATATATATGTATGATTTCTTAAAAGTAGATTTCAGTTTGCAGTCCATTTAATTTCTCATTATTTAAATGTTCTGTTTAAGGTGAATCCAAATGGCATAAATGAGCCTCAAAGTAAAGAAATAATGAATTATCGAGAATAATGATTCACGAATTATATCATGATAATTATCCAAGGCCGTCATTGTAACATACAGCCGTGGAAAAAAATAAGAGACCACTCCATATTTTGTAATCCTGGTTCTGCTGGCTGAAGGTTATGCTGAGCAGCAGGTTGCCCCCAGGTTCAAAATGTTTAAGTCGGCAGTACACAAGAATAAGGTGAAGCAGGAGAGCAGAAACCAGCCAGGTAAAGGGCGCAAGGGACCATTGCTGTAACTTATCTGACAGTTTCTCATGCATCGTAGGATGGCATCAAGTGACCTTCAAAAGGAATGGGATACATTAAGCGCAGGTGTGAAGCGCAGTGCTAGGACAGTTAGTATCAGGCTCCTAGAAGCAGGAATGAAGTTCCGTGAAGCAAGGAAGAAGCCCTTCATTAATGAGAAACAAAGCAGACCCAGGCTGCAGTTTGCAGTGTGTGTGTGTGTGTGTGTGTGTGTATATATATATATATATATATATATAAGAAGAAAAGAAAGACCAAGGCTTCTTAAAACTGCCTGCTCTTACAACTCTGACCAAAGGAATCTGCTACCAAGGCAAAGGAATCAGCTGTTAGGATGTTTAAAGCACATTAGAGTATTGAGTATAAGTAATGAGTATTGCCACTTATTCCAAAGGCCAGTTCAGGTCTATGTGATCCAATGCATATTACATACTGTAGCATTTACAGTACAGTAAAGCACTAGCACTATATAATGGTTACGAAAAGCACGTACGGGACATGTAATGCATTATATACAGTGTATATATAAAATGAAAGGGATTCTTCTGAATCTGATGAAAAATAAGTCCCAGAAATAAAAAAGGCAAATGCTGGGTATGGCAGATGCGAGAAGTAAAATATCACAAATCAGCAATGCATTGTGAAAATGTCAAACGTCAACCACTTGATTCCGCCTTTATTCTTTCACTCAGCCTTGGTTTTTGTATTCCTTGTGAAAAGGGAAAAGGAGAAAAATCTTTTAACGATTTTGTTCAACCGGTTGAGCTGCAACCCCGGTGAGGCATCTGGCATGAGCAACTGAACATTTTTAGCTGGATTCCTTGCACTCCTGACCAGCACAATTAGCTACATAAACAGAAGTATTGGAATTCCCTTTGTCTGACGTGACCATTGTGTTAAAAAATCCATAATGTTAGAAATAAAAAAAGTCATTTAAAATGTTGAAACGTAGAATATTTTTATCACAATAAATTTTGTTTGTTGTGATATGCCCATCAGTAAGGGAGATTGTTGAATGACTGTACAGCTAAGGTATCACTTCTGTCCTGAAGCTTTACCTCCCATCCTTTATCTTGAGCCTGCAGCTGTAGATAATTTCTTTAGTTCTGAGTTAGGATTTAGGCTGTGGATAATGCTTGGAGACAGGTCCAACACTGGTATTGTCACTGAACATCTAAGGGGGCCAAAGCCTCAAGCCAGGGGGAGGAAATTAGTGTTACACTGCAAGTAGCTAGAGTGTGGCTGGCCTGTGGGTTTCAGGCAGAAAATCCACAGAGTTTTCAGGGGATTTTTGTCCCGAAAATGTGCAATCTCTGTGCCCTTTCATGGTTATTATAGTGAATGACGACATCAGCTTGCTGTTCTGCCACATACTGGTGACCAGGTCAAAGTAGCAGTTCCGTCAGATAACAGGGCCCCCTTGATGGCAGAAACACAACAGCGGACGATGGCAAATTTACTCTTTTCATGGCACTGCAGTTAAGTTGGAATTAACTAATACAAATCAATTAAGTCCCAGATGGGGGCCTTTTGCAGAGTTCAGAAGTGCTATTTGGTCATCAAAAGTCATCTCTGAATATCGACATCCTTGGCACCACGACGATGATGCTCCAAGGATGGGCATCTGCCACACCACCTATTGAACAGTTGCCAGTTGGGCTATTGGCACACAATTTAGCTGTTTGCAAACCTGTGCACCTGGTGGCTAGCAAGTCAACAGGTTTATCTTGCTTAGGTAAATGGAGAAACATCACAGTAATCTTCCACAGCTTGCTGAGTCATGCACAAACAAGGACTCATAAGCCCTGTTTACACTTGGTTTTAAAATGCGTCTTGGACGGTGGGATCACAAGTGGACAGCTGAGACACATCGCTCTTTATGACTGCGTCTGTCATACGTCCAGTTAACACCTATGTCTATCATATCCTGCTGACCATTTATGTTCACATTTTGATACTTCCTATGTCATTTCTGCTAGAATGTCAAATGGCCCTGTGCACAGTAATTGTGACGTCCTTCTCAGGGACGCATCAGAACGCATTAGCGTTTACGCTATAAAAGATACATCCCGGTAGTTGGAGTCATAGGATCACAATGTGTCTTGGTGGTAATTAATGCTTGTATTTAGTGCTGCCCACTTGCGACCAATCGTCCGAGACGCATTTCAAAATCGAGTGTGAACAGGGCCAAAGTCAGCCCTTTCACTTTCATAGATATTAAACTTATGTGTTGGTACGTGGTTTGTGAGTTTACATCCACATTAAGATATGCAGCCATTGAGTATTCCAGTATCATCCACAGTGACAGATCTCTAAATGTTACATGGTTCCATTATGCATTCTTACACAACAGAATCCTTAAATATCATAAATTGATTATTTTTTTTCAGACTTCTGTGAAGTTTTCTAATCTCAAATCGAACACCCAGAGCAGGATTTCCCAACTCTGAAATCCATCCAGAACATCTTCATCATGTGCTGATGATTACGGCCATGCTGTATTGTCATTTGAGGAGGTAGCAGCTTTTTATTTTTCATCGTTCATGGTGTATGACTATCCAGTCGCTAATTCTGGCGTCCTCTATTACGATGGAGACTCGACGGGAGAGAGCGTGGAGATTCTTCACTTAAAACCATTTCAAACATTAAAAACTGCAGTTAGCTTCAGATAAGTCTACCAAAACTGTATTTATATACATCCTAAAATGACATTTTTTAGTATTTTAATATGATAATATTGTAAATGTTAGTATTCTAATAAATTAATGTTGCTTTTACTAAGTTGCACGAAACTGCAAATGGAAACTTAAACTAGACTCATTGTCAGTCTTTTAAGAAGTTTCCTGACATCTTTAATTTCCATACAGACTAATATGATTTTATGGATTAAGACATGCTTGAAATATGTCATGTCACTATCCTGTGCCAAAGCACGTCAATTTCAAAATAAAATGTCAATTACCAGTAAAGTCAATAAAAGTCGAATCATCTCTTCTTTCATTGTGTGTCATTTAAAATACCCATAGTCTGATGTCAGGTACTTCAAAAGTAACCTGCAGTAAATTCAATATTGGGTTGTCTAGAGGAAATCTAGAGGTCATCCAGGCTCAGTGTCTGATAAATATGCACAAACTGCACATCCTGCCAACATCCATTTGTGTGCTCAGTGGTGCGAGGATCATAGGCAGTGGTCTTCTCAGCGGTGGACGCGCATGGCTATAATCCAAGGGAATTAAGTGCCTTGTTCCAGCAGCGTAAAGATTCTGGTGGGTTCATGATGGCATGGGGCATGATTCCCTGGCATGGCTTGGATCCACTCATTCCATTAAAGGGTAGAGTTAATGCAACACAATAAGTTACCACCCTGAGCTATCATCTGTGCCCAGTAATGCTGTGGTTTATAGAGCATGAGGTCAAAATCAAATGACTTCCATGGTTGTGGAGCTTATATCATGCTTATATCATTTCTGGACCAGAGAGGTACCTGCTATGGTGGTTTCCACCTTCATCAAACCAGGTTCAGTTAAAATTATTGACCGGTAAAAAAATTCCAATGACGTACACTTGATTTGATTATTCATTTTTAAGCCTAAATAAAACTATGCACAAATAAGTGCTTATTTTATACACTTATAATGCAGCTGTACTGTGTTTCGGCATTCAGTGGTTGAAAAGAAAAAGAATACAATTTATAATATAAAGAAGTTATATAAGAAGTTTCCAAAAATTGATCAGAGGCGCTTTCCCATCTGGAAACTTAGACAAGAAAGCCATAGAAATAAATGACTTTTACATATTAATTTCCATGTCAATAGGCTAATGAAAGCTGCAAACTCAGCTGCGGAAGATGCTTATCTTTCTAAGAAATGTGTCCCTATTTATCAAACTACTAAACAACACTTCCAAAAAACTGGTTTTAGGTTTTGCATTTTAAAAACAATGCATACCCCTTTAATATACACTTATATACAAATACATGTTTAGATCTCGCAGTATCATTTCAGTCTGTATTTTATGTTATATTCTTCTATGAGACCAGCTGTAACCTGAAAAATGTTAATATTTGTCACAAAATGCAATTTGATAAATCATAGTGTAAAAATATACAGCATTCTGCAGGGCAGACACAGATAAAACCATTTACAAATTGTACACCGAAATCCTTAGTCAGGAACTCAAGAGGAAGATTGAATATCAGTAGATACAGCACGGAGGAAAAAGCAACAAAATCGTTAGTCAGGAACACAAAAGGAAAGCAACAAAGCCAGTAGGTCAGGCGTGGGTTGTAAATGAGAATGGATTATCCGCAACATCTCTCAAAGTTGTGAACTGCAAACAAGATTCTGATAACCAGTAATGAGTTCATGGGTCACAGGTGTCCTAAATTTCAGGTGAGGTTGAGTGTCGCTAGACTGCTCATGAGAGAATGGAGGCTTGACTGCTTGCAGGTGTTACTGTATTGCCCTCCTTCTGTGCGGTCCGACTCATCAGATGGGCGATCATTGATGCTTAAAGCGTTGATGTCGTCAGTGATGGATGGCCACCAGAATTTCCAGGTCAGTGGATGATGTGGAGGAAGAGTGTCTGCCTTTGTCTTACTGAAGATGTCTTGGAACTGCTGGTATTGTGTAAGGTCTGTCTGGATATTATTCGGGCTCTCAATGGAGGTGGCTTAACAACAAAGGGTGAAACACCAGCCAGTAGTTCCCTTTGTTTCCAGGTGATCATGGGATCATGGAGACAGGTTGCCTTAGAACTATGGAACCCTTAGAGGAAGAGATGAGTCAGAGTTGTGTCTCCTAAGGATGAAGTGCTCCAACTTGCATGTAAAGGCGGGCATCTGCTGGCTAACTCAACCTGTTCTTGGAGGTTGTCCATCCAGTGCATTGACGTACAGGGCTGGTGACATTTCTTGGACCAAGATGTCTAATATTCATGGCAGCTTTATATCAATAAAACTACCCGTGGCCACAGTCAACTAATGCTGACACAGACAGGGACGGTAGAAATTGTGGTCATTAATAACACATCATATAGTGTTTTTTGTGTTCACACCATTTTTTGTGTAACACCATTATGTTTAATAAATGCCCAGTTGTGTCATCTAATATCATATTCATATTTGTTTTATGATATTTTCAGCTTACAATGGGTTAATCGGAACATAACCCCATCGTAAGTTGACAAGCATTTGCGTATAGCTATTTCATTATTGTCGACACTGCTATTTTAAAATTCATTTTTGTTTTTTTGGTTTTAATTATTTTTATTTAAAATTATAATTCAAGAACTGTAGTGTGGTAGCTAAATGGGTAGCATTTGTACCACGTGCCTCCAGGGTTGAGAGTTTCAATCCCAGCCCTGACTCTGTGTGTGTAGAGTTGGCATGTCCTCATCTTGTTCTGTGGGTTTCCTCCGGTAGCTCTGGATTCCTCCTGTAGTCTAAAGACATGGCGAAGTAACATCTCTAAATTGCCCACACTCTGTAAATGTGTGTGTGCCCTCCATTGGACTGAAATCACATCCAGGCTGCAGCCTGCTGTGTATAGATGGACAGTAATCCACACTTTCCTTAGCATATTGATTGAAAATGGACGATACACATCTATTAAACAAGGGTAGATGGCAATATTCAGTATTTAATATTTTTTGTGATTAGGGGATGTACTCCTGTAATAGATTTGCTAATAAGCTTCAGTGGGAACAAATAAATGTGGCTTCCCATCACGGCAGATGCCTTAAGTGAAACATTTCCTCTCTAGATATTATGAAGATACTGTAATCATCTGTCACTTGATTAATACTGAGCCAAAGTAAGTTCAACTCCTGCATCTCTGCATATGGAAGGCTGTCATCTTTGCACTATGCAGCAAAAGAGTGGTTCACAAAATGGTTCACAAATAGGATGCATGGATTTTTGTGTATCTGCTGTCATGTTTTATACTTTCATGCTTCCCTGAACAAAGGCTACCATGGTTCAGTTTGCAAGTAGAGAAAACTGACAGAAACTTGTGGAGTTTCTCATTTATGCCTGACACTATTCTTTTAAAGCTAATATTCAAGTTTTGTTTGTTACCTGATTGCAGTACTTTCAGTTCTGATTTTTCTTTTCTATTACAGGAGATAACAGAAGAGTGTGAACTATTAAGCACAATCCATTCCTGAAACTGCGTGACAAGGTATAGTAAGTAACTTGAAAATCATACAAAAAAATGGACGAGTTACCTTCAGGACACTAGGATGATATCTCCTGTTTGAAAAACCCTCAGAATTGTCTGTTGATTCTCTTCTAACCATATTTACCAAGTTATACACTCCTGCCTGTTAAAGAGAGGGGGCGCCATTGAGTCATAACCCAATGTGGCTTTATTGTTTCCAGCTGACAATCTTTAATTTGATTCATTAACGTCTAAGGAGAAATTATACAGCTCTGGAAAAACTTTAGAGACCACTCTATATTTTTTTAAGAATCTGCATTCATAAATCCTGTTTTAATCCTGCTGGCAGAAGGATACACTATGAGGCAGGCTGCTTCCAGCTCAAAGTTTATACGACAACAGTACACAAGAACAAGGTGAAGCAGGAGACACTGGGAATGACCAAAAATCAGCTAGGTAGAGGGCGGAAGTGACATTCTAATGCCAAAGATGACCGTCAACTTAACTGGCAGTGACTCATAAATCGGAGGATGACCTCAAGTGACCTTCAAAAGGAATGGGAAACATTAAGCGCAGGTGTGAAGTGCAGTGCTAGGACAGTTCGTATCAGGCTCCTAGAAGCAGGACTGATGACCCATAAAGCAAGGAAGAAGCCCTTCATGAATGATAAGCTGGGAAGAGCCAGGCTGGAGTTTGAAAAAAATATATGTTTTACACAGACACCTGTCCATAAATTGACAAATGAGTGAAACTGAAAAACTTGCTGTGGTCTCTTAATTTTTTCCAGAGCTATAAATGTTTACTCTGTGAACAGAGATACACTAATATGCGACTGGAAATGAGTCATAGCAGTGATTGTAATGTAGTGTTTGATGATACTAGAAACTTCAGTTAGATGGGATTTTTGAACACAGAAACCTATTTTTAATAGAATGCCAATCTGCAATTTACCCAGGTACGTTTTCTCCCAGTACTTTATGCGCTGATTACTAGTCAGGCAGGAATAGGTGACAGAACATAACAGCAAGTTCACAGCCAGAGTGTGTGTTAGTCATGAGAAAATATATGATGTAAAAGGATTATGCTGAGTAATTACTGCAGAGGAGAGATTTGATGTTAAATAAGACATTTCAGGAGCAGTGTTACTTGTCCTTATGAAGACTTTCATAAAAAATACGATGCAAATACACCTCGTCTCCCCTGTTGAAGGCAGCCAAGGTCTTGTGTTTTCATTACCATGTCTTTCAGGGGATCAGTGTTGGGCAGTAATTAATCCAGCCCCGGCAGCTCCCTGTCAAAGCGTGCCCAGTAAGATCTTACCTGTTTTCAAACCGGTGTCTTGTGCTTGTGTCTCATTTTCTAAGTACTGCATAAGCCAAACACTTCTTACGCTAATCAGCTAATGAACGAATGAATAAATAAATAAAATGAAAAGTGTTGAAAATTTGTATAAGAAACCATTAGATACAGACATCATTCAATGAGTGACTAGCTAAGCAGCACAATTACTAATTCGCAAAGTCTAAGACAAACCTGAATTAAGTTATTTTGGTAACTCTTCACTTAAGGCCATGTTTTTAGTCATTTGTAAATACATTCATAATGCATTATAATGCATTCATAAAGCATTATAAACATGGCTATATTTATTTATAAAAAGGCATTTTGCCATGTTTATTATGCATTATGAATGCTTTATGAAGCTCTCATCTATAATGCACTATAGATGACTTCATAATGCAGTACAAAGCATGCTTAATGCTTATACCATCCATTGTATTGCATCATAGCGGTATCTATATTGCATTATAAATGAGAGCTTCATAAACCATTCAAAATGCATGATACACATGGCTGTAATGTGTTATGCCTTTTGATAAATATTTATAACCATGTTTATAATGCTTTATGAATGCATTATGTGTTATGAATGTGTTTAGAAATGACAAAAAACGTGGCCTTAAGTAAAGTGTTACCATTATTTCTCTACTCAAGTACAGTAATTTACTGTTACTCCCCAAACAAATCAATGAAACAGTTAGCAATGCACTTCCTAGCATTGTATAGCGGTTGCAGAAGTTGTGCAGGATTTGTATGCTATGTCATTTCATTAAAATGAATCCAATTAAAAATTCACAGCCAACTTAATTAAAACACCTTCCAGATTATAAATGTGATCTTTCACAAGCACCTTGAGAAAGGATATGGCCTGCTCTTCATTGGCTGTACATCTCTCACAACTGAGAGTTATTAAATGTCAGTTTTTATTAAACTGTCATTAATAATAATACTTTTACCACTTTTTTCGACTGATTTAACAGCGATTGAACAGGAAAAGGGCAAGTGTTGCAGCAACTTTTCTGCCATGCAGTATTATATCAAGCCGTGGGGTTATGTAAAATTAATTATTACCATCTCCACCAATCAAAACGGAGTGTTTATCAGCACCTCTGTGACAATAGGCTTCTCATTTAATTTTGCAGTACTGAGGTCACAGACGTGACGTTATATGAATAGGTGTCACATGCGTATTGGGTTGGGAGCCCTAGAAGCATTTTGCATTCCCTCAAAAGGGACCTGTCCACATTGTCGCTGTGGCCTTAGTTACTGTCTCTTTTTTTTAGCAAACTGTTGAACATCTGAACTGCTGGAATATTAATCATGACCTCTGCAAATGCGGTAATTTAGGTCAATCAGCGGACCTGGATACAGTTATAAATAAAGAAATCCACTTGTTCCCCAGAAAAGGCCTTTCACTTTGCTAATATTAGGATGTACTTTTGTTACGTTTTTTTTTCATGAAATTTTGTTACATTCAGGAACACGTCTAAAGACAGCTACTGACGGCATAGATTCTACGCAGAAGTGTAATCAACCTTAACATATTGTTATTGATTTGGAGTTGTTTTGACAATGTGAAATGTGAATATTTGAATAGTCAAATAATTGTATGCTTAACACAAAATCTGTTTATTCTCATTGTTTTAGCCTGCTACTTTTTAAATGTCCTATAACGAGCCACCACCTCACGATTTATTTTCATGCAGTGCTTTCGGTTTGTTGCACGTATATTAAGCCTAGTTTTATTGACCAATTACATCAAATCACTTGACATGTATTGCAAGTTTACCAGTTCCTTTGTGCACAACAAAATGGTTTCTATGGAAACCAAATACTCTTTAATAGTCACCTATTGACTGGCTGTGGTCGACTGAGTAGCTTGAATCACTTAAAGGGTAAATTCGCTCCAGTGCTCTGTAATATCTAAAACTTTTCTGTCTTTTAACGTGGTATAAGAGACTGCTGAATACAAGACACTCAAGTATAAAAACTATGCTAATCAGGGACCACACACATTAATAAAACCGTGCACGATGCATATTTAGACTGATTGTGAAAGCTGTTGGGGTCCATGCTAATATAGACAGAAGTCATTTAGGAAATGCATAGATTGGTGATGCCCACTGTTTACCAGATGAGTTAATTAATGTAATTACTTAATGTAAATCACTTTGCAAGGTAATCTTGATTAAAATGAAAATAAGGTTCATCTTTTCTTTATTATTGGTTTCACCTTTCCTGCTTTACTTTATTCCCATTGGAATAATTACCATAAAGCATTTAGTGACAGACTTGCTTGTTAAAATGCAGTACACTGATTGAGTTGGATCAATCATAATTCAGATCAATAATACAAGCGGATTAAACTGTTTAAGACATAAGCAATAGTGTACAATCATTTGTAGTGGTTTAACCGGAATAATATTGTGAATATTTCCTTACATGAGCAGATCAAATATGGGTCATAGCCTCTACATAGAGACAGTATGGGTGTATTTCCTAAAGGCCCAAAGGCTAATCAAAATCTGATTATTCTTTATCTGTATCTCCTCAAAATTCTTTCCCGTAATGTTCCTCTACGTTGTATATATCCAAACAAGTACCGTAATCACAAAAAATGTTGAAAAAAAACACTGAATATGGCAGCTGAAAAATTTTATTAAAAAAGGAATGGGACAAAACAAAATAGTGTCTGAGCATAATGCAACACAGTGATTGGTGACTGGGGGGGCACGTGCGGGCAGCTGAAGACTGCAGCATAATGGTAATGTTATGCAATCTTTATTGCACTTACATCATATTTTATTACTCATCAAATTGGCTGTCAAATAAGAGGAAACATGCTTATTAAATACACAAATGTGCCGCAGTGACAATACAGTGAGTGTTTGGGGAAAAGACCTTGGCTGGTTCATCAGCCCATTCCAACCCTTTATGCGTGAACAGCCTGTACAGTGTGCTGTGTGAACCAGTCAGGTGCCAGTAGTCCCACTGTGATAAGATCATTTCACCATCAGTCCTTTCCACTGTGAATATGGACCCCTCCAGCAGTATACAAAGAATGTAATGTTATGTGATTCCCCTGGTTTAAGCAGTTTACGGCTATTTAACATTTACTTGCTATTCAAACATGTCGTGATTAAGCAGACATTCACTAAAATTGTGTCCCATCACAAAATTACTCACGTGTCTTAATATATACGTGCAGCAAATAATTATACTCATGTAGTTAAAAAGGCTCCCCTTGTCAGTTGTGATTAATGTAATGTTATAGGTTATATATGTAAGCAATTTTATCAGGAAAAGGTCAAGAAAATGAATTTAAAAGGGGCATATTTCTGATGTAAATAAGTCAAGAATTGCATATGATTGGCATAGGCAGGCGGATATAATTTTACCTTGTTTTTAAATTTTTTTTATTCACATAAATGAATATTACACAATTCCAAATCATCCACAAGACTGACTGAAGTGATTCCACAGCAGTATGTGCTAACTTTGTGAATGTATGTATGTATATATAAATTTATATCATGTGTATATATAATGTATATATAAATGTATATATAAATGTATGTCTCCCCAGTATTCACACCTGGAGTTGGTCAATGTGTACAAATAGGCTATCCTAATTAATGCTCCTGTAGCCAGGGCTAACGGAGATTACTGCTGAATGCTGTAGGACACCTTATTTCACCTTTCCATATGTTAATGGAAATGATGATGGTTTAGCTATCTTCTCGTTTCCCTGCTATAAGACGCAATAAATAGGCCGCGGGCTCCACAAATGTATAAACATTAATGTAACCTGTGACTTTATGTACTGTATGGAATGGCTGTGCTCAGTTCAATTTACTGCATCAAGTGTCCCAGTATGTGCAAGCAAGGATTTATTTGCTCCCTAAACCAGTAACTGGATATAATTATATTCTAACTGTCCCCAGGCAGCAATGAAAATCTCAGCCATCTTTTATAGTTTCTCATTACAAGCTTCACTTTTTAAACCAAGATTATTTTAAAACCGAATTCCTCAAACCTCCAAAGGTGCACCCAAAGTCTCCGAACGGCAGCGTTCAGTGCTTTAAGATTTTAAATGACTTCTTGCAGCAATTAACCGAGGCACATTACCAAATATGAAATTGTAAAAGCGACCGGTGATAAATGCAACCGGAGCCCCCTCTGAGTGAGCTGAAGTGCAGCCTGTCTCACCGGTCATCCTTGAGACATGATGCTTGCCTACGTGATCTGGCTGCCGTGGCAACCCCTTGCCTGGTTACCGATGATTCCAGAACCTGATTGGGTGACTTTATATCCGTGCAATACAAAAAAAATCATTCGGTCCCAAATATCAGAAGTGGGATAAGCTTAAATACTTGTTGATTTATAAATGCCTGTATTTGTGTTTATCTGTTTGTCACCAAAGCTGGTCAGTTATGGACAGTTTCTGTATTATAGTACTGCATCCATTTTCTCTTTAACTGTCATACCTGTTTACTAGTTTTGAGCAGCCTGCTCCAGTGAACGGTGAATCCGATGTCTGCAACTGAATGCTTACTGGGCTAAGAAAGCCCCTAACTATTCACTTGGCAAAGACGGCCAATCTTAGTGTTTTTCAACATGGTTGTTCCAGTATCTCAGAAACAGCCACCTTCCTGGGATTTTCACATACTATATTTTCTTATTTAGCAGATGTTTTTGTCCAGTGCAGTATACAAGTGAGGATCATATAGTAAGGTCAGCTAGTGTCCCTTGAGCCATTGGAGATAAGGGCCTTGCTGAACGGCCCAGTAGCGACACCAGTGTGCTAGCTATAATATTGAAACATTGACTTTCCAATCACAATCACCACACCGCCCGCATACTTAGGCGCCCAGAGGTTTCAGAGAGTGGCGTGATGAACCAAACACATCTAGTCAATGGCATTTCTGAGGCTGAAAACATCTTGTTAATGAGAGCGGTCAGAGAAGAATGGCTATATTCATTAAAGCTAGCAAGGAGGTCACAAGTCCAAAATTAACAGCACAATAGAATGACTTCTATGAATGCAATGCTCTTCCAGACGGTCGCAGCTGTAATAAAGTGACCAGTGCATTTTTATGTTTATATTACAATTATATATAAAGTAAGATATGCTACATTTATTCACACGGTAATGCAAATAACAATTTCTAGATAAATATGTGTTATTAATACTGGTGGTGTTAGAAAACTCTCTAACAGTGATATGGTAATGGATAATAGTTCCTATTGTATTATTGAGAAACGACTGAGTGAATTAGTTACGGTATGTTTATTATACCAAAGCCCAACAGGGAAGTTCTTCAGTGACCAAATCTCAACAGTACTGAAAAATAACAATTTTCAAATGTCATGTTAGCCTGCACTTCAAAGGCTTGGAAAACATTGCCTCAGCGAGTCTATCTTTTTATGTTAAAAACCTGTAATGTGTGTCCGTCGGTGCTCGATGTGCCAGACAGGCTCGACGCCTGGAGCTGTACTTTGCAGATTATTACTTTAATCTGCTTCCTTTAGCCTTGCAGTGCTAGTTGCCAAGTGGTGGCTAAAAATGTCAAAAGCACGACTGAGACTGATTCTTAATGGGTTTCATTTGACCACAGAAGACAGCATCTGTTCTTAATGCATCTCTGGTATCATGAAATTAATCTCTTTTGTATTATTGTTTTAAATGGCATGTTTATTTGTCTAGCACTATGTTCGTGGTTACGCCGTATAAAGGATTTGCCAATATGGAGACTTGTCTCATTATATTACAGTTGTATCTGTTTAGTTACTCAGGTTAGTATCCTCTTTAGACATTACATATTATATTTCATATGATATGTCATTCAGAACATTTGGAAACTGTATACACTATATCAGAAGAATGTCCAGGCTGCCCTGGGAAGAATATTAATACATTAAATGCCACATGCTGTGGAACATTTTACGGTTAAACATAATTATGAAATAGTGAATCCTGTACTTGTGCCAGTAGGTGGAATCTACTGTGGTAGACAATTGTTCAGACTACTGAACCAGTGGAATAAGTTTTGGGTTCCTTGTATTTAATTTAACTGGCCTGAGATAAGGGTGGCAAGGTGGGACAGTGTGTGGCTTTGGGAGTTTCGAATCTCACCTGTGCAAGAGGAGTCTGCACATTTCCCCCATAATTCCCACAATGTGCAAATTAATGTGCTCTGTGATGGACTATCATCACATACTGGGTGTTATTTAAACCAGGTTGTTGCAGAATTACCCAGATGTCACCCCCAACCGCTGCAGGTGTTTCTGGGTTAATTTAAGCATACATGCTTGTGCTTCATGCTGGCTGGGGTACACTTTAGATCAGCGATTCTCAACCCACGGGTCGTGGCAAGTTCTGAAATGGTCATGAGGCAGAGTTTCAAATGTAAGCATTTTAAAAGCAGCAAGTTCCTATGCTGATCCACAATCAGATTTCCCAGCCCCAATCGTAGTATTAACCCATAGAAACGGGTCTTGGGTCTGCAAATGCTTAGCGCAAAACTAGTGAACACTCAACCAATCCAAGAAGCCAAACCACAGATGCTTAATTTAAAATTCACTGGCACGTCCAATCAGATTTGTGCGATTTATTGGCATTTATTGGAGTAAATTGCATTAATTTAAACCTACACTTGATGTCGGGTTGCGAATGAGCTGGCATGGTAAGAAATGGGTTGTGTTGCAAAAACTTTGAGAACGACTGCTTTAGAACACAGACCCCCCCCCACACCTCATGACCCTGACCATGATAAGTAGTTGGAAGACAGATAGACGGCTTGAGATAATTGGTAACCTAACCCTAACTAACCTATGAGTGCAGCAATTAGTACGACACGATTAAATTTATCACGAGTGATACATTTTTTCATTGTCTAACACACGGTCTAAGAGTAAGAGGGTAGAGTATTCATTTTGTTGTATGGGCCTTGAGCAAGATACTTAACCCCACAAACTGACCCTGGGGTGCTGGGTCCCTGAGGTTGTTTATGACTTCGGAGGTTAGTGCCTGTGATCAGAAGGTTGTTGGTTCGCATCCCAGGATTGGCACTGTCATTTCACGATTGGGTCTTTGAACAAGACCTTTAACCCTCAACTGCTCCAGTGACTGTCTGGCCCTGTGTTCATTAAAAAAATGTCACTTTGGATAAATGTAAAGGGATAAACAGCTAACACAGCATTCTGACCTCTCTCCTTTATGTGTATGTCATCAGAGAGTAAGATGGGATATGAGAAAATCAAATAATTCCTATGAACTCGTACGAATGGCAAATATATATACTCAATGGTCATTTTATTGGGTACCAGGTATGACCCCTATTGTCTCCAGAAGCACTTCAAGGGCTGACGATTTGTGTTTAAGGAGATAATTTGTTCTGCACCGGTTTTGCTGACTCTCGTGTTTTTCCCACCATTCAATGTAAACTTAAACCAATATAGTATGTAAAAGTCCCAAGGAGGTTTCTGAGTTCCCAGAATCAAAAATCACACCACGGAGATGGAGATCCAGTTGTGGAGCAATCCATGATGGTTTTGTTTTACCAAAAAGCCGAGAACAATATCAAATAGAGCTGACAGTTGTCAGGCAAATCATCAGTAAACCATACCTGGACAGAACAGAGAACAGAACTGCGATCCAAAAAGTTGAAATCAGGCAAAGGATTGAATATCAAAATATGAATTTTGTCAGAGGGCCAAGAATTTCTAACTATGCCCCTGCAGAGGAACCACTCAGTATGGAAATGAACTCATAATGCCCCACAAAGGACAGCCTGATCTAAAATGTATTTAAATGATACGTGGGAAATCACTTACAGGTGTATTTAATTAACAGAGAATGGCTGTTAATCGAAGGTGAGAAGGACGGCTGTTGTATAGAAGATCTGAGCTGGATCCTGGATCTTGGATTCACACACGTCATTGGATCATGAATCTTCGCTGTTGTGCTGCTTACCAGTGCAGTAAAGGAATCACTTAGTTGTGGCTTCATGCTGGTTGTGGCTCTTCTGGTTAGGCCACTGTAGCTATTATCGAGAGGTTGCCGGCTAGAACTCCATCTCCAGAATTGTCATGTGTCTGTCGGGTCCTTGAGCGAGACTCTTAACCCCCCTGAAAGACTCCGGGGGGGGAGGGGGGGGGGGGCGATAAATGGCTGGCCCTGCACTCAGACCCCAAGCTTTGCTCTCAACTGCATATGAGTATGTGTGTCTGAAAGGAAAGAAGATGGGATATGTCCAAAGAAACATTCCCATGTATCTGTATCTGTGCAAGCGGTACACAAGGAATCACTTCATTTATAATTTTCTCTATGTATTCATTAGCAGCCAAATGATTCACTCTTTGCATTAACATGTAAGTTTACCTGATATAGTGGCCACTGAGTATAAGTACCAACCAAATAAAATTAGCAGCAAAAGCAAATTCACAGTATTTTTTATAAATCTGGCTTCCAGCAGCCTTGATCATTGCTAGATAACTACATGTTTTATTGATGGAAAAAAACTGGCGTTCCTTATTTTGGCTTGAATTATCAAATAATTACTATTTGGAATTATTTGACAGAAAATATATAATAATATGGGACGGGCCTTTAGATATATAGATTTTTATTTTATTAATGCACATATTGTGCATTAGGTTACATGTACTTGTATCGCAAAGCAATTAATGGGTGGTGAATAATAAAATTTGGGAAAAATCTGGCTTGTATTAATCACCAAGGATTTGGAATATAAAAGAAGGTTATTGTCCAGTTTTTATCACAGGAGTAATCTCTCGATCATGATTGGGCCAAAATAGTCATGTGACACAGTTGGAAGGCAATAAAATAGGTGTAATGTATAATAAGTATACAGCTTGCTCTAACTTTAAATAGAATAATAAATTCTGTTTAACAGTACTGGAAGAGATTGTGAACGCTGTGATTGTGAACGTTTCCATTATAAATATGCTGTGCAATAATATATTGCTGGTGAGTTCATGCCCCACAGTTTTATTTAGATATTTATCAAAAAATAATAATGGTGGAACGGTTAAGCTTAAAAGTCACAATAGCACTTTATTTCTTTATTCCTTCTTAGTGTCAACAGTGTTTAATTCCAAATATGCAGGGAAGTGGAGCACGCGCTCTTTCTGTCTTTGTAAACAGGTCCTTGTTTTGTGTAATGAGCTCATTTTACTTTTATCACAGTATAAGTATTGCTAATGCTGTGGTAGTACACATGCTGTAAAATCTATTTTTAAATCTTTTATCCCCAATCACGCATCTGCAAAGCACCAAGTTAATGGTCTTTGCCATCATTACTTCACCTTCTCGACCGTGCTCTGATTGCATTCTTTTCTGCATGTTCCCTGATGTTCGATTGAAAACAAAGACTGTTGTCCAGATTAGTCTTTTATACTTGGACAGAATCCATATGTTGTTCCAGGATTGCCTTCCTTGTAATGACAAGGCTTTTTAAATGGGAGGTCAAACCATTTCCAATTCAACATCATTTCCTGAATTTCTTGTTGTAAGGTGTTATTTAAGCCAGATTATTGCAGAATTACTGAGATCTATACAAAATGCTGAAGCTGTTTCTGACATGTTTGAGTATAACCTTCATTGTACTGAAGTGGTTAGAGATTGGTAAGTATGCCATTGTCATCAATAGCTAATATCCATTTAGTTGACAGCTGTAACAAATACTAGGGTCAGTATGGCAGGTGGATAGAGCATGCAAATTTAATTTAAGCTCTAAATGGATTACCCTGTAGAGACTTGTAGAATATTTTGATTAATTAAACTCACTTGAAACCAGCGTATTATTCAGTATTAACTCACTGTAGCAATTTAGTTATCTGAATCATCTTTAGGACATATTACTTTGAAACAGTTCTTGAAACACATGATATTATAAGTGACTTTTTTTCTGTATCTTGACATGTGATTGATAGGAATGAACTTTAAGGACAACAAAGCATCTTAATGTATTAAGTCCAGTCCTTTTCTCTCCATCTTTTATGAGGAGCCTTGTAAGTTAATGAATACTGTATGTTATGGAATTACTTAAGCACTCGTCTCCATTTTGTGACTGTCAGATTTTATGAAACTGAAGTATTGTTACCCGGTAATTTGAGAAAAAAGAAAGGCTATTTCTGATTGCATGTCTGAGAAAAAAAGTCTTTTATAAATGTCATTTATCCAATTATATTCGGGAAAAGAAGCGAATGCGTTTTAGGCATGATATTTTTAACTCTAGGTGTCAGTGGATGTTTTAACTATCAGAGGAGTATAGGGTACAGAGTCTGCAAGAGCCTGGGCAGGGTATAGCATGGGTATAGGTGTGCTTCTGAAGGGGGCAATTCTGAAATCAATCCTTGAATTAATACAGAGCCCAGGGGCTCCTTGATCTTTGCTGGGGGTACAGTAAGGACACCAGCTGCAGCATTTTGGTCTTGCCGAGCTTGTGAAATGGTTTGGATGCGACACTGGCAAGAAAATAGCTGCGATACATGAGAGGGGGCCGTAATGAACGTGTGCATTCATTTCTCAGCCTCAGATGTGGGCAGGAGTGGACTGACACTGATTGTGGTGCAGTAGTGGAAGAATGATGATTTTCATGATGCAGTAATGTAACCACTTATGGGCAGTTTATATTTTTTTAATGGGTTTGGTATCTGTCTTATGATGGGGCATAGTCAGAGGTCAGAATTTCCTAAAAAATATTGCCTCACCTATAACACCACCAGCCGTCTTCCGCTTCCAGAGACCAGACAGCAGATTTTTGTCCATTCGTCTTTTTACCTAAAAAGTGCCAAAAGGCCCGACTCTTGTGTCCGTTCCTCTTCCCCAGTTTGTTAAACCCAAAAGCTCCTAATAAACTCCTCATTCCATCCTTAAATCCCCTGCCTTGCAGTGTGTTTGCCATCCTCGCTGAAGCAAATCTTGCAATTGCCAAATAGAAACATATGAAAAACGAAACACCTGGTGACCCAGAACCAATCCCTGTGGAACACCATGCATCACCTGTCCAATCATTCGGCTTAACGCAAACCTAGGAGAAGCAGCTCTTGCCAGGTGCCCAGAAAGAACTTTCCAGTCCCTCTCCGATGCTTCGTCAGAGTACAGAGACGGTACTCCATTGTCACCAGGAAGATGTCACAGCTGGCTTTGTCGCGCACAGCTGCAGAAAGTAAAGAAAGTTGCACTTGTCACTAGTAAAAGCAGCATCACAGCTATTTTGAGCACGAACCCTACACTAACAGGGCTAAGCAATAGAAGTGTGAAGAAACTTTGGTGCCGTAGTTTATGTAGTGTATTCAAGAGCTGTTACATCCCTGCAACATTCGAAATTGTGGTCTGTGACCAGCATCTTAATTATTTACGTGCAATTATTTACCCATCCGTCTTCCACCTGCTTATCCAGTACTGGGTCAGAAAGACTCTGGAGCCTGGCCCACAGTGTGCAGGACGCCCTGGATGGGGTGCCAGCTCATTGCGCACACGCGAAACGGCCATTTTCGAGACACCGATGCACCTAAGTGGATTGTGCAAGGAAACCCACACGATGGAGGGAGATCATGAACAGGCGTAGGATTTGAACTCCCAGGCCTGGAGGCACGAGGTAACGGTGACACCCACTGAGCCGACATGCTGCCACTGTAGATGCAATTTTTAATGTGACATCTGCTTTTTTGGCCTGTTTTCCAACAGATTTTCAGTGGCACTACTAACTGCACATGAAATATGAGCGACCAACAGAATTTGATCTCAAGCAACTGAACTCATAATAAAAATTAAGGTGTTACAGTGAAAAATCTTTACAGTGATTTTTTAAAATGATATCGTTACTGTGCAATATTACATAGTTGTAGGAGGTCCTGTATGAAATCCAAACTCATAGAGTGTTATTCCATTAAAGTGTATGGTAAAATATGTGATAATGACAGTTTAATTTTGTAATACTCGTGGATGATTCTTGCATTAGACTGGCCCATATATTTAATTAAACTCAGCCTGTACAATAAGCACACTGGCTGTCATTCCATGCTGAAGGCCTTTTCTACAATTAATTTCTAATATGCATTTCCTGTCATAACTCTGGCAGCATTGTTTAATAGCTTTA
Organism: Mormyrops attenuatus; assembly: GCA_026777985.1. Taxonomy (NCBI): domain Eukaryota; kingdom Metazoa; phylum Chordata; class Actinopteri; order Osteoglossiformes; family Mormyridae; genus Mormyrops; species Mormyrops attenuatus. Next base: position 13,064,927 of record JAODKC010000016.1, read on the forward strand.
AGTAATTAATTTGCATTCAAGTACTTAGTGTTCATTGATTTTAGTGTGAGAATCTAATCACTTACAGAGGCCAAGATATATTTCCTAAATGTATAAGCTAATCAGCCTGATCTTTTATTGATTGCCTTGAACTGGTGGAATTGTAAGAAGAAGCTATTTTACAGATATATTTTGGGTAGCTGCAAATTATCATGCAGGCTTGGGATGGTGCAAGTGTAAAATTAAACTGTATTTGTATATATGCATAGCATAATCCCCATGTATGGTATTACACTTGGCACTTAACAGACACACACTCCCTCTTCTGGAAGTGACAACATACTACAGTTACTGCCAGGTACATGTACCAGAAGTAGGAGGTAATGATACAGCTCTTTGTTACTCCATTGTTTTGAGGGGTAAGGTGCTATCAGTACTTAACATACTGGATACATTTTACTAGTGTACTTTATATACACAATGCATGAATATGCTGTCTCTTGAAATATTTCATAATCACTCTGAAAATCGCCGTACCTTCTTCAAAACCTTTAATTGAGCTGGTTAAAATATTAATGATACAATGAATGCATGCAATCTACTGTTGTACAATGAATGCATGCAGTCTACTGTTGTACAATGAATGCATGCAGTCTACTGTTGTACAATGAATGCATGCAATCTACAAACAATTGTGATGGTAATTTATGACCCTCTGAAAGTCAACTGAAATAGAAAAAGCAGACCCTTCCTGTTTTGAAAAATGAATGGAATGTGCCATCTACTGCAACTGGCTCAGGGTCTTCAAAGAATTTCTTTGGTAAACTAAAGTCTAAGGATCCATCCAGACAACACAAATATGGAAGCAGTGAGCCAGTGTTAGCTGTCATTTCAAAGAGTTGAAGTGTCAGGTCTACTCATTGGCCTGATGAAACGCCAGGAGCTCCAGGCCGGCATTTACTCTAATCAGCTGGCCAGTTTTAAAGTCTAACTTTGTCTCTCCAAGAATGCTAAGCACTGGCAAACAAAGTTGCAATACTTGGCTCATACTGGTTTCAATTTCCCCCTGGTATAAAGGTATTAGCAGGTTTTCAGCTAGACTAAAAAAAGCTTAGTATAGGAAATGATACTTTAGTCACCATTTCTACAGGTACAGAGGAATTCTTGGTAACACTTTACTTGACAGGGCACAAATAATATTGTATTATGCTATTATATATATATGTATTAATTAACCCTAAACTATGTCTTAGTTACCTACTGATCTCATGTTAATTCATCATAAATGAATCATGATGCATTTTTTTTTATCTCAACAGTTACTATATTTGTTACTATACCTGTTAATTCTGTAAACCTTTGTGAACTACTGAAGGAACAAGTCATGAATAACACAAGTTAAATACTGATCTTATATTGGTTCATCATTAATGAATCATGATGCATCTTTTATCCCAAGCAGTTACTACGTTTGTTACTATATCTGTTAATTCTGTAAACCTTTGTGAACTACTGAAGGAACAAGTCATGAATAACACAAGTGATCTCATGTTTATTCATCATTAATGAATCGTGACATTTTATCTCTAGTGACTATATTTGTTCATGATTTGTACTTCACAAGTAACTGAGTTATTACTAAGTATTTATGCCCAATCAAGTACAGTGTTGGCAAATTCTTTCATTTTTACATATCCCATCTCAGTTTCCCGTGAGACATACACAGGAGAGAACAAAGCTTTGGGGTCAAATGGTGGCCCTGAACCTTTTTTGGGTTACAGGCATCATTCAAGGATCCAACAGTGATGCAACTATTCTGCTGACTGCAGGATTCCACTCGATTATGATAACTGACGCCCACAGATTTTTACCTGACTGAACTAATTCATCTGCTCATCCATCCCGTTAAGGGTTTAAAATCTGAAAGGCTTACACATGTAGCCTGGAGTAGAACTGAAAAAACATAGACAGAAATATTATTTTCCCAGTAATGTCCTGTTCCACACCCACTGCTTCACCATCATCTCCTGCCTTTCTCCTACTGCCAAGTAAAATCCTCTGTGACAGATGATGCGCTGCCAGGTGCAGAACCCTACTCCTTTTCTGTCAGCGTTGCTATTGGCAAAAAACACACCTTCTTTCCAAATAAATCTTACGCTGAATGTTACTTAGAAGAGTGGCCCTGTTTGTTCTCCATTGTTTAATAAAACACGAATCGGGAGGAGGTCACTAACATTTGCTGACTGGATGTACCGTATATCAGCCTTGTGAATGTTAGCTAGCTAAATTTAACTTAATGCACAGCTTACATTGGTCCTTTTCTTGATCTGTTGATTGTTTATTGATTTAGCTTAGTATATAGGAACATTTCAAAATCAAAGTATGGCTTTCGACTGAAAAAAAAGTCTTAATTTGGAAATTCTATAATATAATATAGAGTCCCCCCATATCCATCGTTTCAGTAAAAAAAATGTGCAGCGGTATTTTTTTTCATTGTTCCTGTGTCTTTTGAGGGGTATAAAAAGAATGATTTTCATTCCTCTGTCATCCCTTTACTCATGATATTTTTTCATTGTTCCATTGTCTTTTGAAAAATACACTAAACCATCAGAATCCCATTCGTATGTAAAATAATGTACAATGTACTTTATTACTGCAATTAATGTTGGTAATGCATTATTGTGTGTAATTTATGAATTACCATATGTAAGTACATGAAGACGTATATATGGTGTCCATGGATGGTTCACTATTATCCACGGTCATGGCTGTCCGTGGTAGGTCTTATATACATTACAAAGCCATCAAGCTTAGCACAACCCTGTACTGGATAATCAGCTTGGGAAGATGATGGACGGATGGATGGATGGATAGATGTGAATTCTGGTGTTTCATTCAGACTTAGCCAGAAAGAATGAGTCCTTGATAGGATGCCACCTTTGTAATAATCACTCCTAATGCTTCAGCATACCAAGACAGTTTGGACAATTCTATGCTTCCAACTTTGTGGGAACAGTTTGGGGAAGGACCTTGTCTGTTCCAGCATGACTGTGCCCCAGTGCACAAAGCAAAGTCCATAAAAACATAGTTGGGTGGGTCTGGTGTGGAAGAACTTGACTGGCCCACACAGACCTCAACCCTATTGAACATATTCAGAATGAACTAGAACAGAGATTGCGAGCCAGGCCTTCACGTCCAACATCAGTGACCTCACAAGTGCTCTTCTGGATGAATGGGCAAAAATTCCCACAGACACACTCCAAAATCTTGTGGAAAACCTTCCCAGAAGACTGGCAGCTGTTATAGCTGCAAAGGGGGGACCAACTCCATACTGATGCCTATGGATTTAGAATCGGATGTCATAAATGTTCCTCTGGTTGCAATGGCCAGGTGTCCCAATACTTTTAGCCATATAGTGTATATGCAGAAACCCTAATAGTACTCAAGGGTGGTTGCTGTTTCTGTTTGTATTTGCCATTTGTTATAGTTATGGTTGTGGGTGCTGCATTTGGTGTCGGAGAGCAGTATTCCGCTCATCTATAATTAGGTGTAACTGAGATATGAATCTAATACATAGTTCACTGTAAACCATAGTATAAAATATGTCAAAGCACATTAATATTTTATAATTGTATCTTGTATTCAGAATGAATGAGGGTCGAAAAGAAGAGAAACCCAAGAATTTATAAGGGACAAAGCTAAATATTATCAACAATTACTTTTGCATTTTCGGTTAATGCATTATGTTTGAGGGGATTTCCTTTGCAGCTCAGTCACTGGTTATCCGTTTCGTATATCCAACCCAGTATATCCAGTATATCCATTCAAACCATCCATTTAGTATATCCAACCCAGGATGGGGAGCCAATCGCAGGGTACGCACAGTATTTACACCTACAGTTGATTTGGTAACTACAGTCCACCTTACTATGTTCTTGGACTTTGGGGGGAAAATTGGAGGAAACCCAACGATGACATGGGGAAAACATGCAAAGCCCAGACACAGAGCCCAGACACACACCCCTGACACTCAAATCCCCGTTCTAGAGCTGTGAGGCAACAGTGCTAACCATTGCACAGCTGTCATGTCATGGTCCCTGGTCACTTTAACCTCCTGAGACCCTACGTCCTCATATAAGGACAAAAAATGCACACCAAACAAAAGCCCGGGACTCAGGAGGCTAGTGTAATTAGTTAATAAAACTGCAAGTTCAAATAAAAAAGACACACACAGCTGCATCAGAGTATATAAAACCTAACAATTCTAAATTGAATAAATGTCTTAATTTTAATTTTGTGTTGCTGTCATTGCTTAAACATTGGATGGGATACTGTCTGCTAATCAAGTTGATGTTTTGAATATTGTTAAATGGTATTAACATTCCCAAAAGCTCTGAAACCTAAAATAAGTGGAGAGGGACTGTAATGATTGTTTTTGTGACGCTCCATGCTATTGTTAGCAATTGTTAACACATCATAGTATATTATAAAAGAATAAGGACAATAATTTTCGTTTAATGTCCTCTAATAGTGACGATTTCTGTCGCTGTTGTTAGGAACTTGGTATACTCTATGGTATACTCTTTAATGGAGGAAGTCAAACAAGGCATATCACGCAAATAAAAAAATAAGCTAATAAATAAGTATATTTGGAGGATTTTTGGAGAATCACTAAGGAATTTTCTTGGCATAGATACTGTTTGCTGAGACTCAAAGCTTGACAGGAATTGGAAACAGATCCTCGTGGGACTGCCGGCAAACTAAGCGACCAGTGGGGAGTTGACATTCTATACTTTTACTCTATAGTCTTTGAAGCATTGCTTAGATAGGTGGATATGAGTTGTGCTTAAAGCATTTATTTTGTGTCGGTCCATTACCCTAGCTGCTTGGATTGTTGGAGTTGACAGACACTTGACATGGCTGGGAACACTTTAAAATACCCTGGGGCCAGTGCAGGTCCCTGAGCAGCTAGTGACTGTGTGCTGAATGTCATAGTGTTGAGAATTATTTACTCAAAAACCCAACCTGAAATGCGGCACTCCCAGATATTTGTGTGTATTTTATAGTGTTATATTATTGGTTCTCTCATTGAATCAACTTGGACTTCAAAATAATTTAAATCTGAGTCATGATGAAGGATAATGCGAAGGCTTCACATGATGAGCAATTTTGAGTATATGGTCTATAAGTATATTTTGAGTATGTAGTCTATGCATGGTCCCTTTCCCCATGACAGTGTCAGTGCGAACCTCAATGGCATTGCCTGCATTCAGAGAGAGCATTGGGTCACTCTTTGAGTTAAGCTGATTCTGCTTCAACAACAGAATTGTTCTTTAGCGAATAAAACCCTGCTCTCAAGATGCTCTGTCAGGCCCATCTGATATTCCACCTGGACCACTGCACCTTCCTGCATGTAACACCTGACCATGACAACTAATTTAGAATATATGCGCTTGGCTAGCTTTTGGATTGCAGAAACATTCTCCAGTTTTACCTTTTATATTTCTTTACATTTCAGTTCCTTGACTCTTTGTGAGTCTAACAATTGAATATTTGTAGTTATTCCGCCCTCTTATTGACTGATTATCCTAACTTAAATATTAAACAATTTAATAAAAACAAAAAAACTACTTTTATATCATTACAAAGGCACCAAAAGTTTTTTAAAAGAAGGCACATTTGGTAACAAATGGAACTCAGAATGACACAAATTAACAGTTAATTGACAGTCAATTACCTGCTCAGCTGGAAGTAAGACCTGGAAACCTCTGTGGCCTTGAGGACCAAAAATAAAATACTTTATTGCAGACTAGTTGAATCTCAAATTATTATTGATTTACTGTTCGCCTTTTCCATGTAACAATGTGATGCTTATAGAAGGCAGAAGGTCAGCAATGCAGGCAGCAGTAAAATGCTTCCTCTTCCTATTATTTTTAAATACATGCGCCTGTTTTTTTGCAAGGACAAATCATTCTTTAGTTTTCTAGGTTTCCAGTGTATATCTAACATACCAGAAGGTATAACCTAGCTTGCTAGCTACCTTGCTAACTACAATGGCAGTGAAACAAAAAATATATGTAATTCGCACATATTAAACTTATGATCGGTGGGCAAATTTAATGCCACAAGATAGTACTCACATTGTTTTCTGTGGAAAATGAGTGTTAATGTATTACAGGTAAAACTAGCCTTGAAGAATCAAAATTGATTCGGTGAGTTTGATTACAGTGATTGACTGCGATGGGTTGGCGCCCCATCCTGAGTTACTCCCTGCCTTGTGCTCTTAGCTTCTGAGATAGGCTCCACCCCCCCAACCCAACCCAACCCAACCCAACCCAACCCAACCCTGCATAGGACAAGTGGGTATGGAAAATTACATATGCGTCTATACATCCATATAATGTATGGACATGTCCTTAACATTAAGGTTATTTTGTAGTACAGACTTTGTTGCAGTTAACTGTATTAAAGCTGCAGTGCGGCATTGCAGTGACTGTGGACACTGGCTGATCAGAGTGACCTCTGGACTGCTGGGAAGAGGAGCAGAATGTATTTTTGAAAGGCTGTTCTATATGCTACATTCTGTATGCTTGTGTCACAATATACTAACCTTAAAGCTTGTATGTGTTGCCAAAACACAATTGAGGCATGATGTTTTTCTGAATTATGCACATTCTGGGGGTGTGAGGAAGGACAGTGAGGTGACAACGGTGATGTAGTGATTAATTCCCCCTGTCCTTCATCCCCTGTGATGTGTATAAATGAGTGTAGCCTGGTGAATTCTACCAAATTCATGACCCTGTGAAGTGGTTTCCTGGCCCATCCATGACAGGTTGGTTTTCTTACGTGTCCCACCGAAACATGCAGTGCAATTCTCTCTACTGCAATAAAACAATATTGCAGTTTGCAAGCAGGACCCTTAAACCCAATATAAATGACAGTATACAGCACGTTTAACGACAGAGTGTTGGCGTGATATATTTTTTTATGGTTGCCAGGTTGGAGATATTCTTGTAAGGGAAAAATTTCTGCTACACATCTGATTTTCATTTGTGCCATAGATCGACACCAGAAATTGGTTATTTACCCTGTGATGAAATGTAATTCTTTTGTGCTTGTGCCGCTTAGTTTCCCTTGATACACTGTGGATTGCATTGTATTGAAGAACTATGTAATTCTTTTAGACCTTTATTAACCAGCTGAAACTATGAATCTTCCTAGAAAACCTTGTTGGAAATCTCCACTGGGTGCTCCATTGTTAAGTGTGACCATAGACATTACCTTTTGATTTAATGCCCGTTGCCTGGGTTTCTGATCTCCATCCATTGGCACATCATACTTTTAAAAGTGTCAAGAAGTCACATCTGAAATCTTCAAGATACTTTCTTAGACAAGTAAGCATTTCTTGAAGGTACTTCTCAGGTCAAACAAAGCAATTGTCCAACAACATACATTACCTTTTTTTTTTAAAAAAAAAAAAAACAGAGTCTGGCAGATATCTGGGAAAAAAAGATCCTTCTGCCTCGGGCATATTGCATGCATTTCAGAAGAGACAATAAATCACCCTGCTTTCTTTTCATGGATTTTGGGAAAATTAATGCTTCGGGGTTCAGATGTCTTGCAGGCCCGTCAGGATGTAAAGCAAGGGCCCTTGTGTTTGTGTAGCATTGAATTTAAGGACGTTGCCACTCACAGATTCTAATTGCTATGTCTGTCTGTTCTGTGGGCAGAGGCGTACTTGTCCATGCATGTTAGTGGTATATCTCCTGCATCCCCAGTCAGGCAGCCCTCATAGCATCTGGGGAATGACCTGTGCAACCAAGCTTTTTAACCTTGTCTTGCTGTGGCAACAGCCCCTTTTATCTCAGTTGTGTCTTCCCCCCAAGCTGGCACACTCCTGAGGAAGTCCCCTCTCAATGGGGGGGAGTGGGTATGCATTGGGCAAGGCCACGGGAGCATCGGCCCCAGCTGAGAGCTGATTGGCTCCCGAAGAACCCCCTTCCCTGTCACTCATTGATTCAAAACATATCTTTGGCTAATGATAAGGTTGGCCCCTCTGTATGAATTATTCCTCCACTATATATAAAGAAAATCATAGAATTGCCTTCATAATGAAAGTGGGATACAAATTCAGAAGCGCGCACCTCTGGTACACAGGCGTCCTAACTGTTACTGAGTGCCATTTCGATTTTAAAACAAAAAGTGTAAAATTAGCTCCCTACAGGAAGATCCTGGAGCAGAATTATACGTGCTGAGATTTTAGGATAAATATTTTATAATCATTCAGGAAAGTGTCCAGGAAGATATCAATAGAATTGAACAATTTGAAAACAATCTGGTACATCATTCCATCCATTCATCTTCTGTGCCTGCTTATTCAATATGGGTGGTTGCGTTAGCCTTGACCCAGTGCCAAGTAGCATAGGTCAGAAGGTGGGGAGCACCATGGACTGGCTGCCAATCCATCCCAGGAATACATTATTGCAGTTTGCTGCAAATATTTTGTAGCACTTACTTGTTTTGGATATTCCTTTAGCGTGTGTCCAACCGGCTTACATGCTCTACCATTCGGTGGCACATAAATAAATAAATTCCAGTGACAGATGAATTTTATTGTGCTGCATTTTCAATCATTTCATTCTTTCAATTTCAGATAAATAAGAGAGACATTGAGAATAATGCCAAAAGGAGAGGTTGTTATTAGGTGGGCTCAGCACGTGTTGAAATGTGAACTGAGTCGGTAAAGGGCAAGCTGAAGAGACTTTAAATATACTAAACTTTAAGTAATCTATAAAATAAATTGGATGACATTAATTACATCTTTGGAACATGGAAGGACTATATTTGGAGTTGAATGAACTACGCAAACATTGATGTCTTCCAGGGCAGGTGCACATTCTGCAGACTTAGGCAGAGAGACAACGGGTACTGCAGGACCCCACAAAGGCCATACATAACGCTTTTCCACTGGCAGAGAACCGGTTCCGTTCCGGAAGTTCTCCAAGTTTCCACCAAAATAAAAGCAGGTTTCAAATTGAAAATCCGGATTGCATTGAGAACCAAGAAATTGTTGAATCCTGAATGGGAACCATGATGACATCATGAGTGGGGGTGTACTATTCTACCTACAGTATATGCATGACACGAACATGGAGGCAGTGGTGGAAAATGTTCTTAGCTTTTGTACTTACAGTAAGTAAAAGTACAGACACCACACAAAACGTTACTCACATACAAGACATACAGTGAGGGAAATATTCGACCCCCTGTTGAATGCCTAGGTTCACGCATTTGTAAAGAAATGAGAAGTCTATAATTTGACTGGTAGGTTTATTTTAACATCAGAAGATAGATTTTCAACCAAACAAACAAGAAAAAATCATTATGTAACAGGTTCAAATCAATTTGTCGTTCAACTAGGGAAATAATTATTTTATCCCCTACAAGCCAGCAATAAATGAAGTCAAGTACATGTGCAGTAACACAACACGAGTAGTACTTAATAAATATTAGCAGATACAAAGCCTGCATTGTCACTTAACTGCATTACTTTGTTAAATAGTATTCTTTGGTCACTAAAATGTCTACATTTTCAGCTTTATCACCATGGGAAATACCAAAGAGCTGTCTAAAGACATCAGAGACAAGATTGTTGACCTTCACAAAGGTGGAATGGGCTGCATGACCATCAGCAAGCAACTTGGAGAGAAAGTAACAACTGTTGGTGCAATTATTCGCAAATGGAAGAAAGATAAAATAACTGTCAATCACCCTCGGTCTGGGGCCCGAAGGAAGATCCCATCTCATGCGGCATCAATGATCTTAAGAATGGTGAGGGCTAACCCCAGAAGTACACGGGAGGAGCTTGGCAGGAGCTCGTTAATGATCTCAAAGCAGCAGGGACCACAGTCACAGAAAACCATCGGTAACACATTATTCCGTTACGGTTTGAAATCCTGTAGTGCTCGCAAAGTACCCCTGCTCAAGAGGGTCCATGTTCAGGCTCTTCTGAAGTATACCAGTGAACACCTGAATAATTCCAATGAGGATTGGAAAAATGTGATGTAGTCAGATGAGATCAAAATCGAGCATCAACTACTCGCCATGTTCGGAGGGAAATGAATGCTGACTATAAGCCCAGGAACACCATCCCTACTGTCAAACACAGAGGTGGAAGCATTATGCTTTGGGGGTGTTTTTCGGCCAAGAGTACAGGACAGCTGCACCGAATCGAAGGAAAGATGGACAGGGCCATGTACCGTATTGCTTGCAAACAATGGTTATTCCACCAAGTACTAAAGCATGTGTTCCAAGGTGATCAAATACTTATTTCCCTAGATAAATGACAAATCGGTTTGTAGCAGTTACATAATGATTTTTTTCTTCCTTGTTTTGTTGATTATCTTTTGCTGTTAAAATAAACCTACCAGTGACATATAGACTTCTCATTTCTTTATTAGTGGATCACCTTAAGAATTCAGCAGGGGGTCAAATAATTATTTCCCTCACTGTACATACACTGCATGTATACAACATGGACACAAGTAGTAGGTCACCTAGCCATTACACCTACAGGAACTTTTATGACATCCCATTCTAAATCCATAGGCATCAGTATAGAATTTGTCCCCCTTTTGCAGCTATAACAGCTGCCACTCTTCTGCGAAGGCCTTCTACAAGATTTTGGAGTGTGTCTGTGGGAATTTTTCCCCAGTCATCCAGAAGAGCATTTGTGAGGTCAGACACTGATGTTAGACATGAAGGCCTGGCTCACAGTCTCCATTCTACTTCATCCCAAAGGTGTTTGATGGGGTGGTCAGGGCTCTGTGTGAGCCAGTCAAGTTCTTTCACACCAACCTCACCCAACCTTGTCTTTATGGACTTTGTTTTTTACATTGTGGCACAGTTGTCCTGGAATAGAAAAGGACCCTCCCCAAACTGTTTCCAGAAAGTTGGAAGCATATAAAGGTCCAAAATGTCTCGGTGTGCTGAAGCCTTAAGTGTTCCCTTCACTGGAACTATGTGGCCTAGACCAACCCCTGAAAAACAACCCCATACTATAATCCCTCCTCCACCAAACTTTACAGTTGGCACAGTGCAGTCAGGCAGGTAACATTCTCCCAGTATCAGCAAAACCCAGACTTTTCCATCAGTCTGCCAGATAGAGAAGCGTGATTCGTCACTCCACAGAACACGTTTCCACTGCTCCATCCAGTGGTGGCGTGCTTAACCCACTCAGTTGTGATGGTGATGTGAGGCTTGCATGCAGCTGCTTGGCCATGGAAGGTGTAGGAGGAATAATGGTATGGGGTTGTTTTTCAGAGGTTGGCCTAGGCTCCTTTGGCCCAGTGGCAGTGTGCTTTACACCACTCCATCCAATGCTTGGCATTGCGTTTGGTGATGTGAGGTTTGCATGCAGCTGCTCGGCCATGGAAACCCATTCCATGAAACTCCTGGCGTACAGTTTTTGTGCTGGGGTTAATGCCAGAGGGAGTTTTGAACTCTGCAATTATTGAGTCAACAGAGAGCTGGAGACTTTTACACACTATGCGCCTCAGCACTTGGCGACCCTGCTCTATTACTTTATACGGTCTGCCACTTTGTGGCTAAGTTTCTGTTATTCATAAACACTTCCAGTTTGTAGTAATGCCACTTACAGTTGACGATGGAATACCCTACAGGGAAAAAATTCACGAACTGACTTTGCAAAGGTGGCATACTATGACAGTAGCATGCTTGAATTCACTGAGCTCTTCAGAATGGCCCATTCTCTCACAAATGTTTGCAAACCTGACTGCATGGCTGGGTGCTTGATTTTATACACCTGTGGCAGTGGGCCAGAATGAAACACTCAAATTCAATCATTCAGAGATGCGTCCCAATACTTTTGTCCACATAATGTACTGTACGTGTCCGTAACCACTTTGTTAACTTCTTCCTATGAAGGTTATTTTATTGTACAGGCTGTGTGGGAGTAAACAGTTGTAGCAGCAGTGCAGCTGTATGTTGAGTGTGATGTGGACTCTGAGTGTGATGTGGACTCTCACTGATTTTTAAGAGACCTCAGCACTGGTGGGCAGGGGAGCGGGCAAGGGCCCCGCCACATGCTTGACCTTCACACTGGCAGCATTTCACATTCAAATACACAGTCTGTATGTGCCCCAGTCATTATGGATGTCACACACTGATGTGCAGATTCCTCCATCACTTCACTTTTGAATTTCTGTGAAAATCTGTCACACTGTATTTTAAAGGTGGGCAGTTTGGCCATGTATACCAATGAAAGGACAAATGAAATGAAGCCTTCTTATGTTGTCAGTAGGGATTCATGAGACATAGAAATTATTACCATAGATATGCTTCCTCCTTTATGGTTATTACTAAGAATCTGACTATGCACAGTGATCAAAAACAGGCCAGAGAAAAAGTTTTGAGTTATTATTGATATTATATTCCTGAACTACAGCAAAGTTTATTCATTTAATTCTTGCTTGTTCTGTTCATGGGGAGGCTGGAGTCTATTGCAAGATGCACAGGCGGGCTCTGGTTAAGATGTCAGGGCAGGCATGCACATAATTAGTGGGGTTCTGGTTTAACAGTTCAGCTGAACCTCTCATATTTGTGCATTTGAACAGAAACTGGAGCTCTTGCAAGAAGCCCACACGGCACAAAGAGAACATGCAGAAGCCTGCAAGCTAGGACGACGGTGGCATCCGTGCACAGCCTCACACGCTAAGCCTCCTAGCAGCCATGACGATTATTTTATTTATGTAAAGAATGCTGTATATACTGTGCTTAATGCGCTCTTGGGCCAGAGTAAATACTGAAGCACATATTGGGTTCGAATCATTTGTAGTGCAAGGCAGCACACCGGCTGTAGATGAATTCGTTTCCGTGAGCCAGGGTCCTAGTTAAAGGGGAGCAACAGATTGAAATCTTCACGTGAAATCCCGCACGAGGTGGCTGAGCTGAGTCGATCACAGCAGTTTCCCCTACAAATCAACCCTGACGGGAGCGTTCGGAAGTGTAGCCGATACTAAAGGAGAGGCACATGAATTAAAGGAAGCACCAGGAGGCCGGTGGGACTGGTGCTTACTGTATTATTCCAGCAGGCCAGTGATATATCCGACTGCTGCTGTGGGGAGTTTTCGTGCAGAAATATATCACCTCATTTTAAAGGCACAAATTTATACCAAAGCCTCCGTCTTTCCAATACCGGTGAAATATGGCCGTGTGGTGAAACCTTGAAACTTATGATACCTTTCAGAGTGTGGAAAAATGACCATGCGAGCTGCTGACATACCTCTGATAAAACCTTGATTTCCATTTTTATTGACTTAACACTCATTACCCTCAATGGCAACTTAAGTATTATCCTCTGCTTTTTTGCCTGTGAAGTGAAGTTAGGCTAATTCAGCCATTTAAGGTTTTTTATAAAGAGTAAAAAAATGAAGGAAAAAAAAAACCTGTGGGAAGAATCATTATTCTCTCTGAAATGTCTGTCGGCTGCGTGCTGCAGTGTAATGCATCCATGACGTCTAATGATGATGTAGCAAAAGATGACTGACGCAAAAAAAATGTATCGTACTAAACTCTGCAGGTTATATTGACAAACATGCGGGTGAATGTATGAATGGCCTTGTCAAAATGTATAATATAATCCAAGAAATACACATATATATAAAGTTGTCTGGCATATATGAATGTATAAAACTTGCTGCCATATGAAATAGAAGTGGAAAGGAGGAAAAGAGACTTAATTTTGGGATAACGAAACAAAATCACAGAGGGGATGACTATGAAAGCAAAGGACAGCCATTTTGGGGTCTGAAAAATACACATGACCAAACAAAATGGGAGTCAGGCTGTGGTAGGGAAGGCAGATCTGTCCTCATTTAAGAGTCGATAGAAGACAAAACTCAGCCTTTCTGAGGAATAAGCAACCGGTGAACTCAGTGAGTGTGCTGACTTTACCCTGCGGTGTTACATTCATAGCCCAATAATTTAACCATGTACTCTGAGTAACTTGAACCTTATCACAACTGCTACAAAATGTTTTCACATCCTCATCGTCACTAAAGGTCCTTGATTTTTCTGTAATTCATGACCTAAAGTGTGTATAGCATAATTCATAAGTATCTAACATATCTGTAAAATGATTGCTGTAACTGGCAGAATGGTTTGTAAAATTCCAGAGCTGTTTTGTGGTTTATAAGGCCACAGTAGCTGAACCTCCTCTGTTTTTTAGATGAGGCAAGAGGTCGTGCAGAGAGTCCACTAAGTGCACCTTTATTATGTTTCATTAAGATGATTAGGTGCTGACTTTGGGTAAACTTAATTACCCTATTCTTCAGCTGGCCTGTCAGTGGTGGATGATTGTTGCTGCGCATTAACATCTGGCTCTTATTAACTTTACTTACTTTAACTTGGACACTCATTGCATGGTTTCCCATTCTGCTGGGGATTGCAGTAATCTCATACCTCTCTTTAGAGCTAACGGTGCCCCTATTCCCTAATGTTAGTTCAGCACTGAGAAGAGAGGGGCAACTTCATAATCATTAGCCCGGCCGGCTCTGGGGAGCTATCAGGTACTCCTCCTCTACCTCCTTGACTGAGAGTATCTCCTCGGTGGGTCACCTAACTGGGACGCTATGGGGAATCCCAGGAGGAGGGGTGGCTGGGAATGGGACTTTCTGTCTAAGTGCCTGAAGCCTTTGCGGCATTGCGTCCTGGGGCCCCCTCCGCAGCATCCATTTCTCAAGCCCGGTTGCGCATGTGTCTGCCCATCCATCCCCAGGGAGAACGCCTCTCCCGCTTGTTCTTCCAGCCTGTCCTCGGGGCTCAACCTTTACCTGAAACGTTCATGCTCGGTCGGACTCCGGTCTCAGCTCCCCACGGGTTGTGTTATTCTGCAAGATGAAATATTAGACAGTATAAATGGCTACTTTATTTTTGTTACTTTTTTATTTTTTATGGAGCGAAAATTAGCCCCCAATGTCAAATTTAATTCCTTGTAACATAGTACATTTCCAGTTAACTTTAAATAAATATAAACGAGAAGAATAAATGAAATCTAAGAAAATAAAACATTTCATCCATCAATTCATTTTTCATATGGGCTTAATAGTACAGACTGTGACCAAACATTTATATACAATTTATAATTAAATATACATCTTTAATTCATAATTGCTCTATGAATTCTGATACCTCAGAACAATCCTGCTCATTTGCTATTTGTGAACTTTGTGAGTATAGAAATTTATTTCACTTTTGAGTCGTTCATCATTTTCCAAGATCATTGCTGATCCGTCTTCTTTGTTATTATTCTATGTTCTCTGTGAATTGGCAGGTGCGTCATGTTCATCTTCAACATCGGCTTGGCTGACATTCGGTACTATGCAATGTTATGCAGTCAAAGGAAATGTTTAAAGCTATTTATCTGGGTAATAAGTGTATATTTGATAATAAATAAAAGACAGTTTAACATTAGAGCATATGCAAACTAAGAATAAAAAATAAAGCTAACTAATGGCTTGATGAACACCTCAGTCATTCCATGTGTTTCACTACCGACTCACTTAATTGATTAGTTTAATTAGTTATAAAGTCAATGAGGTTTTATTTAGCCATACATGGTGTGCTAGTGGTCAAAAATATATTGGTGTGTAGGATGATTGTTGTAAAGCCTTTCAGAGAGGTTTTGATATGGTTAACACATTTTTACAGACATAATATCATAGTTTTGCACTAATATGAAGATCATTTTCTCTGAGTTTCTTTTGCCACGTTCTGTAAACTTTTAAAGGGGTGATGTGACATGGTTGTAAAGCGTATTACAGAGCTTGAGTTATTTGTGGAAAACCAGTTTTTATCAAACAAAGTAACAATGCATGCAAACTTTACAGTCACAATTTAACAGCATTGTTGCTGGTAAAAGAAATTTAATCATTGTAAGGCAAATACACAAATTAACATAACAGTTTCTGATATATAATTTCTTAAAACTAAAACCTTATAAATTGCCATTCTATTATTCAATTAAATATTTCAGATTTTTTTTTCCAGAGGATTGTGCAGTGTTTAGGACATTATTCTGTGTGATGCTTATTTATACAGTTGGAGGGATCTTTAAAAACGTAATACAACTGATGGATTTGTTCAGCATATTTTACGTTCCAGTAGATGGGGCTCTAGTGTTACTTAGAGAGAGAGACAGGAGGCTGCCACCTTGCATTCAGTGTGACATTCATATTCAATTAACTATGTGTGTGTGTGTGTGTGTGTGTGTGTGTGTATTCAAGTAACTATATATATAGCTTTTTACAAATGTGCAATCTCATTTATGCAATTTCATTTTTAGTATTTATATTCCCTGCCCATATTTATGTATATTATAGCACAACATAATTACGCCACAACAGGCGTAATTTTTGTGCTTGATAATACCATTACAATATCTAAAACTGAACTGTTAGCCAGTTGTTGGCATTTGTTTCGGAAGCAGTATCGGTGGCATACCAAGATGCGTTCTGGTTCACCAGATCTGCCCTTTGCCAACATATCTCATGACATTGTATTTAATTTGCAGGTTAATGATGACAAGAACATCTGAAGTCATCATCAAATGTGAGTAGCAATGATTACTTTTCTCACCAAACAAATATGCATAACTGGTGCATTAAGAGCTTAGTGGAAACAGACTACTGTGCTCCAAGCTCTACTACTGAGGAAACGTGCATTTAAAAAAAAAAAAAAAGTAAAAAAGGTAAAAGTGTTTTACTGGAGAGACCCATTAGTGATCATGCTTTCACGGTTTCTATGTCTCTGACCTAGAAATGAACTTGTAACCCAGGAGAATTCCATGGCAACCGCTCTCTTTGAAAAGGTCCACTGTACCTGTGATTACTAAATCCAATAATTGATTCTTCTCTAGTTGACGAAAATGGCTTGGCCGTATCTTCCAATTTTCAGGCTCAGCATGCTGACTGCTGCAATGGTTTTTAACATACGTTGCTAATGTTAACAACCATAAGAAATCAAGTCACACGAGCTCCAGGGGTGGGGACTCTGACATGTTATTAAACCTAACTGTACGGTTAAGCTTGTACTGTATGTATGTGTGCATACAACTGTTGGGTGCAATACTTCTATTAGGCTATTAAAGCACAGAAACCTACGCGGAACCCTTCATTCGCATCATCACGGACGCCCGTTCTGCTTACTTGCAGTATTCTTACGGCATATTACCGTGCTCCTCCTGTAGCGCCGGTTGTACTGGCTTGGCAGATTTAAGAATGATGCACAGTACTAGTTTTTCCACAGATTCTGTACTGTATAATGATGAGGCATTTCCATAAATGTCTTCTTCTTGCCGTTCTAGAGGCCGGACGGCAGTTGCATATTGACATTCAGCTCATGAACAAAATAACAGGGGGCCAGCAGAAAACCCTGGGCGTACGGATTAAACTGTCCAGCGCCGAGGGGTTAGTCGAGATCAAGTGTCTCAGCCTACATGGCAGATGTAAATGGTGTAATGCTGGGGAAACAGCCTTGACTTGTCACAAACCAACTAAAGTAGCTTTATAGAAACGTCTCCACAAGTGGAAGCCAAGCACATTGAATGAGGTCAGTCTGGTTTTGTTATAAATTGTTATAACTAGCAACGGGGTGTTGGTGCTTACTGTAGATAATTACTCCGGAGGTGCGTTCTTAAAAAATCAGATACATTTACATTTGGTATACCATGCTTACTGAAACTGATTTATTTTTCAACAATATGCTTTTCTGCCAATTTCAATATAATCAAATTATAAAGATTATATTAAAGAGTATGTTAAAAATAGTTTCATATAAGGCAAAATACCAGAAAAATGTACACATTTGTAGATGCAAAATTAATGAAATAATGTTCTTAATAAAAAAAAAAACAACATGACAAAGTGAAAAATTCTACTAGCAATTACCTGATTCAATTTAGAATATTAGAATGGGATTAACATTAAAGTTATATATTATACTTTGTAATCATTCTAAATAATCTATAAAACAGCTGTAAAGGTTCAGGCGCTTACAATGAAAATTTGTCATACTTTTTTTCAGTTTTTTTTTCTATTGACAGAATTTGTCATAATTCTCAATTGATTTTTTTTTTCATTTAAACTTTTTTAACTCGTAAAATATCTTTGCACCTGAAATATTTATCTTGACATTGACATGGGAAAAATTTTGAAGGGAATATGAAAATTACATGTCATTTTTTTTTGTTATATTATATTGAATGAATATCAGTAGAAGAAACAGCTACTGTTTTTTCAATCTCATTTAAATGTGATGAATAAAATCATGAAATGACATTTCAGGACTTTTTCCAGGGCCCTGCAGAGATCTATTTTTTAGATGCTGCTAAGACATTCCTACAGTTTCCTCAGATAGAAAATCTGAGAAATATGAGTGCAATATACTTAATCTTTAGGGATGGAATTCTATTCCTTAGATGTATGAGTTAGAAAGTTTGTCTTGTCGACCATTTCAAATGCTGTATTAAGTATTACTGATTTGCTGAAAATAAAAGCAAAACTTTATCAGTGTATGGGGAGGGGGGGTGTAATCTCTGCTTTTATAACTAATTTATAAAAATATTCTTAGCCATTTATTTCCAATAGTCTTTCATAAGTATCTCATGTATTTTGTCATTGTGTTAAATAATTAAATGAAGATTACAACTAGAATGGAAATATAAATTTTTTATAATTATGAAACGGAATATAAATTATTTACTTTGCCATAGTTTTGAATTATTTAGAAATAGTAGAGTAATTGTATTACATTATTTTCGAAATATTGCATTCACATATGTTACTAGACGTGGTCCTAGCGATGTTTATTTTGTAAGATGTATGTGTGGGAACACAGCTGCATGGATTTTTACCTCCATATGTGACCTATCACTGCTTTTTTTTCTCCCATCACTAACTATGCGCATATGATAACAATAAAGCGTGTGAGGAGTGAGCTAGGCTACCTTTAATCAATCAGAATAATTAAAGATAGGTTATCCACCGACGTCAACTAAAGTTAACGCACTGTGCATGGAATGTTACTATGCTGGCTTACAGTGAAACTGCTGGATGACCCTCCACATTCTTGATATTGTTCTTAATAATTTATCCCACGAAATAGGGATGCCTGTTTAAAATCAAGCCAAGGTTGTATTCCTGTGCAGGAAATTTATGTCTATGTGAGTTAGTCTACAACATCTTCTAGAGGAAATACCGTAATAGTGCCGTTTTTTGACATGAAGTTTTAAGCATTTTTTTTCCTGCCCAGGCACAGGACACAGAATAGGTCCACGGTGTCCATATATATAAAATATTTTATGAGTTTAAACCCAACTCTCCAACAAGAGGGAAAGTTAGCGCCAGTTTATGACCCTAGGAGAACCCGGTGTGGTCGAGCATCATCTTTCTGTGGGATTTACGATACCTGATCCACCTTGATTAATTCATTGTCACACTTCATGGATTTATTAGGAAATACACATCTGACAAGATGGGTTTGTTTCCAGATAAGCCTTTCAAGTGTCATAATGAGTTGAATCATAGATTTGTTCTCATAGCACTGTGCTAAACAAACTAGTAAATGGAAACACTATCATAAACCAATATACAACCAATCGATATGGGGGCAAGGTCATATTATGAGGAGTAATACGTAGAAGCTCTGTGCCAACACACGACGTCCCCAAGAGTACAGATATTTAAGAGTATGCCGTGATGTAATATCGCAGTGAAATATTTATCATTTAAGATGAATGACATGAGTGCACAGGGAATCCTCCAGTACCTTTATCAGATCTACCAGGTCTACAGTTAAGAAGAAATGTTTACTTAACTGGTAAAGGAATAAGACAAGTTACAATGGTGTATTGCAGTTTCAAAACACAGTACTCTGTTTGTGAGGATTTCAACATTGTTTATATAATTTATATATTTATATAATTCCGTTCATGCTTGTTTTACTTGTTTTAATCTCATGACGAAGGAGATTATTTTTAAAAAGCAATCTGATTCTGTCACATTAATTATATCAAATTTTATCAGTTCTTTTTTACCTTGTGAGTGTGCCTTTTCTTTAATTGGTGGTGAATAGATAACTGTTTCGTATTATTCATTATTTGGTAACTTCTTTCCAAATCTCAATCCTTACAAAATGTGTAGTACAGTAGTTATTATGGATTTAAAAATAAGGAATATTGGTATTTTTGACCTTTTTTTGCGGCGGCAAAAAAAAAAAAAAAAAAAAAAAGTATATGAAAACCGAAGCTCGGTAAATTTTGAATCCTCCATGATACAGAATATTCATTGCAATATGTTGGCACCTGCTGAATTAAATACCTCTTACTAATGCTTGAATTTGTCATTTGTCTGACAAGCTCTGTACATTAACACATAAGGTGATATAATCCATCACTCTTTTCATCTAGTCCATGTGTAATTAAAAATGTAGATTGAAGGAACTGAGGGCTCAGGGACGGCTTCAACCAGAGATGGAACATCAGCAGTAATAAGTGGGTGAACAACAGATTAACATTTAATATAATGGAAGCTACAATCTTTCCCTGTATAGTTCCCAAGTCATGCTGAAAACAATTACAGTTAGCGGTCACAGAAGCCATCACTGACTGAAGAGGGCGCTGGATATAATGACACATTCTGACACCTAAGCATTCCTCTCCCCATTGTGTGAAATCAGCAGTTGCAGCAACATTGGATATAGGAATTACCTGCCATGATTGTGCCCCTAGAAGGTGGCTTATTGCTGCACACTCGCAAACAGTATCACCCATGTCATAAGCCTGACGACCAGAATGCCAGACAATAGGCAGGTTTTGAACTCGCCAGAAGGGAGAGGAGCTTGACTTGAATTGATGCAAATGGCGGGAGCCTCGCGATAAAAACGCACAAAAGTTACATCATCGCCCTTGTCATTTAACTGAAAAATTGCATTTCCCAAATATGTGTCCTCTGTGGCTTTTTTTAGTCTGCTGGTTTTATTTACTTAATTATACCAGAAATGGAATGGTTGCAGCAGCCAAAAGCTATGGACTGCACTTTATAGAAATAAAAAAATATATATTTTCAATCAATGAGTCAATAAAATGAAAATTAATGTACAAACTATTTTCTTTGTCCCTATATTCTGTTATAAATATGGTAGAGTTATTTACAGTTTTTACTTCCTAGTAAAACATTTTGAGTAAGAGGTAGTGGATGTGTCTTGTTTCCTTTATTTGTTTTTTTTTTTTTCAGACTGTGGCAAATCTCCAGTAAACAACTGAATTGCATTGCATTTGTGTTCATTGGTACTCTTCCGTGGGGATTGTCCATTCAGTCAGTCAATTATAGAGAAATTAAAATGTTGTCTTCCCACCACAAGTGCAGACCACATGGGAAATGTAAATCTTTAAGAGTTTATTCTTCAGATTACTGCGAGAGGTTCATTGAAGGCATTGTGGAGCGTCATTATAGGAATGAAAGAATTAGGTGGTCGATCTCCAAATTCAGATTGAATTCTTTGCAGGTCATTCTTCTTCCATGCTTCTGTGCAGATATGGACCTTTGGCCGCTTGGGTTCAATTTAGAAGATGTTAAACCCAACAAACGACTACTGCTGCCAACGTACAATTAAAGTAGATTTTAAGACGATTACACAATTTCACATCTGGTAAAAACGGAACATTTAAATTTGTTTTTTTTTGCTAAATAGAAGAGAAAAAAAGCTGCTTTTGCTTGCCAGAGACAATGCTGTCGATTTTGTTTCAAAATGAATTTGTTTTTGTTTTAAAAACTTTATTTTAATTTAGTAAAAAAAAGTTAAGCCATCAAAATGACCATACAGCAAACCTGAACATTAGCAATATAAACAGTACCTTGCTAATTCTCCTTCATCAACATTGTCAAGGTGTCTTGTTGGGCAGCCATGAGGCTAATGGGCGTACTGAATTTGATTACAGTCTCAGTGTTTTCTCTTTTGCAAGCCGCCATCTATAATATTAGTATGTAGTATTAGGAGAAAATGGAAGTTCAATATAAAGCTTAGGCAACATGGTACCTTTAAATATTAATCATTTTTAATAAAATAATTAAATTATATACATTTCATTAACAAAATATAAAATGCAGGATCAGGATGTTAAATGCACTGACATGAAATGGATACAGCTGTTTATCCATAGCGTTTAGCATGATATATTTTTATTATCCAAATACAACTGGGAAGCTCACAAACATTTCCGTGAAACAAAACAAATTGTCCACAGAAGGTACGATGGGGAAAATTATTCTCATGTGTATGCAGCAGGACAGCCATAAAATAATTTAGTTTTTCCAGCTACCATTCAGCAGTAGTTTGGATGAACCTTTTTTCCATTGTGCAGTGATTTTCCCTTATGTGGGAAATTAATCTGGTCACATTATTAGCAACTTCTATAACAATACTATTTTACTGTGTTACAAAAAAAATTCCTTTGTTATTAAAATCACTCCACATTAAAAGGAATAGTATTTCTTGTGATGACATCATCATACAGTTGCTAGGCAGTAAGACCTCTTCATTGGCTATGCAAAATGCAGATTTAGCATCAGTTATTGCGCCTGGCCAATAAAATTCACAGCAAACTTTGGTTTCACGCTAATTGGTCTGCAGGCGTACTGGTTGCAATATAGAAGAAAACGAAGAAGCAGTAATTCAGATGGCAGTTTCATTTAACATATATATATATGTACGTATTCAGTTGGAGTTTCATCATAGATATTTATATTGAGCCCAATTCATACAAAAATTGTCATTAATCTTTGCGGTGTAATTTTTAAATTCAGCTGTTTTCCAGAGTGTCCCTTTAGCTAATGCATGTTCAGCATTCATCTGACAAATAGCATGGGGCCAAGTCTGATTACACAGCTTTATATGTGCATGTCTGAATCATATCTGTGTAAAACAGTTAGTTGCAGCATTTCTCCTCAGAATTTTTCAGCTGAAAGACAGATGCACCCGAAAGTCTCTGCATTTTCATCAATAACAGTGTGGCTTTGGTGTTACATACCAACAGATTTCTTCTTTTGGTCCATATGAAGTGCAAATTTCAAACATACACAGACATTTACAGCAGACAATTTCAGACATATGGTTTGATTAATTTATTTGCCTGTAAACTAACAGTTTATTACTGTTTATTTTCTGACAATATTTCTCAACAATTGGAGCACTTGGCTGTTTTCAGTTATCAACATCTACCTAAATTTTCTAACACGTCTGAGTCTCCTCACCATCCTCCACGTTCTGTTGTGGCTTTTTAGTTAGGTGACATTTTTTGTTAATTAATTGATTAACTAAGAAGTAGCGTGGACATGGGGTGGGGGGTGGAGGGGGGGTTCCATAAAGTCTATGTTGGTATGCCCCCTACATGCACAGAACCTGTCAGGGCCCTAGTCATTGGCATTAGTCATTACGCATTGTGCACAGCGGTAGTCGCTGTTGACTGGCAGTGTAGCGGTTAATAGCATAACGCGTGATGTTTATGCATGCATTGTGTACAGTGTGCATCTGCATTTTTTCCCCCCAGCGAATGAGAGAAATTTGTCGACAATATGCTTTTATTCCTGTCACAAGTTCACCCTCACCTGCAGTGTCCTGAAGTTGTTAGTAGGTCTCTGAAGCGAGTTCCGATTCTTGGACTGTCAGTCACCGTGATATGGCAGTACGGGGCAGGAAGCCGTTAGCTGGGGTGCCACATGCATCGGTGTGTGTGCGCGTCAGTGCATTTTCTCATTGCTTGTTTACTACTACCATTTTAAAAACAAAATGTATTTATTGTATACAAAATTTATTACATATCTACTGTTTCTGACCTGTGATAGATTAAATGATAATCCTGAATAGGTGATTTGGTAAACGGCTAAGTCGGATGCAAAATACAGCAGGAACTGCAAAGAGGGAAGTGAAAGCTACTAGTTGAAAAACATGTTCACATTTATTGAATTGATTCATAAGATAATTCAGCTGTAGGATGTGTGTAGTATATTCTAATTATTTAGTCATACAGTTGAGCATCTTATTTTTAGTCTGCATAGTGTGCCTTTAATTGTATGTTTTTATTCAATGATTTAAAATGCTACCATTAAGACATTCAGCACTCCTTCCATGCTTGACATATGGTGAATGTGTTTAAGAATTAAAACCTATGAAGACATTGTGCCAAACTGCCATTTAATTGCATATGGATAGTAACGAATATGGAGAGCGACTGTTCATCTGTCTTGCTTACCACTGTTGACATCCTTCCATTTCAATTGGATGAGAACACCATGCACCCATTCCCCCCGCGTATTTATGGGTTTCTCCATTTGTGATACCTGCAGTATGAAGCCTAGCTGTCAGAACACAGGGGCTGGTTGATCCAATCTACTTCCGAATTGTTAACGTTTCAATGAATTTTGGATTTACCTTAAATAATTTGTTTTCTTGCTGACTGCGTTTCTCATCGTCAGAAAGTGCAACCTGTATGATATTCTGAATGAAATTTTAGATCTAGTTTCAAAATTGCTGCCCCTCTTCTTGCTGTTGTTTTCGCAATCTGCGAATTTGGAATGACAACTCAAGAGAGCAGAAGAGAAAAGACAAAAAGCAGACAATTGTGTTTGTTTGCTGTATCCACTCTGACTCAATATGAGTGATATCAGTGCAATAAAGAAATGAATATCCTGGAGTCGTCTTTGTTGTCTTAATCAATCGAACGTCACAATTCGTCAGACAGTATTCATAACTTATTCATCTAAATAATCTGGGTTTACATATGATTGAATAGTTCATATCAAAATGCAGTATAAAAATAATACTATTTTAATGGACATTTTAAGAACATGCCATGTCTGATTGTGATTCATTTGCCGTATTTGAATGAATAGCCTCACACAATCTCAGATCATTCATTATCAGCCACGTATCACCTTTTATCTATTATAAAAACATCAGATATTCACTAATTGTATGTGCACTCACTACAAGACAGTGAATGATTACTACATATGTTTTATACGCAATTTAAGTTAGATATATCTATACATAAATTGTGCCTATAAAAGCAAACTAACCCAACACGTGATGTGTCAGTTTATTACAGGGTTGAAGTTACTGCATCTTCAACCTATATTTTCAGCAATATTCATAATGCTTTGGATTTAAATATGACTGATACATTGATTTTAGTGTCACATTGATTTAGTGGCATGTATTTTTTTATCAAACGACAAAGCCTCTTTGAAATATGTATGTGCCTAACATTATTTATGTTGTTTAAATTCCCCAGCAGTGTAATCCATATTTTTTAGTCAAAAAAATAAAAAATCAGGCAGTGCACACAAAGGGTACGTATTTATGTGATTATTTGAAACTGTGCATTTCGCTTTTAAACGCTTTAGTTACACTACACATCCATCCATTCGCAATCCTGCTCCTTCAGCCTGGCTAACTAATTCCTCCCCAGTCCCCTCCCTGGAAATTGGCTTGTCAGAATCCATGCTTCTCCTCTGTGTCTTCACACATACTGTGTGGCATTAGACTGCTAAAGATCCGCCATACCTTATGCAAGTGGGTGCAACACATGGTGGCAGAGAGTGAGTCACCACCCCTGCTTTGGGATTCCAAGATGAAAGGTTCTTTACAAATATAGTATTTTATTCAGGGTGTACGTTTTTTTGTATTTATTTATTTTCCTCATGTGGATCTTCTCAATGACAACGGTAAAGCAATTATAACGAGCTTGTCTGAAAGGATTCCAATTCATTTTTTTTTTTTTATTGCTTTTGATAGCAAGGAAACATTTTGTTTATGTCTGGTGCTACATTTCGCTATAAAACTGTATCGGCCTCCGTAGAATCATAGGATGCATTTAAGGTGAGGTAAGAAGTGAATAATATTTCTCATTAAATGTAACAAAGGAATCCCCTCTTATTTGATCTTAGAAAATAAATATGCCCCACCCCCCCCCCCCCCCCATCCCTTTTGTCATGGAAGTTCTTAAAAAAAAAAAAAAAAAAAAAACAAGGACGAAGCTCGCCTCCACAAGGAGAAACAGTGGAGATGGGGAGATGAATTTAATTCTGTAAGTTCAGAGAGATTTCTTAGTTTGACACACTCAGCAGGGGGTCTTTGAGAGTCTGGCAATTTTTCAGTGCTGCTATCTTTGAAAGTCGCTCCCCGCAGCAGAGCTGGTATCAAAAGCCAAGGATAATATTCCCTGCAAGGTAAAGCATGCTACTGAAATTTTCTAGAGCTATTTATTTATTCATGATGGGTTTTTTTTCAGTATGCATCAGACATGTTGGTGTTAATACAGGAGAAGGTGCATAAAGAGGTATTCAGTAACATCCTTTTTTTTCATTTTTCCCACAATATCTCTTTATTTTTTTAAGATGGGAGAGGTAGCCGTGACTTTCCAAGTTGGGTTTTCCAGATTGGGGTTGCCATGTTTTAAGCCAAATCCAGCACCCAGTTTTCCATGCTGTAATTGTATGCTGAATAGTGACTCACACAGTACGAAACGTGTCCTGCTACATGCAATAGAAAAATATATCAACAAATATTAGAATCCATAAAAATGCAAATCCTTTTTTTAAACCAACATATACGATTACTGTTAACAGATTCTTTGTGAAGATAAAACCAGTCAGTATGTGAATATTATCTGCTTTCGCTATGCTTAGTACTGACAGACCCTGGTAGTGTGACTAACACCCGCATCACACAAACATATGACTGATGACTGTCGTGCATTTACTTACTCGAGTCATTAGCTCCAGCACAGTAGCCAAAGACTTGGTGAGTTTTCTCTGTTCCACTTTAGATCAGAGAAAACCCATTCAGCATTCTGCATATGATGAACAATTGTTCCATTTTATTCACCCGTATTCCGGTGATAGAGACTTCTAATAGCGCCATTTCAGATTCATTTCAAAAGAGTCTTCCTCAAAAAGAGGAACCATAATTATATGGTTGCGCTGTGGTTCCAGAAATAACATCAGAAAAAATGAACCCATCTTTGCCAAAATGCACTAACGTTAAGAAAAAAAGAACAATGCACCTCTTTTACCTTATTAAGCTATGCACTCAAATCACAGTGGATATTGTACCTCTTCAGCAGCATATGGTAGGCAGTTCATTAAGAAATCTGGGTTCCATCGAACTTTGTACCTCAGCACAATTTTCTGCTCCCCCTTTGTCAGTCAAGGCGTCTGATTGACATTCAACCGACATTGCTCTCCGAGAAGCCGAATCGCCACAACTGAGTGAGCCACAAGTGGCCCTCTCAACCGGCAAGCGGTCTCTGGCTTCAGGCCAGCGGCAGCTAGCTATAAAATCCTTTGTTTTTTGAAATTTTCCTATTGCCTCTGGACCCAGAAAAGGTATCACAATTATAGATTTCCTAATTAAATAATCATGAAGAATGAGCCATATAAAAATTTAAAAAATGATCGCACGTGTTTTTTTAAAGTGTGTTTCGTCCAAGTGATCCACAGGGTTGCACTTGTACAATAGTCAGTATTATATCCTATATAGTGTATACATTTCTATTTTTTTTTGTTGGTTCGGGATGTCTCATATTTGATGTTTACATTTCAGAGGTTAGAAATGAGGCAAGTCACAACCCAAAAGCCTTTCTAACTAGGTGTTCCTAACTTTCCGGTATCGTCATAATTCTTATAGGGGAAAAAAATGGAATACCATCTGATTTTGAAATGTCGAAATGTTAATCGGCAATGTTACATCCCAGTAAGATGGGATAAACTTCCTGCCGTTAGCTGTGTTATAACACATTAACCGCCATTTGCTGTTAGTGGACAAAGGAATACACAAAGCTTAAAACAGGGCCATAGATGATTAACACATTCTCTGAATTACTGTGGATTGAGCAATGGAAGAGTGGCCATCCCAGGGATAATCCATGGACACTGGGACTAGAACCCCTGTAGCAGGTGTTAAGTAGAGACCTTCTTCCTGGAATGGCATACTTTATATCAAGAGGTGTTCTGCAAATAAGCTCCAGCACAGTGGGGCTTCCCAACTTGCTCAGAATGAAGAGAGGCTACAAGATATAATATAATCATTAAGCCTCCACTAATGAGGATGAAGTCCTTGCTGGAGAAAGTCACGATACTGCTAAAAGTCTCAATGTGTGCCAAGCATGTAATGGATCCTGCAGATGAAGCTGACAACCTTGTTACAGTGTTACCCTATTGCCAAGATGTGTCGGACAGTGAGCTGTGACTGCTGTCAGATTTGTGGTGTGAAGGTATTGTATGGAAAGTGCGCAGCACGTTCAGTTAAGGTATCTGTTTCTGAGGTAATCAGAATTTTTACAATTTTGTTTATTTGTTTGTTTGTTTTGCATGGAAAATAATAGCACACACAATAAAGTTTTAATGTTTACATCTGTTTTTGGTTGATTACTACGTGCGTTGGGCCATTTGTATCTGCCCTAATCATAAATTAATTTTATTTGATTGTGTTTATCTTAGCTCTCATCAGCTCTCTCTCTCCCTCGCTATATATATATATATATATATATATATATATATACACACACTGTGTGTATGTATAATATATATCTATATTTTTACATTGTAGCAGCATTCCACATGTATGGTTGAACTGTGGCAATCAAAGCTGAATTATTACATTGCATCGTGCAAATTGGAAGCATGGAGAAATGACTTACAATCATGTGAACAAGCTCTCTATGTTTATCACTTTTCCACTATGTCGTTATTAAACCGGGCTGCATTTAATCAAGCATAGTGATGAAAGATGTATCCGTACACTTTGATAATGGACAATGCCGCATGCTGTTTATTCAGGTCTGATGACCACGTTCGTTATTCTTTTCATGGGGAGAGGATCTGAATCAGATCAACAGCTGGTGGGGGATTTTTTGATCAGACCTGCAAACGAAAATTGTAGGGGGGAAAAAAAAAATCAAAAAGTTGAATCCAATCTACTCTGAAACATTTTTGGAATGAAAGGTTATGTTGACTTGTTTTGTGGTTTGCGCTGTTTGTGGTTGCTTTGAATTGCTGGTGGCTTGTTCAGTGGTCGTTATCCTGTTAGCTGTCAATCTGGCAGCTATGAATGTTTTTTGTACTGTACCATTTATTGGTTATAGCACTGTAAGTTGTCCTCCAAAGCCAGCTAATATGGAATCTGATGCAAATTCATGTCAGGGCAGTCTCTCTTCGGATAAGAAAAATGTGTTTTTGAGTTTGCTTTGATGCTAACCTGCTGATCATACAATAAGTCACTAATTAAAGGTCAATGAGTCATTTCCATTGTCATCTTTGTTTTTTTTTTTGTGTGCCAAGTGAATCTCTGTTCCCTTTTAATAGGCTGCCATGTTCTTCCAAGAACACTGATGACCGGCAGTGAACCACTGATGGTTTGTGGACTTATGTTTCTACTTCAATAACAGGCAAAAGAAATTGTGTTTTCACTTCAGTCGTTCACATGAAAGCATGTAATCAAGTTGTTCCTGAACATGAACTGCATCACGCTAATAGACATTTCAGATGTTTCATCGACAGTACTTATACAGCTGTGCTAGTACATCGCTATGTAAACACTGAAGTTCAATCAATATCAATAATGTTATAGACCATAATGTTATCACTAAGTGTCGACCGCAATGTATTCCTTCCACATATTAATCAGTTAATGTAAGTGATAAATTAAATACAATTACTGTGTAATAATATATACATATTCTTCGTTATATATATTTTCCATAGGCATTGGAAATTCTGTAGAATTCTTTTAATGGATAAGCTTTACCAGAAAAAAAACTAAAATCTACTTAAGCCTTGAAATAAATATGTAAACTTTTGATAATGGTATTAATAATTAGCTAAATAACATTCATTTTCGCTTATTGCGTTTGCCTTGTGGTTTCTGGAGCTTATCCTGTGAACACAACAGATTGTTACTGTGATTTTTATAGCCTGCAGTTTTTGAGAAAATTGCTTGCAGCTTGAAGCTGTGTCACATTGCCGTTTAGCCGCAGGAAATATTACGTAGCTGTTTCTTTCTGTGTTACTCATCACACCTCTGCAGTTAACCAATCAGAAGTCTTTGTTGTCCATTCCGACACTCCATTGGTGGTCAGCTGTGAGTAGTGTTTGAGAAGTTAGGAACCTATTAAGATGCTTTGTCTTACGAGTCCGAGAGATATATGTGCAGCAGTCCACCAGGAACCGTGCTACACCTGCGTCTCGGAAATTAGTCCTCGTGTCCCCTTTGGGTCCGCACATCGTCTGATATCGTCAGGCTATAAAACCAGGGCCTGGAAATGTGTAACTAGTGCGGACATGCTTTCTGTCTCAAGAATCCCTGGCTTCTGTTAAGCCTTAAACCATAGCGAGATTTCTCTTAGTGTAAGGTGTTGCTCTGGTACATCATTGTGTTGCACAATTGTTTCCGCTCAATGCCGACATTATTTACTTTACTTAAGTGCAATGACATCATTGTGTTTCTCCCGTCTTTGGTCCTTTAGGTGGATTTAATCCAAGTCCCTCCACTAAATCACTATTGCTAATCCACTTCACACATTTGCCCTCCGTGGTGATGCGTTCACGCCCGCACAAGAAAAAGCCACTGTCACTCGCCACAATTGGAGGTAAAGAATGGTGAAAACACACAGAAGAGTTTTAACCATGCCTGTCAGGCCAGATAGAGTACTGGAACTAGTGCGTTCAGACAGGATAACAAAGCAGACCATGGGGCCTTAGACTCACATACCCAGTACAACTCATTCTCAGGCCAGTGTTCATCCTGTACATTTTAACTATACATTTGAATGGATGTTCCATATTTCCAGTATATAAGAATTCAAAATGATCATTACTACAAACAAAGATAGGCTACATTCAAATGAAGATTATTTCATATATTTTGCTCTTTGTATGTATTACAAAGTATGTTGTATATTACTGTATTTTCATCCTGCACTGTGTCCATCCCCAGTCATATTAGGTTTGTTAAAGAACATTTTATGTTGTCTAAAGCACTTGGGTGACTACACATACATTGTGAGCTCCTGTAGTAGATATGGCTGAAAAAGTTTCATATTAAAGCAATAAATACCGGCTGATCAATGGTCCGTTTAGAGAAAAGTGGCAGATCTGGGAGCCACATGTTACATTTACATTAACCTTCTATAAATCGCGTAGTATTCATATGCAGTTTGTCAAGCAGAAAATGTATCCATGAAAAAAGTATTATACCCTGTCTGGTCCAGTATGTCTCGTAGTGGCAGTCAATATCATATTTTATTACATTTACATTACATTACATTATATTTTAAGTATCTAGACTGTTATTTATTTTTCCCAAAAATGTAATGCAAACCATAAACATAAGGAAACGAGTCTGCAAAGAGTTGGTAAAATATAGCCGTCAGTGACAGACTGCATGATGTGCTCATTGTCATAACATGTTTTCTGTTTATCGCAACTATGTATCGGTTTTCTGTTTTACTTTATCAATTTGATACTAAGCAACTAAATGTATCCTTTTTTAACTCCAAATGCATTGAACTTCATTCCAATTTAGATTCAATTTCTGGGCAGGAAATCAAATTATTTAACAGATCACAGCACTGGAAGTGGTTAAAACCGCAAAAGCTGTGAATAAAAAAAAAGTTGCCAAATTACTTAAGCTCTAAATTAAATTATTCTGATTTAGAGACACTCTGCAGTCTCTAATGGTTTGAATTGGCTTTCAGGGGCAGTTTTGACAGTCGCACAACTTTGCGCTGTGGCGTAAAACCAAGAACTTAGAACTTTGATAAACTAAAATAACACTGTTTTTTTTTTCCTTGTGCCAAGTCTAATACAATTGTACTTGATGCATCCCTTATAAATGACATTCATCGAAGATAGATTTTCGGTCCAAATGCATTTCCCTGAATGTGTTCAAAAGGCACTTCCAAGAGGAAGTGGGGAATATTCTGTGGGTGAGTATAACTACTGTAATCTCCAGGGAGAAAACTGTTTTATTTGTATTGGGCTTAATTTTGCATTTGCCGACTCACTCGTTTGTGTGTGTGTGTGTGTGTGTGTGTATATATATATATATACACACGCAGTATATATATCTTTTTCTCTTTCCCGCAAATTACATTTTTGGTTTCACATTTGTCAGCCTGTACCTCCATAGTCCCTCCAGAAATGTGGCAGAATCATCATGCTACAAGCCTATGTTTTAAAACTTAGTATGTATAAAAAACTGTGTGTGTGTGTGTGTGTGTATATATATATATATTTCATTAGCCTGCTGCCACTAATTCAGTATATGGTATCATATCATTTTTAGGAGTAACGTTTCCAGTTTGAAATGTAGTAAGGCCGTCGATGTATAACCTTTTACTTTACAGATTATTATACTAAAATTAATCCAGTTTTACCCTAGATGGCTTTCTGTTTGAATCAGTGCTTGCTTCACAGCAGCTCCATCCATCCATCCATCCATCCATCTGTCCATCCATCCATCCGTCCATCAGTCTGTCCATCCATCCTTCAAACAACTTGTTATGGTATCCCGTCATGGGGGAATTTGGGCCCCATCCCAAGTAGCACAAGCCTGGGGTATTCCCTCGATGGGATGCCAGTACTGCAGCACCAGTAGGGCATTATTAAAATTTTAAGCATGTTTCCAAAATAAAAAGGCAAAGCAAGCTTTCCTCCCACAGTGTTTAATACCAGTCCTTGCATTACTTTGTCTTATAAATATCTCTGCATCATCTTTCCATCAGTTATTATTATATCTTGGTAAACAGAGCCAATGGTAAATCTATGAGTAACAATGCTGATATTGAAAATTACAAATAAAGAACGGGAATCACTGCTTCATGTTCTGAAGAACATTCCAGAATGACATGGATGTATGTATGTTATGTATTTTAGCAAATATTTCCCGAATCAGAAGCTGAAATGATTACAAGGAAATATTACAGAGGAAGGCACTGACCTCACCTATAAAATTCTTATATCGAAATAAAGAGAATGATTTATCTAGAAATAAGGGATTACAGTAATTAGTTTTCATACCTCCTACATGCTAGAGGCCATTGGGTTCTTCGTCTAATATCCTTTTCCCTGCCATTGGTGTCTGATTAATGTCTACTGCTTCTCTTTTTCGATGACTGAGTCAGATTAAAAGATTCTCATCGTTTAAGCCAAACCGTTTTCAGATGACCAGAAACCAAAGGCTGACATGTCTTCATGGCCTTCTGTGTCTCTCATCTCAAGCTCTGTGAAAACGTATTGAGAGCATCTCTGTGAGCATTACTCCCTGCTACGCCCCAGACAAGGTTTATTGAATGAACAATATTCTACAGTTAAATATAATGGCATTTCAAGTTTCTCATTGAATTAAGGTAAATGGGTTTATACAATTTGATTTGGTAATTATGTAGTTATACATTATTATGCAGTCATTGCAGGTGCGGTTTAAATATGATTGTTGCTATAAATAAGATGAATCAGTAATAATCAGATATATTTTACCTTTGCTTTTGGAAAGGATGTCTCACATGTATATTTGTTCACATGCAAAATCATGTTAAAATCATTTCTAAATCATTACTCTAATAATTATCACTCTACTAATTATTACCTAAGCGTATTATTAATTTATTGCGCTACAATTTTGACCAACTTGTTATTATTATAGACATTAACTGTAATTTTGGATGTAAATATAAGGTGTGACGTGTAAAATTAGGTAAATATAGATGTGCTTGTTTTTTTTCTCTTTTTGAAATAAATTGAGTAATATTTATCCCATATGACCCAGGTTCTTGTGGAATGATGGTTGGATAGATGACCTTTATCTTTGGATAAGAACAATAAATAGACAATTATCATTCATCTGTTTACCATTAGCTTGGAACTTTTGTTTATAAATAAATATTCATTTGTTCATTCATTCATTCATTCATTCATTCATCTTCCATACTGCTTGTCCTATACAGGGTCATAGGGGTACAGAGCCTATTCTGGAAACAATGGGCACAAGGCAGGGAGTAACCCAGGACAGGGCACCAACCCATCACAGGGCATAAATAAATACATTATAGTTGATTCCATATTAAGTTTGGGTCTGATCATCACCTTCCAGCCTGAGGGCATTTGGTGACTTTCTACCTATGGAGATAATTCTGAAAACCTCATTCAGATCCAAATGAAGACTGTGGGCAACTTTAGCTAATTACAGAGTCCTTTGATCTGCATTCCATGGCTTCACGCTTTTCAGAGTGACAGAAGGATCACTTTTCATGGAAGATGCATTGTTTTTATCTTGTGACCTCGATGAAAGCAATGGCCATTACCCTTTAGTAAGCTCACTGATGTGTCTTTATGGTATTTATATCCATATTCTGGCAATAAAGCTGAAGGGCTCTCCACAGGGTGAGAAAAGGCTTTGTGTCTGGACATTGTCCTTGACATTTAGAGTTCCTTGCAGATAGCTTAAACACCATTCTATCTGCTCATTTATTTTCTTTTGTAATGTGCAAAGCATTTTACTTTGATTAAATATAGTTTTGCTCATTTTCTTTTTTTTCATATGCAAAGATCAGGGAAAGAAAACTCATCTCATTTGGCTAAATGCTCTGAAATGCTTCACAAACCGTTCCCATCTCTTGACAGAGTCGTTGGCTCCTAATGATGCCAGTGATGTTCCTCAGCCCCACTGGTAGCTCCTCTCTCTTCTTGTAGTTGCCAGAATGCACAGTGAAATAAAAGTAAGGATATAAGAATGGGAATCACTGCTCAACTGCCAGTGTCATGTTCCGAAGAATGTTCCAGAATGACATAAATTCATTATTAACGATGATCTTAGTGGTAAGTGTGTTGTGGTTCGCAGTTAACAAACTGTTTCTTCTAAAACTTGGATGGTATAATGTATAGTGAGGCATTATAATTTGCCAAGTTCTATAATTAGTTAAGGATAAAATATGCAGAGGACGATAATAACTGTGTAGACTGTGTGGTATTTTAAGGTTATTAAAGGGTGGCCTTACACTAACTAAACTGTTAACTGGCTGGTTCGAATGGACATCCTGAGGTTACACGGCTTTTTTTAAAGTTTGCCTTGCGTCAGTCAGGTTTTTGGACTTCACTTTGAAAGTCTTTGGTGTCAAAGGAACTGAAGCATCAAAACTTGGACTTAAGGCCCCCACCAACATGTGACAGTGTTCACTAGCTGCTGTTCTTTCCAATTTATGAATATTAATACAGGATTGTGTATTCTCCTTCATCCTAACCCTAACCCTAACTGCTTATCCAGCACTGGGTCATGTATTCCCCTTCATCCTAACCCATTAGTAATCATAACCGCTTATCCAGCACTGGGTCATGTATTCCCCTTCATCCTAACCCATTAGTAATCATAACCGCTTATCCAGCACTGTGTCATGTATTCCCCTTCATCCTAACCCATTAGTAATCATAACCGCTTATCCAGCACAGGGTCATGTATTCCCCTTCATCCTAACCCATTAGTAATCATAACCGCTTATCCAGCACTGTGTCATGTATTCCCCTTCATCCTAACCCATTAGTAATCATAACCGCTTATCCAGCACAGGGTCATGTATTCTTCTTCATCTTAACCCTAACCTTAACCGCTAATCCAGCAGAGGGTCATGTATTCTCCTTCATCGTAACCCTAAACCTAAGCCTAGCTTACAGGATTTCTAGAGGATCTTTAGACTATAATTCAATTTCCCAGCTGTACTGTTTTTTCTCTTCTCTTTTCTGATGAACAACTTCAACCCAAATTGTTTAAGAGTTTTATATAATTAGCCAACATCAGGCCACAGCAGAAGAATTGAACGTGTGCATTTGTTTAATTGAAGGAAGCCAGATGACTTAAAAATGCAAAATTCACCTCTGACTGCTTTGAACTGTGTGATTGTGGTACTGCATCAATTGCCGCACAGCCGATCAGAGTGGAAGTCCACACCAGGCGGAATGTGATGCTGATATCGCTGATACCCATTCGTCTGTGACAGCGCCAGATTCATTTAAACCCACAAACAACCCAAACAAAAATATCTAAAAACAAAACCAAACAAGAATGGCCTTGTATACTTCAAACAGGTTTTCAGATTGTTGGGTTGAAGTGTGGATTTATATATTAAAAAAATACAGTAATTAACATTTCCTTGGTTTTCTAGTCATTTTCTCTTCATTTTCTTTCAATTTCAAAGTTTAAAAGTGCAATGGGAAGCCCACACTGCGTCAGCCAGCAGGAGAAAAGCTGAAAGCCCACAGTCAGAGATGATTGATAAAGATGGTTAAAATGCAGGCAGGCTGTTCCCTCTCTCTGGCATATTATAAAAAGGAACAAGATGCAAAAAAACAATCCCCCCCCACCACCACCTTTAAAAAAAATGTATGCTTTGAAGCAGGAAATAATAACAGCGTGTTGAGTGTAAGCAAATCGTCTGGTTTGAGAAAAACCTCCTTCAGTAGAGATACAGAAGACGGGACAGGAACATAATTAACACAACAACAGAGAGAGACGCGCACTCGGCTGACTTAGCGTGGCGGAGAGCTGCTGAAAAGCCGGCAGCACCGCGGCCTTGTCATTGACTTAAATAAACAGTGAATGAAAATTAGCTTTACCTGAGTCAGATAATCATTACTAAATGAATTTGTCCCCGGCCCTATGAAATAAATGAAAAGCAAGGTTGGACAGAAGAAAAAAAGACAGGAAACCTTTCAATGCATATAAATTTCACTTACAGGATGAAACATAAGCAAAGAATTATTGATTAGGTTAGCTTTGCTCTCTGAATCTTTTTATTCCTCTTTAAACGCATGGTGCCCTGTTGCCGATAAAAAATGAGTTTATTAATTTGAAATCTGTTTACAAATACTGGTGAAAATTTGGGGTTATTCAACAGTAAAGTGGGTACAAATTAATTGAGCAGACAAATCATTCCATATAAATGACAAGGCAATAATTACAGCTCTGAATGCCAGCTATTTTTGCAGGTATCTGGATGAAAAATCTTTAATAATGTTTTAATTGAGTTATAGTCTGCCTCACAGTCATTATAAATCTAAATTAGCATGTACTTCACGACTATATTGCATTTTGAGATCAAATTATTGTCATTTTTAGCATTATTAATCACTGACATATTAAATATTTAATTTACAGCATTGAAAATATATTTTGCTCTTTTGCAGATCCCTCTCATTCATGAAATGGTAATAATAAGCAATATGTTGTTGTTAATACTGATCAAAGGACACTAATGTTTCTTTTATCAAGACCAATAATAGGCAAGTTTTTCTGATTCTCAAAAATATTATATATTTCAAAGGAAACTGAACTAATCCATAATGATAAGGATAAATTCATTATCTTCATAAAAATGACAAAAACACAAGGCTATCTCTCTCTATATTATTATTATTATTATTATTATTATTATTATTATTATTATGTTGTTGTTGTGAAACAAGTTTACTAAACAGAAAACTAAAACTTATACTTCATCTGAATATTTTGCATATATTTATTTAATGTTTCAAAATGCCATCACGGTATATACATGCATAAATTGGTTTTGATGGGCTCCATATTTATACATATTTAAAAAACTATATATAACAATGGTATTTTTCAGCAAATAATTTTAAAAACGTACTTAAAAACTACGCATTTTTAGTGTAATAAACCACCGTACTCCATAACCTTCAGAAACCGCAAACTCCAAAATCATTGATCTTAAAAAGTCTGGTTCCACATGAAAAATA
Organism: Mormyrops attenuatus; assembly: GCA_026777985.1. Taxonomy (NCBI): domain Eukaryota; kingdom Metazoa; phylum Chordata; class Actinopteri; order Osteoglossiformes; family Mormyridae; genus Mormyrops; species Mormyrops attenuatus. The sequence goes on from JAODKC010000016.1 coordinate 13,102,786, forward strand.
ATTTATGGCCCTATGTCTGCTCTGCTTTATGCAGTAAAGGTCAGGGCAAGAAAACGTGCTTCTGTAATGCTCAATTCCACAGCGTTTCTTTGTACCAGAAGCGCCTGAATTAATCTAGTTTGAGAGGAAATTAGAGGCTTTGGAAGCGGTGCTTCATCCCTCTCTAGGCTTCGTTTTTACTGAGAGACCCTATGATTAGCAGGGAAGTAAGGGTTACCTGTCATCAAAAGATCTCCACTATCCTCCATATTTGAAATTGGAGGATACTGGCCCCTTAAACATTCCCCTTTCACACTTTCTCTGTTCCTAGTACCACTCATTGGCCAGCTCACTGTACGCAAGTCTTTCTTCTTACTACTTGTCACGGTGCTAGTATTCTGACAGGTCCACAAAGACTTGAGCTTAAAGCCAAATGACTCTGTCTCCATGTCTGCTGCTGCTGATCCTTGAGTCTCTCCAGGCTGGGTCCCTTTACTTGGTGTCAATGCAAGAGTCATGTAAAGATAGTCCTACACCGTGCGCCGCATTAGGCATCTCAAGGACATTTTTTTTTAGCTCACTTAATTTCGTCAAGCTCTGAAGCACCATCAGTTATGAAAATGAAAGTACCGTCTCATCATAGGGATGACTTTCCTTGACATTTAATGCTTTGATCCCAAACAGTGTCATACAGTGTTATGTTGTATTTGATAATAAGAAAAATGTATCCTGAGAACCTTCAAACAAAAAAAATTAATCTACTTGAAAGAGCATGTGACATAATTTCAAAAAGCATTTCAAATGTATCACTACTCATTTTTTATCCTGATGAGATACTGACCATTTGTGAAAAAACTGCTAGGTACAGGCCCATAATAATAATAATAATTATTATTATTATTATTATTATTATTATTATTGTTGTTGTTGTTGTTGTTGTTGCTGCTGCTGCCGGTGTTCTTGTTGGAAACATGGAAACAAGATCTTAATAAAGTCATTTAATTCAAATAAAAATAAATGCAGCACTGTAGTTTAATTTAAAACAGCAATACATTTTATTTAGCTGTAAATGATTAGAGCAAAACAGAAGTTGTGCCAGTTTCCTCCTTTCTCTGTATGCTGCTTTCTAAGACCCCTTTCGGGTGAACCCACACCCCCTCCAATGGTATAAATATTCTCTAAACATTTTATTTCTTAAGGACCATAATTATTTAATAAAATATTTAATCACTTTGCAATAAACTGTGGAGCTTAAAGGAGCATCCTATCGTGAACACTGACTTGTCAAATGACTGTCATGAGATGTAATATCAGCCAGCACACAAAACAAAAAATATGTGTAAACATATTCATGTTGGAATATACTTATTAACAGAAAAACTTTTTAATCATTATTTAAGAGGGTATCAGGTGGGAACGTCGGCTTTAAAAAGCAAAGGAGAATCCTGACTACTAAAATCATCTGGCATCTTTATGTAAAACTCTTCTCTACCGGTTTAAACAATAGTCATAAGGCAGGAATCGATTTATTTGCTCTCTGCCTTCTGAATTTAGTATATCTCCAAGAGAGCAAAAGCCTGCTGATTTAGTCTTTCATCCATGGCCTCAATGATTAATTTTGCTTCCATAGTTTTGTTTGTATACAATTGTTCCCATAACAGTAAGTGTGGCGTTTAATCATTATGACTGTAACTCAAATCAAAGTATTTCTCTATCACTACACTTTTCTCACGCTGTATAATTTACATTTATTTATATCGTCATCAAGAACATGAAATGCACGAGTTAAAATGTGAGTAATTCAATAATTGCAATGTGCGGTGACTACTGTATTCACACACTGTATAAATATGCTTTGTAAAGCATATTTTAAGGTTCACAGCCAAAATGTAGTATATTTCAAAATGACAGCCTCCCAGGCTATGTGCCCAATATAGATACGAGGATAATCCTGATTAGTTTTGGTTTCAGAATTCACAGTGTCATCTGATCACATTTCATTTAAATTCCTAAACTGCCTTCACCCGACTTGATATGGCCACAGGACTCTGGATTTGAAAACATACTCATTTATGAAGTCCAACCCATTGTTTGAAATTTTAATTGTATGTGTTTTGAATCCAATGGGTGGTTTTTAGAATTTTGGCACATACTTGCTTTCAGATACAAATTACTTTAGCGATACGATAAAATCACAATTGTTTGCTTAAGGCCATTTAAGATTTTATCATGCTCATAGCATTCATCAGAAAAAAATTATTTACATTTAAGAGTTATGTGTTTATAGTCAAACCCTTTCTCCAGAGATGCTGTCAGGAAAAGGAGCAGAAACTCTACTTTATTTTTTTATGAAGTCTCTATACCCAAATGAATGTGAATTAAAATAAATATATTGTTACAATCCTGTGAAATCCCATATGGAAATATAAGCGGAGCACATGGAGATAACCAGCAATCGGAGTAGAATATGACTCTAGGTGGACTGAAGCACTTGAAAAACATGCAAATCTAAAAGTCTAAAGCAGTCAAAAAATTATGAATATATTATATAAGCAACACATGGCAATTCAAACCTAAATTTCTATAACTATTTTCCATTATTATAGAGGACCCCATATAATCAAACAACCATTTCTTCAGAATATAGCACTTTAATTTACCCTTGTCTGTGTAAAATGGTAAAATGCTTAATATCCCATAAGTACATTAGTTAATTGTCTTTAATAGTAACTCCAAATTAAGAATGATGTTTAATTGAACAAATGGCACAGTACAAAATACATTTTCAATAACTGCTAAGTATTCCAGGTAGTAAAATCAAATATGATGAATATAGGAATGGAACTGATCATGTGACACTTCCTGTGTTGCATGATTGTTTAGTTGACAATGGGACAGTGTGGACGCAGCAGTTTATGGATCTGTGCCTGGAAGATCATCATCCTATAAATAGCACAGTAAATGGCCCTGTTTGTTTTGTTTTTTTCTTTCTCTGCCACCTACATAATAACACGTGAAGCTCTATTTTACACCAGCGTAAATAGCGATGCAAAGTGGTTTTGCTAGTATGGTGCCAGCGCATTGTTCCTTTTCACACCATACCCGCGTTGTTAAAATAGCAAATGATTTTTCGCCTGCTTTCCGTTGGTAGGAGTGGTATTTTTTTAAATGAGGCGTGGCCTGACGAATTATCGGCACGTTGCTATTTGCAGGCCGTGTCATTACCCTGTTGAAGAACAAAAACCACGTCTCAAGTCAGTGGGGAATTTAAGCAGCGCGTTTTAGAAACACGGGGGTGCATGACCCTCGTTATTGACATACATATGCGCTCAAAGTGCACTAATGACATTTTGTTATTTTGATTTCATTGAATTAATTCACGTTTTATTATAGAGTACAACTGGTAATCATACTGTTTAATGAAACACCAAAAGAAAAACCATGTATATTAAGTAAAGAACACACAGTATCATTGAAAAATCTTTCGAGTTCATTATCAATATTATCTAGTACTGTGATTAAAAAGACATCTGGATTGCTGAAAATGCGTTTCAGATGTTTAGATAAATCAGATGGGACACTACAATGCAGCTCTCAGAAGGTCGCAGCGTTCTTTATGACATGTTGTATGTTGCATAACATTGCCATGCGTGATGGATGACTGTTGGACATAAATGAGAACGCATTACAGGAGTAATTAACATTTACTAACACATTCAGACGGCGTAATGCTGAACTGCACGGAGCGTATGCCGGCAGCAGCGCGGGCAAGGAGGGATCAGCTGGCAGAAGAGCTGAATCGTCTGTAGCCTGGTAAGGAATCTAAATTGGGAGAAAAATAACAGTCCTATTGCGTTTAATTTGAAATTTTTAAAACACCTTAAAACTGTAGGTTGTATTTTGTTTGAACAAAGATTGCACTTTTATTTATATTTTGCGAATTGCATACTAAAATTAAAATAAAAAAAAAACACTAGACAATAATTAAGTTGCCGTTCGCAGCCGCTGTTCTCGTTCATCTACTGCATCCAATGATGCCAGCAAACGAGGACACATTCGCCGCTACCTCATCCCACGCCTGCTTCAGTCCGTAAGGCTTAGGTCAGTGGTACTCAAAGTTCTGCTGTGCCCCCTCTTCAGAAGCAGCTGACCTTTCATTCTCCCCCCCCCCCCCGCATAGGTACACATAACTGGTACGCAAGTACGCATTCGCCGTACGAATTGTAGTAGCAGCGCAAATACGCGCTGCTATGACAAGAAATTACCACGTAGTATATTAACCTTTATGTGATTAATTTCCACTTCTTTTGCGGTATAACGGTTATAAAATGCACGATAATTTCATGTCATAACAGCGCAAATGCACACACACATATATAAGACATTAGAAATATAATGCGCCAGATTTTGTTTTACTAAAGGTGAGGTGACGTGCTATTCTTATTGGTTTATTGCTTATCACGCCCAAAACACGCCTCTGAATAATTAAGAGATTTAGGGCAACGTTTTTTCCGCATCGCAATGGCGCAAAGTCTTGTTTTTTCCGCCATAAAAATATCGAGATGGATGTGGACACGCCCATAACTGTTAGTTACGCTTTGCGCTTTATGCTTTTCGTTAGATGGTCAAAATAGGGCCAGTGGAGTATCTCGTGGGATGCACTTTCTAGACACGCCATATTAGTGCTAAGTGCAGCAGCAGTTATTGCCAATGGTTATTGCCGATGGTGGACAGGAAGCTGCAGTTTTGGATACAGTGGTACCTTGAAACTTGAACACACACACAAACACATACTTGCATCAAAGCTAACTAGTTCCTATGAAGTTGCACAGACATCAGTGATAATGTTTATGTAAAAAAAAAACATTCTGAATGTGTCAAATGCCAGTATACTAACCTGTACCTGCCCATCCCAGTATCCCAGTACTTGTCATTGTCATTGTTGGGATTAGGAATTTTGAATGGAGAGTCTTCATAAAGATTTGAATACGTGTGTGTGTGTCTAATGGAGGCATTGTGGGTGTGTACCTTGTGTCCCTTGAGAAGGGTGTCCCAAAGAGATACTTAATGCTGCATTACAGTATTTAAAAAAGAAATGAAATACAGTAATTCCTTGGAACACAAACTTAATTCGTTCCAGAAGACTGGTCGAGTTGCGATTTGGTGGAGGTCCAAGTTGAATTTCCCCATAATAAATGATGTAAATGAATTTAATCTGTTCCAGACCCCCAAATTATTGCCTATTTAAGCCTATCTACCTAACTAATGATAAAAGAATTAACAATCTAAATAAAACTAATACACACATGAAAAATCACACATACAAAAGCAATAAACATAAAATAAATGACAATCCCATACTCTGAAGAGAGAGCAGACACATGTGCACCACCTTCAAGTCTCATTATAATCTCCTTTTTAAGTTCTACAGTTACTCTCACTATTTTCCTCTTTGGTTTGCTGGTATCACTGCTCACAGCTTTCGCATGTCAAACTTGGTCAAGAGGGACCGCAAGACTGAGATTCATAGGCATAAGCATCCTAGTAGGTCCGTAGTAGGTCCGTAGTAGGTCCGTCCTTTCTGTCAGCTCATCTGAGACACATCTTGATCTGTACAGGTTTTACATGTAGCCTGTCTATTTTGTTTTGTCGCATTCTGAGTTGTCAGTCGAGTTGCAGCTAGATTTTTCTCAGCCGACACATTTGGGGTTCATATTGGTAGAGTTGAATGTGTCTTGACCCATAAAAGTTTTACAGGAACGGTCGAGTTCCAAGATTTTGGTTGAGGTACAAGATGAGAAGAACAGACCTGTTCGATGTCGAATTTAAGAGGCATTCGAGTTCCAAGGTTCTAATGTATTATGTTGGGATTTAATGAGGAGGGAAACAGCACATTTAATGTCATTAGTAAAGTGCTTTTTTAAGCAAAAGTATACTATTTAAGAATATAGAAAGTTTAGATCTGGTGTTTGATTTCTTACAACTTATTTATGTTCACCCCTCCAACTTTTGCTAAATTGCAGTGGCACTCACGTTGCAAATTCTACCATTTTGATGGCATGATCTATATTCTTCCCTAAATTATATGTGCATGCTCTTTACTGGAGCCCCAGAAAAAAAGAGGGGGTTGAGCAGCAGAAAATAAAGTCTATTATCCCAATTGTGCATCACTTAAGGGTCAATGCTCTTCGATGTGTCCCATTAAAATCAGCAAGGATTCAGCTCATACTGCCTCTTGAAATAGTTCATTAGGGTGAAAACTGTTCCGGCCATGATATTAAGGGTTTAATATGCTTATCGTGGGGAAGGTGAATGGAATGAAGCAGGGAAGAGGACTAGTCATACAGTGCCTGGTGTCCTAATTGGCCACTGAAGGAGCAGAAATGAATGACAGCGTTCTGCCTGTTTAGCACTATAGAGTTTAGTGCCATGGACATCGATCTGGCTCACTTATGTCACTCTTTTCCAGTTCCATCACTCTTTACATGCAGTGCTCTCTATAGCAGCATTGTGAGCAATGTGGCATCAATTATTTGTAAAAGTATTTTGAAGTGGAAGATGCAGTCTATGAAAATGAAACTCGCTGTAATATCAATATTGTCCGGGGTGTTCCCCTGCTTTGTGCCCTTTGCTGCCTGGGATAGTTTCCTGGATGGATGGATGGATGGATGGATGTTTTGTGGTATGTGAATGCATAAAGAGTACATTGGATGGCATAACTGAGGACTGGGTCTTGCATTAACAGGCCATACCTCAGATAAATGCATGAGAAATACTCTGCTCTCCATCTGCAGTGTTTCAAACTAAACACGTCATGGAAAAAACATCTGGTGTCTTCACCCATCATGCCTTCAAAGTACTGTTGAGGTTGGCCTAGATGAGGAACACAATGTTTAAATGAGGTAATGGAGACACAAGGAGCTGGTACAGTCTCCACAAAAGGCTGCTGAATGATCAGCATTAATGTCTGTATTTTACATTTCATAGGAAAAGCATGTTTCCCTTTGTTCACATTCATTTTTTGAGATCTTTCAGTGCCACAGATGAATCAGTCATACAATGACTTCTATACTATTCTATACTGGTGTATACTATTCTATACTATTGAAGTGAACTCTAATCACGCTGCCTGAAAATAATCTCATTTCAAATACCAAATCAAATGACCAAATAAATAAAATAAAGCAATATGACACCAGACATGTTTCATTATGCGCTCATTCAGTCTGATTTGCTAAGGAGTTATAAACATACATTGCAGTCAATTCATTGATACGTGTTATCCATCATATTTAAAACTATATCTGGATTCTTATATCACTAGTGTCAGAACCCCTGAAAGTCTTATCCCCCCCCCCCTTATGGGTGGCCCTGCCTGGTACAGATTCCTGTCCTGCTACCCACAATAATACAAACATTAAAATTACCTGGTTAAAAAATCTGTATTCTCTTAAAATCTGTAGTGTTCAAAATGAAACATTCACTATTGAACAACATGAAATTTCAGTATTACTCTGCACATCCTTAGTGCATAAACTTACGTTTACTTTGGCAGGCCATGCTTTAACCACGACAAACGAGCAGGTGAGCAAACATCGGTTAAACTCTTTTGACGGTTTATCGTTTTGGAGGTATTAAACTGAATATGTTCGCTTCCTTATGTAGTACACTAATTGTCAACACATCTTTTAATAGGGGTATAACGATATACTCAGCCCACGAGACGAGACACGATATTGGGTTCACGAGAACGAGACGAGACACGATATTGGGTTCACGAGAACGAGACGAGACACGATATTGGGTTCACGAGAACGAGACGAGACGATATTTTAACAATATTTTAAGGAAAACTTCAAAGAGGAAATATATTACTGGAAAGCAGCCT
>JAODKC010000016.1:13138723-13156387 GCA_026777985.1 Mormyrops attenuatus
CTCCCCCCCCCCCCCCCCCCCCCCCCCCCGCCCCCCCCCCCCCCCCCCCCCCCCCCCCCCCCCCCCCCCCATGTTGCTAGCATTATCCAGTAATCAAAGCTGATTTTTATTCTAGATACTCGATTACAGTGTATCCTACTTTATGGTTCTGTTTCTATAGTCCTTTACAATGAACATTGATATTCAAAAATTCATTGAAATGTTTGGGAGCGGGGGTATGGCTTCGCCGAACCCAAATGACATCCCTTTGCAAGCCCGCCATAAATCTGAATTAGTGGATACTGAAAATAAATTGAGGTGCAGTGGAACATCCGGGAAAAAAACTCCCATTACATTACTGTGAAGCTCACATCAAGCAATGAATCATTACATGTTCTGTAGTCCTTCTGTATGTGTGTGTGTAGCATCAACTCATAAGCGAATATGGACTTAAAATGTGGATATACTGTAAATGTCTGTGTCTCAATTAATGAGTGTGCATTATGATATACATACACATTCTGTTATAGATACATTCCCCCATATTCTTATTGCTCAGTTTAAGGGGGTCTGGAGTCTATCCCAGGCGACACAGGGTACAAGTTTATAGAGGATGCCAGTGAATCGTCAGGCACAGTGCAGCATGCGCTCAAGCACTATAGGTAATTTAGAGACTCCGGTTTGCCTAATTTGATGCATACGGATTGTGGAAGGAAACCAGAATAATGGGAGGAGAACATGCAAACTTCACAGACACTCAGAGAAGACAGTGCAGCCTTCTGAGCCAGCATGGTCAAATTTAGGTCAATGTGTTATGGGACAAAAGGTATCCTTCCATGCAGGCTTTGGTCTCTGCATGTATGATTTATGATTGAAATGACGTTATCCTGTTAAAGCAGCCGTCGATGAGGTGTGTGTTACCTACAAGGAGCTGACACTGTAAACGGTGAACAGTCTAGCTTACTTCCCTGAAATGAAATTACTTTTATTATGTACATTTGTATAAGAAGTTATATGTAATATATAACAACTCTGCATACCTTGAATCATTTCGCATTATCGGTTTCCGTAATGTGTCCAGATAAAATGAGAAGTTGTGTTTGACAAAATGTTCATTCCACTGCACAAATGCCCTCTACAAGGCCAAAATCTGCTTAAGTATAATCTACCCTGGTTATTACTGTGTTCACATCCCTGCTGAGAGCCGGCAAGAAGAGGGAAGTCATATGAAAAAAAAATGAGATTGCATCCCCTTTATCCTTTTCGTTATTGTTATTTTTGGCTAAATAACAGATTGCCCCACACTCACAGGCAGAGGAAAAAACAGTTTGTGTGTAATCAATCCTTTTAAAAATCACAGCGTGTGCATCGCTCCCCTCGAACAGGATAAATGTGACATTAGGGACACGAATATCATTACCTTGATGAATTACTGAAGGTATAATGATTATGGAAATCGTCATTGACTGATCATCAGTCTTAATTTATTTCAGATCAATGTCTGGAGTTTGTACTTTGCAATGAGACTTTTATCAGACTTGCTGGAGTAGCCCCCCTTTTGTCGGAAGCCCCGCCTGAACACATTACAGCCCCGCCATGTATCATACGCTGCTCAGAAACGGAGCCACTCCGTTTCAGGCCTCAGGCAACCCAAATTAGTTAGTCAACTGTCAGGGGAAGCAAACACTTAAGTACCCAGGCTCCATCAGCAAATGTGTTTAATATTAGGTTGGACAAATCTTCTGAGATAAAAAAACTACCCCCCTCACCCCCAGACACACAAAAGTCATAGTGCCTCTTCCAGATTCCAATAGAAACTTTAATTCTATGCCTCTGGGTGTATCTCCACATGTTCAAACCCAACACCATATCAAAAACGATTCCCTTTTTTTTGCCCTTTGTTTTTAATACATATTTTCCCAAATTTGGACATTTCTGTTCATCAGAAATGTAGACATTAAAAACTGGGAGATGTATAATGACAACAGAATCGATTAACCAGAATGATTTAAGGTAGACTCTGTTTCAATGATGTGCCATTTTTTTGTCCCTGTGTAAAATAACTATGAAGTTATCTGTCCTTGACCAACTGTAGTATATTTGGTATGTATTTTACATGTTTTTGCTGGTTAATGATTTGCATCATTATGCATCAAATATGTTTTTCCAGCTTGTGATATAAGGGAACAATTACAAGTTATAAGTTCCAAGTGATTAGTGAAAGAATTATGGTGAAGTTGACTTTGTTCCATCCAAAAGAATGTTTCTGTTGAGGAGTTTCAGAAAGTAACGCAGAACTTAAAGAAGGTAGACTTTTAAAAAGTGGATATATTTAATCACGGCATGACATCGAACCTGCTGTATTGCTAAAAGCTAGCTGAATATATGAAACAAATTACAAATAATTCAATAAAACTGACCTCTTTAATAGCACCAAAAATAGAATGGCAAGATTAGAAACTGCTAAAAAAAACTAATACAAATAAACCTTTGCCAAGATCCTGCAAAGGTAGGTGAAATTAATTGCGATAACTGCAGTGATGGGAAGCGCAGTGTTTGGTCCATGAAGCCTGGTGTACCTACTGAGATAGCTCTGTGATTCCATCTGTGTGTCCCTTTCCTGACTCCACTCTGATGATGTAACCGGTGACTGATGCCATGGAATTACTTCAGAAGTGTGATGGTTTGTCGCACATTATTCCCAGTTTGTTCATTCTCTGCATGGTTTCTTCCATTTCCGTTTCAGTTACCGTTGATTTTGCCTGTAATTAATAATAATATTATATTATATTATAATAATATTGGCATTTATAATATGACTCGAATAATACTTTGCATTTGGTTTTCTGTGAATTTATTTTATTTGCATAAAATATGTGTATGTATGTAAAAAAATGAAGTCTGCATTCCTATGTAAGATAATACAATGAAGCTCGTGCCTGTATTGTTGACAACTGCTCACATGCCAGTCAGAAAGCACAGACAGCCGCTATAATAATTTGTGCATTTGAGATTCAGTTCCAGCTTTGAAGAAAATTTTAATTCTTCCCCCAAGTTTACGTGCGATGCCTTGAGGGACTCCATTGGATTCCCAATTTTCGAGTGCCGTATGGTGGACTGTTGAGCATGCCACTCTGTCTTTCCAAAAAACCGGATACTCCGCAAAAAAGGAAGACTTGGAAAGGAACACTCTGTATGAAGAATACCGGATGATATGTCCCATTGCCCATTGTTTGGAGGCTTTACTTAAAGAGAAAAACCAAGGCACACCGAAGAGTGAAATTCAAATTTTAGAATCGGCATGTTAGTCTCCCAGTCTGAAACCTATCCAGCGTGCGTCTTGCCAAAAAGCAGACTAATGTCAAAATCACAGAAGAACATGTTAAAACATGTAAAAATATGGGTAATCACGTATTAGTTGAGGGAGGGGGGGGTGACACCATTGCCACCTGGTCAGCATCCACCATTTCTCACAATGACCTGTTTGCTCAACTTTATCCCGTCTCCATGACTGTCTGCTCTTCTCTGGTCTGACCTACCTCTGCAGCTGTCACGCAACATACGCTATTTAATGTCTGCTGCCCTCGTTATGCCCCGGTGAACTCAAATTAATGAGCAATAACATAGCAGGCAACGACGATCCAAAGATATAGTCCGCAGGCTTCAGGGTACTTATCAGGCGGCTAGATAGTGGGGGTAAATGAGCATTTGCCAGTTTTTTTTCCCTTCCCTTTGCCATGCCACTTGGGATGGGTTAGAAATAATAAAACAGGTGCTTCTCTTGTTATCATGGTCATACCATCTTATTAATATCATATTTATCACTAGCGGCAAGGTGGCACAGTGGGTGGGGCAAATCTGGCAACCATCTCCTTGTGTTTGTGTAGGTTTCTTTCCAATGCCCTCTTCCCACACACAAGCAAAATTGGTTATATATGGCCTGTGGTTGTGTGTGGGTATGGGTGCCCTGCGATGGGCTATCATGCCGTCTTATACCCTGAATTACACAGGAGACCCAAGACTACAGTAAACCTAAAAAGGTGAGAGGTTCTTTTAATTGGATGCGTGTGTGTGTGTGTATTATGTGTATGTTACATTGTGGGAACCAAATCTTACAATGTGGGTCCCCACAAAGACCTGTGAATGCAATTAGAAAACTAAAAATGCCAAAGTCTTGTATTTCCTTTGGTTACTCATGGTTAAGGTTAGGGCTGGGTTGGGGTTAAGGTGGTCATGTTGGGATTAGAATTTTCCTCACAGAAATGAATGTAGAGTCTCCACAAAGATGTAATTACAAACCTGTGTGTGTGTGTGTGTGTGTGTGTAGTTTACTCTCTACTTTGGCTAATAATAGAAAGAAGCAGCATTTTCCTGAGAATTATTTTTGGTCATTACTCTTGAAAGGGATACAAAGGCAGAATGCATCCTCAGTCATAATTCAGAGTCTACTGTCAAAATACTCCCAGAAAGAAAATCTCATGCGGAAAAATATATATCCTCATTTTGTCATACCGTGCTACTGCTATTACCTGGCTTATAAAGGTGATGTGTTTTAAGCCCAGTGCTGCTCTGAGGAACCCCTTAAATTTGATATAAATTGATTGTAAAGTGTGCCCTCCTGGGAATAAGTTAATTTCTGATGTTGAGAAGGTTATAATTCAGACTTTAGTGTTCTGTTTCACCTGCTATTTTGTGTTGTTTGTTACACTGCTATGAGTAGGAATAAAACAGGCATTATCATAAAGAATATGTATAACAAGCCTCATTTGATGTAGCTATAAAGGCATAATTAACGGCATGTGTGTGAGTTATTGCGCTCATTAATAACAATAACAATATCTGTATTGGTACATCATGGAGAGTAGCACACACATTATTGGCAACCACTTCTTTTCCAGAAGCAATATGTCTACGGATTGAAATCCTACACTGCTGTTCCCTTCACTAATAATCATAATTTGTAGTATAGTCATATCCTGTCATTTAACAACTTTGCCCTAGACCAGTGTTTCCCAATCCGGTCCTTGGCGACCCACAGACAGTCCATATTTTTGCTCCCTCCCAGCTCCGGTAGCAAAAATGTGGACTGCCTGGCAGGGAGCTCGGACGGAGCAAAAACGTGGCTCATCTGTGGGTCCCCAAGAACCGGATTGGAAAACATTGCCCTGGACAGTTGAAGAGTTGTTCTATTACTGAGTTGAACTTCCTCAGGTCATTTTTAAATCCTTTCACTGATAATAATGTGTGTTTAAATTATTTGGTTTTAATATGGTGTCAGTTAATATGCACTAAATTAATCAATTCTTAATCATTCAATTAATTATTCATTCAATTCAGTTTAAATATTTTTAGGTGAATTTTTCAGTTTGATGGAGGTGCATTGCATACATTTATTGGAGTAATATTTTTAAGCGTAAGCAGTAATAGCTTTTTTTTCATGCCCTGATGTATATAATTTAGAAGGGCATCCTAAAAAAATCATTTATAAAGTCTGATATGGTGAAACTCCGCCAACCAATTTGCCAGCATATAACAAGAAATTTAACCCGTAAGTCACATATATTTATTATCAAGCTTACAGTGTTGGATTTTTCTCACGTTTGTCTGATTCTTTATTGCCTCCCCTGTGTGTTTCACTCCTGGCCACTGTCAGGGAGCCCCAGGGGGTCCTTGTGAAATGAGTTCAAGAAGCAGCTGGAGAACTCATGGAAGTATGGAAATATCTATCATGCGTACATAACTGAACAAAACCAGGCCGTTCACCTGAACCATTTTACAGTGTCAGCCCACAGCTGAGGTTTAAGGTAATTTTTTTGCGAATATTCCTATCGATCGCTACTATACACACCAGGTTACCCGCTGGGCACTGGGGGTTTTGGTCCTGAGACCAGCACAGAGAGAGCCCAAGGCAGAGTTTGTGCGATAGCATTAACCTTACAGCTGTTGTGCTGAAGCTCTGGAACGCCTTTCTTCCAGGTAAGGTATGGAAACTAATACATAAACATTCACCGGCGTGAAGGTTTTACTTGTGATGCCTGTTGTCAGGCCACCCCATTCTGGGACGTGGACATGCATAAAGAAGCACTTCTGCATGACATTAGCTTCAGAAGGGAGGCTTTACTGAAACGCCTGTTCCATAATTACCACCCCCACGCCTCTTAATCCATTTAATTCCTTTTAAAAACAATATCTACTTCCAGTTGGTGTTCTGGAGCACCGACAATACGTTTCGTGGCTAACCGGGGGGCAGTATATCATTTTTGTTATTGAACTCTTGGTTAATCTCTTGCCAAGAGAATCTTAGAGTTTCGTTTTTGAGCTTGTTGCAGTTTTGCTTGAAAATAAATGTTCCAAAGTTAAGTTTAGGCAACTGAGAGTGCAAGTTATGCAACAAAATGGTTTTAGAATCTCTTTAGGAACACTTGCGGTTCTCCCACTATTGTTGTGAATACAGACGTAAAAGGCTTCTCCTCATGGCACTGATACATTGTACAATTGCGCTGAAATGTAATGAAAAGACTCTTTTTGAGAAGGATGACAGTTCATTTTTCTACTGAATGACGCGGTGTACAAAACAGAATTACAATTTGTTGTATTATTCCTTTTTCGGTTGCCAGCCAATGCAATACAATGACATATCTAAAGGTTGCACAGTTTTGTGCAGTATTAAAAAGATCTCAGAATGCATGCCTGGTTTTATGTCTTATTTTGCAAATGCATTTTGCATTTTTTGTATTGTGTTTCTGTTAAGTCTTGTGAATCAAGTTGAGGTCAACTTACAAGGAGCATCCTTGGACCTTTTGGAAGGTCTTTAATCTGCAAAATTTTAGGTAAGCTTTAACTTCCCTTTAACAGCCATTACAATACTAGTCTTGTTGGATGCTTATAGTCGGAAAAAAGTATTTAATAGTTTAAAATATATTTAATATTTTATGTGCCATGGAACAAATATAATGCAGTTAAAATTTTAGCAATTCAGCTGTTATTTCAAGGGTTAGTATAAAAGATACATTTGTTTTTAATTTAAAATAAAAACAGATCTTTAAAAATTGATTATACTCTTGCAAATTCCATTTTTTTTGCAAAAAAAATTCAGCTGATTTTGCATGATTGAAAAATGAACAGAAAATAAAGTACAAATTATTAAGTTATGAGACACGAGATAGGTAGCCACTTTATAACATTAAATTGCAATTATTTTTAGATATATGCAATATATATAAATATAA
The DNA here is from genome assembly GCA_026777985.1 of Mormyrops attenuatus. Classification (NCBI taxonomy): domain Eukaryota; kingdom Metazoa; phylum Chordata; class Actinopteri; order Osteoglossiformes; family Mormyridae; genus Mormyrops; species Mormyrops attenuatus. The sequence continues at coordinate 13,145,932 of JAODKC010000016.1, forward strand.
AACTGTAAGGGGTGGACAGAATAATGGAATATATAAATATCAATATATTAATATCAAGCAGTTATATATAAGTAGTATGGCCGCCTTTTACATTCAGAATAACTTCAGTCCTTCTTGGAAGGTTGTTATATGATCTATGCATTGTGGCACATTGGATGGTTCCCTCCAGGTCCTTGAGGGAAAAAGGACGTATAAATCTGTTTTACACTCTGTGCTCCAGAACTTCCCATAAAAGATGTTTAGATCTTATGTTTGGGGAGCTCATGGATGGTGTTTGACTTTCTCCCGGGGTTCATGAAACCATTCTCGATTTTGTTTGCCAGTTATGGAGCTATTATCATGTTGGGATATGGGTGTAGCGTCTGCGTCATACGGTGTACCTAGTCCTGTAAAATGACCTTTTATTATTTGGCCATTATAGAACCATGCAGAGCGATCATCATATCTAAATACTCCTATGGGATGTCTGCCCATATCATTAGCGATTCACCATCATGCTTAAAACAGATACTGCGGACTGATGGCTTTCTCAGAATGTAAATCTGATACAAGGATAATGGTGAAAGATGGCTCACGAGACCAGATTGTGTTAGCTGTACCCAGGGCTTCAGGGTTTACATTTCTTGTACTTTGTTATGCATCTTTCTGCATTCACCTTAAATGTAAATGCTATCGTCTGCAATTCTACATTAAATACAAGCGGTTTGCGAAGGCACTGCCATAATTTTCTGCTTTGTGATGGTTGTGATTTTTTGTGGAGACTGGGTCACAGAGGTCCTGATTTATTTCTATGGTAACTGTTGAGGCCATATTTTAATGGCGTTTAAATGGTCCTGTCTGTGAGCTTTGAATGGAACCACTGCTTCCCTTTGTGCTGTTCATCAGCATTTCGGCATATGCTTTGATTTTTGAGTCTGCTCCCCTTGACACATTAAATCATTTCACAGTCTTTGTGACCAACGCACCTGCACTTTGGGCCGCAGACTCTTTAGAGCTTAGTTGCCTCATGTTGCTTTGAAACCTCACGTGTCAACATGCTGATTGTCAGACCTCTTTTATATCGACCACATACTGCTGATTGGCATTTACCCTAATATGAGTCACCTTCGTAGCTGTGTCGGTGATTGTGATTTGATTACTTCAAAGTCGTTTTCATGTGTTTAACTCCTGTTATTTTGAAGGAAGCCTTTTTTTCTGAAATGATAAATCTTTTTCTATCAGCAATATTTTATTATGATGCCGTCAGTGCAAAATGCATGACGGCAAATACAGAATGAAATGTAATGAAACGATGGTGAAGGAATAAAGTGGATAAAACAGAGCGTTAGACAGCTGGCCTTCATTCCAGTCTGTTTGCAGAAAAACGCAAAAGCCGCTCAGTTCACACTATATGCAAAATACTCCACCATATTGTCATGTGATTGAGATTTTAATGACAGATAGCTTAAGATCATAAAAAGATAAAAACCGTCTGTGCCCATGAAAGGCCGCATTGCCTGTGTTCCTGGGTTAAGCTGAAAAAATGCATCTGGCTTTGAATTTTTCTAACATTAGAACCTATTGTTATTTGCTATTATGGCTTAGTCATGTTCCCCGGATTTGTCTCTCGATTGTACTTCCCTCGCACCAAGTCATTTTCTGTGTTTTTACAAAAAAAGATTAAGGGGAGCTGCATGGAAATGAACTTGTTTTCTGTTCGATGCCAGTGCTTGAAAAGTAAGCATGGAATAACTGATTTTTCTTTTTCTCAACGCATTCTTTCTGGATTGTGGCTTTTTAATGCCAATCGTTGGTGTTAGTGGCTGTAATGAGCAAAAACAGGGACAGTGCAATCCTATGAATAATAGACTGTTCATACCGGATAAGAAGGGCCACTTATATTTTCTTCTAGAAATTGTTATTGGCTGTCGTGTAATTGTGACAGGCGGCCCTATGAGAACAGCACTGCTGGACCATAGCCACCCTCTATAATAGTAGGGAGATACTTTCAATTGAGCCTTGGGCACTGCAATGCCACTAGGGCTTAGCCATGAGCAGCGAATGGGTGGTTGACCAAAAGGTTTAAATGTTGGATTCAGTGATAAGCAGAATCAGAATAGGTTGAATGCTGGGAGGGCAATGAAAATGTACATGGAGTGAGAGAGTGCAAGATGGACAGGCAAAGGATTCACAAAAGATCTTCAGCACTGAATACGCCCTGTGGGCTCCAGCTTTTCAAATAGGGACCAGAAGTTCACCAAACTAGGTCATGCCTACTTAGGATATTTTAGAGCTGAGAGGTGCTGCCCTCTACTGGCCAGGTGGACTCATAGTTATTAATTTGAAGCAGTTTTTGGAGATGTTGACATGCATTGTGGGGCTAATTTCTAATTCCCAACGTTAAGGAATGATATCGCTAGGGCATATTACGACAGTTTTATTACTAGGGATTAACAGTGGGTGGGGAAATAATTGTTGCTCTTTTCAGATGTTTGACCAAAGCACTGTCTTCTGTAGCAGTGACTTGCAGTGGCAGATGACCCCTCATGCAGTTCATTTGTTTATGGTTTCCAGTCACTGTATCAGAGTGAGTTTTGCAGTCTTCACCATTATACGTCCCTAAGTCAGCCCTGTATGACCCAGTGTTCACTTTGGTTTTCCCCATGCAGAAAGCGCATTTATCTAGGTCTTTCCCTCTCATCGCAAGTTTTACAAATACAGGCAATGCATTGCAAAGCAATTGTCATCATAGATTTAAAGTTTTCATTGTTATTTTAATGCCCAGTAGTTATTAGTGACTGTAAAAGTGCTTTCTGAATTATTCACCATAGCAATTCTATCTTCCAGATGTTTCCATCTCTTATCTCACATTTTATATCGAAAATGTAACTTATTTTTCCCTGCTGCTCCTTAAGAAATATATAAAAATTTCCATGACTTGGAGCCCCAAATTATTGCCATTCTCCTGCCATATAAAATGTTGCCCAGGAAGGTTTCTACGTCCAGAGGTGCACAGCCCTCATTGGCAATTTGTGCATTTCTGCTGTGCAAAAAGCATGCTGGTATTACTTTAGCCTCAAATTTCTGGTGGGGCCTTTAAAAGCCTCTTAATCTACGTTCCCCATTGCCGTACCTCCTGCAATCCCGAGTGGCCGCTCTGGGCCCCCCCCAGCCGGAGGGTCTGCTCTGGATGGCCCACTCCATAGATGCCACTCCACAGCTCTGCTGGGCGGTGCCAAAGACGCAGATTCAATTCTCTTCTCCTCCTGCATCCTCCGGTGAAGGGTCCCACCATCTCGCTCACACTGAGCTCTTTGTGAAGGTTTAAGCAGCATCCAGAAGCAGCTGGGCCCAGAACAAAAGCCCTCTTTCAAACAGGTAGAATAAATACCCAGAGGGTGGGGTCACTTTCTTATCATACCCCTATACTGGATGAAACACTGTCGCATGTGAATATGGACAGAAATTGTATAGGCACTGGATTTATGCCAGAAATGGCTACCTTCTTGAACCGATAATTTGACCGTGTTTGTTCGGAGAGATTTTCTCTTGTGTACAGCTAGCAGCCAGTGTTTGGCTCCAGTGTGGTAAAAGTTCCGCTTGGGCCTCTCCGGCATTATCTATCAAAGCACACGGGCCTATGTCTTGTAGGATTTCTATGTTTAATTTTCCTGAAAGGCCCTATTGTGTTTGACTGAAAAGCCTGTTCATGTAGCCAGGCCTATTTATATCGCTCTATTTGGTGACCCATGTCAGTGAAGAAATCTAAGCTATTTCAGTCATAATAACGTGTTTCTTAATAGGCCGGATGAGCTCCAGCGATCCACTGTTTCAAAGTTTTGGGGCCACCGGTCTGTTTCCCCACAAATGAACAACCTCGTGTTGCTTTTCTCATTGTTTTCCTCTGCTAATATTCAGTGCCGTTTACGGGTAATTTATTCTGTAACGATCACCCTGCAGTGAAAATCCTGAATCGCTTTTTTTTGTTGTCTTTTTACATTTTTCTTATTAAACTTACTCATTTTCTCAACTTGATATTATTACTCAAAAATGTCCTGTAGGCTGTTCTGGAGGCAGACCTGTTCAAAACATTTTAAAGGACAATCATTCCCTAGAAGTCTAGCACGGTCCAGCTCGCACAGTCGCCCGTCGAGGTCATCACCTCCACAAACACTTGCCAACTGAAGACGAACAGCATAACAATAAATGTAATGTTGAACCACAAGAACTATGATACTTCAGCAATGTAGCTGTATTGCCATAGAATAGTTTAGACTGCCGTGAATTAACTAGCGATATGTGTGGCCTCTTAGCTGTGAATGAAGAATAGACCTGTCACAAAAGAAGCAGATCAGGTCAGTAATGTGAATACCACCTTTAACCACATGTATATGTCACTTGAAATGACTTATTTTGATATATCAGAAATATTTGTGTTCATTTGTGTGTAGCAGATGTTCGTTTTTGAGTAAGGTGGGTGGAACAATCCCTGGAGCGACTGGAGGTTAAGGGCCTTGTTCAATGACCCAGTGCTGAATCCACTCCGCTGACCCTGGGCTTTGAACAGCAGTCTCCCAATCATAGACAGAGAGTGCTAACCTTCTGAGCCGCACACCACCAGCCCCTCCCCCCCCCATTCATATTCACGTCTTTGGAGTGTGACAATTCATTATTTGTACTGCACCGCAGTGTCCTAACCCTATATTTCCTCGGCCATTAGTTGAAGCCATCAGGAGGCTTTTACTTAAAGACTTAAAAGTGTATCATCACCACTTTATTTGAAATACTGTCTTTTAACAGGTATGTTACAGGGCACAGTCGCCGTTCGCGTAGGCAGGCAGAGCGAAGCTGTGGCGGTGGGTTAGCTTCAGCTGCGGTTAATGAAAATGAAGCCCGGTTGACTCTGATTGGACTGAACACTTTGTTAGGTCATAAATCAGGGCAGCTGAGAGGATTTGGGAAAGCTGAGAATGCCAGAGGTATGCCCTCTGAGAAGAGGGTGCTGTTTTCATCTGGAGGGATGAAGTTTCCTTTATGATTTTCAGTTCAGGGGTTAAAGGTTGTTTTTCTTAAGGCTTCCTAAGCATATCTCAGTCTCCATGAATTAAGCCAGCAGCTCCTTAGTAAACCTGCTGCGACTGTAAAATGAAGCTTATTTTTAAATTTACCGTCATAGTAAATGAAAATACAACTTAATTTTTATTGCCCTATAAATCCTTAAATGCAAGCACGTCTACTGGCAAAGTATGGAGGATTTGATGACATTCCTACATCAAACTTGCTTAGAAAACACTGAGCTGGTTGTCCAACCAATTTCTACAATGCCGCACACAAAACAGAGACGGCTTACCTCTGTTACATCTGTTGGCTTTCAAAATAAATCTCCACATGATTTCTATTACTGGGTACAGAATGTTTAAAGATTTTCCCAATTTGCTTTATTAATGTCATGTTAAACGTAATTGATTTTACTTGAAATGTAACAATGTAGACAGTGCAAGCTTTGATTAAAACATTTTCCAGTATGTAAAGAAGCCCATCTGGAAACAAAACAGAATACATTAGTCACATTTCTCAGATTTTTTTTTATTGCTATCCCCAGTGAGGTGCCTCATTGTGTAGCAGTATAACGTTACATCTCCAGTGTTGGGATTTTAAATACCATCTCCGATCTGTGTGCATGTTCGCCACGTGTTGCCTGAGTTTCCTTTGCATATTCTGGTTTCCCCTTGCAGTCCAAAGGCATGCAGTTTGGCGAACTGGTGTCCCTAAATTGCCGATAATGTGTTAGCGTGTGCATATGGCGGCATCCCGGCCAGGATTCATCTGCCTCGTGTGCAGGGTGCCTGTGACGGGCTCTGGGCTGCCCATCACCCTGTCCTGGATAAACAGCTGGAAGATGAATGTAATACCTGTGTATCCACTTTGTCTACACTGGGCATTGGGGCCTTAAGGGGCCTGGTGTACGTCTTTGGCTTTATATGTTATATAAACCAGACTTTGGATGCAACAGGAAGGGGGGAGGTGAAATAAGGGGACATAAAGAATCACAGGGAGCAAGCGGTGAGGAGAGAACCCAGAACGGTGACAGGTTCCGCGACGTCCGTCAGTCACGTGTCTGCGGTGGTCTGCGGTCTCTCTGTGCCGCGCTGAAAGAAAAGCGCCGTATTCTCCGTATTTTTCGGAAGAGTAACTGTAATAATACTTCATGGTCTACACAGACATTTGTGTTTTCGCTTTATTAAAAAGCAAAAAAAAACAGTAAACAACAAGCATTAGATGTCTTTTTCGTCCCACAGCTGTATCCCAATGGGCTTGTTATTTTTTCTGTTTTATTTTTTGATCAGAATATATGTGATGGGATTTGTGGATCTCTAGAACATTAGACTGCAGAAAGTATTTTAAAAGGCTGTACATGTGAACACAAATGTATCACTTTTAATAAGGCAATATCAATGAACAGTGTAGGGTGTGATATATTATTGTCATTTATTTCCCTCCACAATAATAAAAGATAAATAGAATAAAACAGAAATAAAGAGATGCACAGTTATTAAAGATGTACATAACAATAAAACAGATGTAGGCAGTGAAGTGATAATATGAAATGCTGTGGATTTAAAAAGCAAGGTTAAAATTAGCTTATTTAATTATCACGATCACAATCAGCCGTGTCCAGTTAGAGTTGTGAATATCTGTGTTTTACATTTTTTAGCTGTTCTTTTCTCTGTATCTTTATTTGCAAACCCAACAAGCTCTTTTATAACTATTGCATATGTGTGCTCTTCTGTGCTTTGCTGTCCTATTCAATGTGTTCCCTTTCTTTTAGCTGTCCTTACTGGGTGTTATTGAGTTACACTTTACATTAACTGCATCTTTGTAATGCATTCATAATGCATTCATAGAACATTCATAAGCAGCATGTAAATATACCTTAATATCCTAACATCCCTTGACAGCTTTAATATACATTAATAACAAACATTATATAACAACAAACATTATAATGTTTGTTATTAATGTATATTAAAGCTGTTAAGGTATGTCAGGATGGTATGTACCTGCTGCTTATGAATGTCCTATGAATGCATTATGAAGGTGCAGTTAATGCAAAGCAAATCCAAGTTATTGTCCTTGGCCACTATGCAAGATATTTCATTGCAAAGGAGCAGCATCTTTATCTCCAGAATAATAATGGATAAGCACATCCAAAAAAAATGCCTGACATCACATTTCTGAGTACCCTTTCTGCAAGCACTTAATCTATGCAGTATTAATTATTTCGTATTGAACCTTGTGGTTTATGTTTTAGGATTATTGGCATTTTAAACTACATCTCGTAGGAGATTATTAAAAGCTTGTTATTCTGTAAAGTGGATAATGAATTCTCATTTAAGATGATTATACATCACAGCACCACTTACATTATTTGATGTGTACTGTATATATCACATAGGTGTTTTGCTTTCTCTCTTTCACATCTCTACCTTTTATTCATTTTATTCTTTTCTTTTTTTCTCTCCAGTGCTTTAAATATATCTGTTCTACATTTCACTATCTAAAACGATCGATCTGGGAAACATCTTCCTTTCGACACATCTGCTGCTACAGTGAGAGACGCAGATGTGTAAAATGTGCCACTCTCCTTGCATTGCATCTGCATTGCAACAGCATTGTGGCGTCACTGCTTTTGAGGGCGGGGATAATCGCGGAATTCTCATTATCAGTGTGTCTTTGATGTCGTTTTAATTTGCGACCTCTGTAAATGACCATTGTCCTCCTTCCAGTTTAGAGATAACATGACAAATAATTTGTGTTTTTTTTTTTTGATATGGCATCTGAGCGGCAGTTATAACACTGCTTGATATGTCCTGCTGCCACTGGTGCTCAGACACTGAGAATCTTACAAGGAAGAAGTGTCACATCTGTGATACTGTTCCCTGTTTTCTCGGGGAGTAGCTTATTAGCGGGAGCTGTACAGGAGGTTGTGTCTACTGAGCAGTGAGGTAATGGACACCACTTCAATCCTGGCCTAATTTGAATTCCATGGGAGTCTTGGATCACGCAGAGTAGGACTCCGTCTTCCTCTGTCCTTTTGTCATATAACAGCACAAGTCACTGAAAGAGCCCGACAGAAAAGTTAAGTTACTGATTCATGGAAAAGGTGTTGGGGTTGTGCTTATGAGAAACGAACAAGATGCTTGAGGATGACCGGGCTTTGACTGTAGCCTTCGACTGCCAGGACCTTTGACCCCACAACGGCAACACATAGTTTCTTTAAGTGTCTTTAATTTGATTTGCTTTCCAACTCAATTCAAATGCACTTAGTTTTTAAGGCTGCGTTCATAAACGTATTTTGCGTTTATGGCATTCGCCTTCAATGGATTTGGTCACAAATGGGCAGCGTCTATGGTTAGACTAAGGCATTATTAAATATTTAAGAAGAACAGTGGGAAATAAGATGGACATTTATCTTGAGGGATGGTCCAATTGAAGTTTTCCCCAGGGGAAAATTCTAAAGCTAATATAAGCAATATTGGATGCTTGCAGAAAACAAAGAAACTTCGGAGCTGTAAAATGTTGTTGTTTAGGGATTACCTATGAAAGCAAGGTTATATGGGGGAATTGTAAGTATACAGTAATAAAACTATATAAAGAAACTTGTATATTTCATAGCGTGATATCCTCCAATATATGTAGGATATTTGCACGTACATCTGTGAATGCATCATGAGATGCAAAAAACAAGGCTAGTCTGAAATCTTAATCATTTTTCGACACTTAAGTGAATAATCTGATTGAAATAATTGCCTACTTAAGCATACCGTTTATGTTTTTGCTGAATAGTCTCTAAAGCACAATAGAAAACAAAACACTCTTGAGTGGAAATAAAGATTTCATTATGTATAAGGTACCGTTTATGTCGCGCAATACTTATGAAAGCCAAGCTTAGGTCTGCAGATGACTTTCTTATGTACGCTTTTAGGGAAGGCCGTTCATCATAAGAAAACGGTAGTTGAAATAGTGCAATTTCGACAGTTATTGGCGAGATAAATAGGCTTGCTTAAACATCAAAGTTTCACCTGGGAGAATACTGAGCAGATTAGTCATTCATCTGAGTCTATAACTGTTTTATATGCTAAAAGGGTTTTAGCACAGAATACGAGACAGAGACGGACAGCAGTGAGTCCTTTTATTTACCCTGGTTTATTGCCTTATCAAGAGTACTACGTAACCTACCAACAGCATAGTTCAGGAGATCCCCCAACCCCAACACATGTAGGTCGCGTGTTGTTTTCCATAATTTGTTCCATATCTATGCATCTCAACAAGCAGTGAACGCAGATAACGGTTAGCGGCACGTGCTACTGCCGCTAACAGCTCTTTTCTATGTTCCACACGAGGTAAATGCTGGAGCAGATTGTGATTGTAGAGTGCAAACAGATGGATTCGGAGAGGTTCAGCCGTGCCGTAAGCCGTGGGCTGTTGACTGTAGTGAGATGAATCAGGGCGAGAGAAGGGCAACAGAAGCCTGGAGGGTTACTGTAGGGACGTACTTATACGTTCACAATAGTCCTTGTTAAACTAATATGCATTTGGCTGTAAACAAATATATTTTTAATGGCCCAGGATGAAGAAAGAATCGTAATTGTAAAGACAAGCATCGATGCACAGAAGAAAACAAGAAACATGTGATATAGGGTCAGGAATTCTGAAATTCAGTAGAACCTTCTCAGACCCAGCATGGCATTGTTTCAGGTTTAAAGAGCTACTCCAGTCAAAAAATGTCATTTTCAACCAATGTTCATACTGTGCACGCCCAGTAGATGTGCGGTTTCCGCTGCGCGTGACAGAAGGTGGACAGCAAATAGCTGTCGCAGCTGGACCAGATGTCATTGTGTTCGCCCTCCATTGTGTCCTATTGTCCGCAGCCTTCATCGTTTAAGCTGCCCTGCTGAATCCTCAGCTTCAGCTTCAGCTGGGGGTAAACAGATTGTCTCATGGTGGATGGGTCGTCCGCTCAGTCGCATCCCTTTGTTCAGTTGTATCTCCATAATCTGTCATCATAGTTCTTAACTGAAGGAGGCGGAGTGACTTAAATATTTCTGGCTGTATAGTTGGCACCTTAAATAACACTTCATATCATCAGTCAGAAGCAATATAGGGCTTCATTACTGAATATCCTTGTCATGTAAACTACACAGCAGGAATATTTTAATCTTAAGTCTCACATAATTGTAAATCTAACAAGAAGAAACATGCATTTTTAATAATACTTTACCTTCTAATTTAAAAACACTCTGCCCTATGACACTCCTTACGTGGTGTCCACTACAGTACATTATACCCAAGTCCTAGAATAACCCCCGCCCCCCAGGCTTACCGTATACCTGCATTAGATAACAACAACAACAACAACATTTATTTTTGTATAGCGCTTGTTCACAACATTGCATTGTCTCAAAGCGCTTTACAG
>JAODKC010000016.1:13167388-13191148 GCA_026777985.1 Mormyrops attenuatus
CCCCCCCCCCCCCCCCCCCCCCCCCCCCCCCCCCCCCCCCCCCCCCCCCCCCCCCCCCCCCCCCCCCCACACTGGGGGGCTAACCTGCTGTGCCCTGTGTCTCTCCTCTCAAGTGGAGCAAAGCTCCACTCTCTCGCAGTGAATAGAATAAGCTGTCTCGACCAGAGATGAGCTCACCAGCAGGGGGCAGCAGTAACAAAAGCACAGCATGAGGGGGGCGTCCCACTGCACAATAGGGGATACCTCAGCTTGTCAATATTGATTGTGAAGCCCCCGATCTGAGCTGTAACAACAGCCGAGCTGTAAGCAGTGCAGCGGTGGCATGTGAGCAGTGCAGCGTACGCAGGAGAGCTGCTCCGGGGTGCTGAGGGAAAACGAAGGAAGGGCTCGGATTCTGCTCAGCTTTCAATGTGTCTTTGCAAACCTTTGCAGGCGTCCCCAATACGCTGCTTTTCCTTCTGCTAACGCATTCCTGTATTATTTATCTTGGGATAAAGGAGAGGTGATGTTATTGTCTTTGACTATTGATTTTTCAGCATCATCTTTTTTTGCATATTGAAGGACAAATTAATTTGGGTTAATTTGGGTATAGTTATAAGATATAGTATATAAGATATAGTAGCGAGCAGGAAAGATGCTTTAGATTTTGCAAACTACAAAAGCTACACACATTTAAAACTCATTGTACATTATCAATGAACAAAACTGAACATGGAAAAGCTGATTTTTTTATAGTACCATCTAGTGAATCATCCAATATGGCTGTCAAGTTTTCATTTTCATTGAGATTCAACTGGAATGTGCCAATAGGGGGCAGAGTTGGTCTCTAGCTGTTTGGGCACCGCGTCCCCCACATGTTTGGTTTATGTGTGCATGAGCTGAAACAGAGCAGGGAGCAATTGAGAACCTGCTCTTGAGATACCATCTCCTGTTAGCTCCCTCCTTCCCTGCTCCCGTTATAGCTCCGCGTGGTACAGTCTGTCACGTGCCAAGGTCTCCGTAAGACCTCCGCCATCACTCCTTGGAAAAATACAGCGGCACAGTGTCCCGAGCGTCACGCCAGGGCGTCTTGACATTTCGTTATTATCCCTCTAAGCGTCGTCTCTGCGGTATTTTGTTTTATATAAAACGGGGCCCCGGGTGGCCCATCGATTGGCAGGGGGCTACTCTGTCCTCCGTGGCACAGCACACGCCAAGGCCCTTAGCGCCCCCTAGCCCCCAGGGGGGAAGCGCGTCCCTTGCATGCTCTGAGAACAAACTGGCAGCTCACATAGACAGAATCTGGAATGAGCTTGTAAATAAACAAACAAGTATTAGGGCTTTCAGAGACGACAGTGAGCTTTCTAGAATGAAGCATCCGTCTGCAAAAGTAATCACTCCTGGACGGATTAAACATTAATTTGTCTCCATGCTTCCTGAATTCTGTGAGGGTAGAAGTTGAAGGGCATTTGCCCATCTCACTCAGAAGCCTTTTTCCTTTTTTGTTTTATATATTATTTATGTATACAGTACATATAATGGTACAGGTATATATATTATGTCTCTGAGACCCGTTTTGTTTTTCTTATACTGAGGGGAAAATCAAGCCAAACGTATAGGCATCTATATGACCAAACCATGTAAATTTAGGAATTTAGCTAGGAATGACATCAACTGTTTGTGTTCAAGAAACAAGAATGTCATCTTACAATACAGAATTTTGACTAGAATCACTGAAGGCAGTGGTGAAGTCAAATTTGATTTCATATTCATGTTTGGCAATAACTGGGAGACATGCCAAAATATTTGGAGAGAATAAGCCGATCATAAAGAAAATTGTTGTTAAAATATTTGGAAGATACACATACAAGACAATGCTCCTGTCAAAATCATTCATGTTTATTAGAAAGAATATCTATTCTTGACAGTAAATTAATATAAACATTGAGCTCCTTAAATTATGCAGTTAAATTTTGACAAATAGTATCAATAAAACCATTTAAATATCACTGTCATATATGTGAGTATAATTACATTTCTCAAATATGTAAAATTTTCTTACTACATCAAGTTAGTTGCTGTGTTATATAATTTCATGTATAAAACCTGAGTACAACCAAGAGTAATGCCTTTCCAAATGTTTCTGGTACTTAAATTTGACATTGTGCGTGTGAATGCATTCAAGGCCATTCATGTCCGAAGAAATAAGGGTGGATACTGCACAGCATACTCTGTGTACCTCAAATATATAAATACCTCAAATACAAAGCCAGCTCTTTGATCTTAATTTTCCTAAAGCAGAATAAAATATGCACCCATATCCTTTATCAAAGTTGAATTTTCCTGTGAACGACATTTTATGACTGATGGCCTCGAGGCTTGGTCATTGTATATAAAACGATCAGTTTAGCTTTGTAAATAGGAACCTCACAGAAATTGTTCAGGTGCTCAAGGCTAGAAATGAAGTAAAATTTTTGCGAGTTGTGCAGTACGCCATTCGAAATTCCTGTCGGACCACCGCCACCTGTACCATGGTGCTCTCTTCAGGAAACTAGCTTAGATCACAGTGAATCACACTCGGAAAAAAAATCTTGTCTATATCCCTAAAAGTAGCTGCCACGATAACTAAAACTACATGATTTGGTGTACCGTTATCGCTACAATTTTCCCATTAGAATAATTTTTTTGAATCAGATTTTGTTGACCAGAACATCATGAATCATAAGCAGTTTGTCATTGCGAATGTTCTTCTTAAAATGAAACAGTAGTTCTTGTATGCAGCGCACAAGATATTCAGTGTGTGTAGCGCCCTGCGATGGGCTGGCCCCCCCATCCTGGGTTGTTCCCCACCTTGTGCCCATAGCTTCTGGGTTAGGCTCCGGACCCCCCGCGACCCGGTGGGATAAGCAGTTTGGAAAATGGATGGATGGATGAATAGTAAGCACATACTCTTAGCATGCTGTGAAATTAAGGGATTGGCTATTTTCTAAGGTCAGTTCCGTTTAGGAATAAGTCGAGTTAGTAACTTTGCCAGTCCTTTGCAGTTCACATATTATAATACACAACATTCCAACACCAGTTAACCTGACTGCACATCTTTGTACAGCCAGAGTACCCAAAAGAAAATTTATCAGATGGGATTCAAACCCCCAACCTTGACAGTATAAGGCAACACTGCTATCCAATAAGCCAGTGTGCCTCCCACTTCCTGTAGTTCTGTTAGTCAGTTATGTATTATAACTTATTATATGTATGCATAGAAATTCCTACATATTTTTATATATTGCTGCTATAAGGGAGGACTTTGGGGACAAATATTACAGCAGGGGAAGAGTGTGGTCTATCAGAAGATGAAAATAACACATTGATTGACTGATTTGGGTCTGGGTTTCGCTATGTCATTCAAATTTTCTTGGGATCATATTGCTGTGACCCACTTTCTGAGGGCCATGATGTATAAACCCCCATAGACAGAGGGAGGAGAATAGAATAGAATAGAATAGAATAGAATCGAATCGGGGGTTGTAACGTTCCAGTGAGCTCCGACTCGAAGGTCAGCAAAACCTTTTTACAAGTCGCAGTGAAGTGACATGAGCAATTTTCACGATTATACTTTTGGTGTTAAAAGTAAAGTATGTGTGATCATTGGAATAAATAGTTCATGTTATTGTAAGTAATAGAGTTTCTTTCAATTGCTTCCAGGTGCATGCAGAAAATTGTCAATGCAATATTTTTTTAAATTAAAACATTTAGTTTATATTTAGAGAGAAATCTAACCTTCCAAGAAGTGTACATGCACACACATACCATAAGACTGTTAATGCAAGAAAATCAGTCAATTAATTTAGCTTATGTGAAATGTGGTGGATTTAATACAATGATTTATATATACTGTAATTTAATTGATCTAAAATAAACTAATTTAAAATGTCAATTACAGAACAATATTGTCCTGTAGTAATACTTCATGTAATCATGTAAGTTTTATGGATAGAAATCTATTTACAGCTCTTTAGACTGTAATATTGTATGACGTTCCAGTAGCTTATTATTTGGGGTGTGTTTTAAAAGATATGGAAATGTGTCGCTTCATTTATGTATGTGATACAAATAAAACAACGTATTACATTGTAGCTGAAGTTGAATAATTTAGGTTATATTTGCCTTTTTCTCATTACACTGCTGTACCAGGTTCTATGTGCAATATATAGTCAACATGGTTCTATTTAAAAAAAAAAATTTAACAAGTAGAATCTCACAAAGCCGAACAGAAGATATTTTCTGGAACCACTCATGAAAAAGAATAGGCTAGAGCTAATTTTGGAAAAACGGGAAAATCACTTCCTGACCCCATTCCTTAGGAAAATGACAAAATAATCGTAGTAAAATGGGCAGAGAGCAGACAATTATAAAATTAGCGGTAATTTACTACTCAGCTTTAGTGGTTTTCTTGTAGGTTGAAGGATAGTCGTTGGGAGGCGACGCTGATGAATTTCCATCCTGCCAATTACAGTGAATAAGTGTTCCAAGGTGTTTTTAACAAGGACTTCTGGGGGCCGCCGTGTGCCACGCTGCCGTCGACGTGTCGCTCAGGTGACATGTTGCAAGAGAGCAGAAAAAGAAATCGTATGAGGAGAGGATAGGAGGTTACTGGGTTAGCAGTGACTAGCCAGAAAATTAGCTAAGAAACATAATGCTCAGCTCTGAAGAAATTAATGGCAGAACATGTAAAAGCAGCACAGATTCATGCAACACAAAAATATCTAATTTCTTCTTTTACAGTATCAATTTTACAATTTGTAACAATATTGTTTGAAAATGTAAGATTAGCCAAATAAGACTGAATTACAATGGCCTAATTGCATAATTTAAAAATTATCTTCATTAGGCTTTTAAGCATCTTCTAAAGACAGGAAATACCTCTTTTTGTCATTATTTAGAAAGAGAAAATATTTTATTCCAGAATTTGATCGCAATTATTTTTATATGGCTTTTGAAAGATATGACTATACTGCAAGAGGCATTGTTTCCTAAAGCAAGAGATGTCATATTTGGGCATTATTCAGCATATACAGTACATAATTTTAACATATCTATACCACCATCCATCCATCAATCCATTTTCCAACCTTAGAAATCCTGGATACAATACAAAAAAAGTCTAAAAATACAGAACACAATTAACGATAATAATCGTATTCACCAATATAAACCAATTATACTATTCACGTTATGTGTTTAATGTGTTTGTGCCTTATTGTTGTTGTTATGTGGTAATATAAGCCAAATACAAGCAAACAGCACTGCAGAAATACAGTTCCAGCTGAAGATTGAGTTATGCAGGATATTGACTTTAAAGCATTAGGGGGCCGCTTATTTTTCTATGATCATGTTTCCGTCCACCTTATGCTTTGACATAGTTCCGTAGCTTCGAAATGTTTGTCATTACTTTATGGGAAATTTTAACACCAAGTTGGATTTGCAAAAGCCGTGAAGCACTTGTAAGAAATGTAATAAAACTGTGGATTTATTGAGAAATCAAGCTTTGTATCATCTGCACAGTTTGAAATGGGGCTGTGTTTAGGGGGATTGTCTCCTGGTGGGTACTTGTGTAATGAGTAAGATAGTGACCCTGGGAGTGCATCTAGAAGGACAGTGTCCAAGATGAATTGTTGAACTATATATAATTTACTGGTACAAATAAAGATCTATCAGAAAATGCTTAATCTTTTAAGTTAGTGCCTTCAGGTTTTAATTTATTTATTTGGTAAATAAGAACTATTTTATAGACATTACTATTGCAAAGAAGAATAGCAATAAGAAAAATAACCTTCATAACATTCGTGATCCATAAAATCGGTGTTTTGTTTAATAAGAGGACTAGCATAAACCAGGCCAACATATCTGATTACTGCTATTGGCCAGGATTTGCTCATCATGAACTGGTGTGAACTACATATCTAACTAGGATAACAATATGTGTAGTTTATTTTCGTTTGTTTGTTTGTTTTTATATATGTATATGAGACACAGGATTTAATATATTTGTTAACGTGTTCTATGACAAATGGGAATGGAGAAGAAGCTATATGTTTTAACATTTTTTTCATTTTCCATTTACGAGTTAGAAGAAAAGACATGCCGTACCAAGTAATTAACACTTCATTTTTCTAATCTAGTATACCTTAGAGTGTTTTAGTTACCAGTATCATGTCATCTGTCAAGGAGAGTCTCAGTGCTGTAAAATGAATATGAATGCAGTTTTAAATGAGAAAGTAGGTGAAACGCCACAAAGTTTTTGGTGAAAGAGGTCATTCCTATAAATTAAAACGAACTTAAAAGTGGCACACAAATGACCTTATAATCTGTAATTACAGCACACATATCTCACATGTTTAAATTTTCACATCGTCCTGGTGATTGATATGGCCAAATACAACTCATTGATATGGTCTCACTCACGCTAGTTTTCCAGGGAGCCTCTGTACTCATGTAAAGCCTCACAAAGGTGGATCATCCTGACATTCATAATGCATTATAATGCATTCATGAAGCATTATAACATGGCTATGAATATGTATAAAAGGGCATAACATATTATAGCCATGTTATTATGCATTATGACTGCCTCGTGAAGGTGCCATCTATATTGCACTATAGATCCCTTTATAATGCAGTACAAACCATCCTTAATGCTTATACCGACCATTATTGTGCATTGTAAAGGTATCCATAGTGCATTATAGATGAAAGCTTCTTAAGGCATTCATAATGCATAATACACATGGCTGTGTTATGCCTTTTGATAAATATTTATACCCATGTTTGTAATGCTTTATGAATGCATTATTATTTGTTGTGAAGGTGTTTATAAATTACTAAAAACATGGCCTTAAGTAAAGTGTTACTGAAAAGTTTAATAGTTACTGTGAGAAACGAGAGATTCCACCATCAAAAAAACATCTAACGTGTGTGAGGCTGGTTCCTGAGACAGATACATGGCATTACCCAAGGAAAACCTTTTAATATGAATTTTATAATATGCACTTACACCAACAAATATTATGGATTACTAATATTTCTATGTTATGTGATCCGAATCATTTTCAGTATTATTTTCGGCTTATATGTCGTATGCAGTTTTTGTGATATTTCGATAAGCTCCAAAAATTGATTTTTATTTATAAAAATTGTTAAATTGTTCACTGTCAATTCTTAATTCTGGACCTTAATTCTAAATCCACGCCTTGTTCTCCCAGATAGCTGGCTTACTAATTACTGATTCTGATTGGCCAGAGGCTTCACAGCTGGCTCACAGGTAAATGAATGCTGGAAAATCAGCAGGGTTCGCACCTTGAGGACCGTGATTTGAATAGTCCTGCTGTATACAGTCAAGGTCTGGAGCATCCTGTCCCCTCCTGTAACATTATTCACTATGCCTTGGCTTGGAGTTCTCCAGAAAACCTTTTTCTCAGCCTTGTCCTGGCAGCGTCCTTTACCTCACCCTGAGACTGACACCACCCTCCACCACCACATACACACACACCGTACCAACGAAACCAAAAATAAATGCGGATGTTGTATTGAATGTAAGGTATGTTAAATTACAGAATGCCAGCTTTCATCAGTGGCTGGGTTAAAAGGAAATGTCAGCTGAAGTGTTTGTATCACGTATCATTGAAACATGACTGCAAGCTTGCGACGACTTCAAGACCCCTTTTACACATTCTCAGGAAATATTGCAGCATTTCACTATCACACAGTATGGCATCAGGTCCGGGGTGTTGCCCTGCCTTATGCCCTGTGGACTTCTGCTGACTCACTGTGTCCCCACACTTGGACGATGGATGGATGGATGGATGGATTTAAGTGTTGGTTATATCTATTGACAGACATGTTTATTGAAAAGCATGTTTAATTCAAGAAGCTATCAACAGCTAAACGTGGGGTTATGAACATACAGTGTTTTGTGAGTTTTGGCTGTGTTCATAGGGCTAGTTAATTATCTCAAATAAATTTCCCATCGATATTAATTAGCTGTCCACTGGGGGAAGGTAGGGGGTAAATAATGGCAGGTGTTGTTTCCTTGATTGTAAGATTATATTTGCTCAAGCATAACATTAGATTGTTAGAATGCAGTTACAAAACATTTTCGTTTACATTTTTAAATTTCTTCTTATTGTATATCGTAGTATTCCCAAAACTAGCACTATAAACAAGGCACCATTTTATATATATATATATATATATATGTATATATATTTTCCCATTTGTTTTATTTTTACTGATGGTAGTTCTTACTGATGGTGATGTTAGTTCTAGAGCACTTTAATCTCTCCTATTAAGTCATAATTTGAGATAATGATTATAATTAGTTGAGATGTTTTCATAAGGTACTTATTTAATATTCTATATTATGTTGTACTTTTGATCTGAGTTAGAATAGAAAACAAATAATTTTTACACATGGACACAATTTCTGGTTTTAAAAGTTTTTAGATTTTTTAATCTCCTTTTCCTAGGAGAAAAAAATACTCTAAAATAAGAGGCAATCACCGAAAATTCAGTGCACGTAGGAAAGCCCACCACCGCGGACTTAAGGTCACTGCAATGGAAATGTTGGTGTTCGTGTTAAACACCTGAGTGTCCTTAGTCACACCTCAACAGTGAAATTCATGCAACCCAACAGAAGAGCTTCGAAAACCAAGAGCATGGCTGTGACATAAGAATGCACTCTACAGCACCTGCAAGCGGGAAGACACCTATGGGAAAAACAGTCAGGTAAAGCTTTTAAACAAATCGTGTGCTGGATTGGAAGCACAGTTCCAGGGTTCAGTTTTTAAAATTCCGCTTTGAGGTTTTCTACCTTAAATGGCAAAAGAAAAACCCACACAGCTGTGGACCATTTCTCAGTCTCAGAACAGATATACTGCATCTGTATATTATGGATCATCCAGTTCTCAGACTGACTCTTATAGGGTGGAAAATACTTGAATAGCCTCTATGCAAGGAGCATTTTTCAAAAGCATGTACATGTGCATCTGGATTTTGAACTTTAATGCAAAAAAGGGGGATTCATTCATTTTCTCCTTATGCACTAGAATGAATGTGGGGTTTTGGGAGAAATTACTGGGCAATTGCACATCTTTTATGCAGATAAAATTATTTGATGAAAGCCATGTTTTGATCTGCTGGGGATAATGCAGATCCCGGACTGGACTTGTCGGTGAGAGCGAAGCTGTCTTCTGTGATAACTTCATCCCAGCATGAGGTCGGACGTGGGGGAAATTCAGGAAGGGGATTAAAAGATGACGGAGAGCGACCAGCGCCAGGTTCCCCGCTGGGCCTGGGGCGCAGGCTCTGACCGCTGTTCCTCATCTGTTATGGTATTGTCCGACTTTGTCTCTCCCAGAAAAAGAAGCTGCCTCCAGCTCCTTTCTCTGCTGGGATTAAACGGCCAACACTTTTGTAATTAATGGCATGGCTTTCATAGTGAAACCTGCAAAGGCCATTGTGTTAAGACTATCAACTTATTTCATACATATTTTCCCACTCGTAATAAATAAAATTTAAGCATTAGTTTAATTTTCTTTATACTTATGGAATATGGGGGGAGGGGGTTAATACAATCCCAATCCTTAAAGACCCCTTTATATATATAAAGGGTGTGTGTGTGTGTGTGTGTATATATATATATATATTTTCTGAACAATTCATAACTAGAATACAAAATGTTTTTTGTATACCTACAGTCATTAGCTTGTGATAAACAATGTCAATTTGTTTGTTTATTTCTTAACATCTTTTCTCTTTTATTTATTTTTTGTTTGAAGGTGTGCATGAAAGTTTTAAATGAAACGAGGCATGTTTTTAGAACTGAGTTTGTTTATAATTTTTTTAGATTTAAGAAGCTATAATTTTGATGATTCTCCCTAAGAGGAGCCCTAGTGAAGACACAGTAGCCGCAGAGTTACAAACCAGGTGCTTGATTTCCATGAATTTTTGCAGGATTTCTTTTTGCATATGCAATACTGTGCTTATTAGCATCAAAAAGGTTAACTTATCACGTATATTTATATGTATGTGTCTTGTTAGGTCAAAATGTAATACAGTGAATTATCCCATGTTTGCATTATTTAAATGCTGCTGCTGAAACAATTAGCTACCTTACCCACAGACGGAATCATCATTGTCATTGATGCATTTAGTGTGACACTCTTTTGTCACTTTGGCAGAACACAGTGGCCAGTAACTTCAGTAATTCCTATTACAGCAAGGTGCACCATATGTGCAATTACATGATTATATCATCTGAAACTTAGACAGATGTCTCATAATAAATCCCCAATCCAATTACCCGAAATTATTTTCAAAATGTATTTGTAGACAGAACTTTTGTTGACCACTTCGAAAAGTTGATGTAATTAACAGCAAAATGTTATGAAAAGTGGGTAACGTATTTTTAAAATGTTTTTACATTTGTGTCCATACTGACTTCTTTTTTACTGATGACATTTTTCAGAATTATTATATACTTAACATAGTTAATAGTATACAAATATGTTACACTTTCAAATGTCCTTGAAGAAAGTGATGCAACATCATTTACTAGTCATTTGAATGCACACTAATGTATTCTGGAAACATATCTTTTTTAAGGGTTAATTTTAGTTAAGATCCTACTTTTCACAATCAGTGCTGTAGTTTGAAATGTAATTTGAAATAGAAGTAAATGCCACATTAGTCTTTTATCTTGGCTACGGTGATTTGTGTCTTTACTTGTTGAAGAAGGAATGAAATTACTAGTTACTGGAGAAGGCAATAATGTTATTGAGATTGTTATAAGATTGCCTGGAGCGGAGATGAATCCTGCACCAGATGTAAGAAAAAGATACTGGGACATTCGGCACGTAACAAAAGATTCCGATTTTGTCTTTTTTTCTTGCATTTCCATGTCAGATGCTAAAGACAGTTTTTCAGAAGATACAGAAAACAGCCGTAATAAGCAAAGACACACGTAGGAATGCATGTTTGAGTGCACATAGAGTCAGGAGTAAAGGTCACATTTCAGATATTTCTTTTCTTCCTGAATCCAAACTGCATTATTTGCTTTTGGACGGTTCTGCTACCCCCCTAAATGACTCCATATTGACGGATTTTTATTCACTTCGTATGTGCATTGATTCATCTCATATGTGATTAACCTCGGTTGGACCTCACATGCTGCATTTTGGCAGACATTATGGTTTTACCAGCTATTTCTTCAATGAGTTGAACCCAGTCTAGTTTGTCTTAAGGCTTTGAAATACTGCAGAATAAGGTCTAATGTATAATGCAGCTAGTCAGTGACAGTGCATGATTTCAGTGGAGGGTTCAAAACACTTAATCCCTGGTTGTATTTTAGACAGATATAATCTTAAAAAAATGAATAGCACAAACAAATATCTAAATTCTCAATGTTAAAGATTCCTGAAAGCATTTGTTCAGCTTTGAAGTTCTACAGTATTTTTAGAGAAACTAAGTAAAATACAATGAATACAATGGATTCTCCGTGATGGCAGTAGGTCCCGATCTAGTATGTAATGGCTGTTAATGACAATTTTTATTTTTATCTGTAGATTAGATGGGGAAAACAAATTTTTTTGTACATTTATTCCATCAATTTGCATTTAATTTGCACATTTATTCAAAATATGTAATATATTATGGCTTTTCAAAGTGCCAAATCGAAAGGACTGAACTCATCAGTTTCACAGACCTCTCCAATTAACTTGTATTGCATATATTAAAAAAGAAACGTTGTCTATATTAATTATTCATTAATATTACAATTAACTTTTTAATGAATATAAAAAAATGCCACTGCATTACCAAATGAATGAGTTCAGCTCATATAAAATGCAATTATGGGGCTGAAAGAAATTGCTTATTTGTTATACAAGGTTTATAGATGTTGGACTATAGGGCCAAACTGAAAGCCAGATTTAAATCTTTAAACAATGAGCTTTACTTAACAATCTCCTAGATGCATCTCCGTAGTGAACTCAGCTCCTTTTCAATTAGGATGCTTAATAGGTAATGCTCAAATACTCTAATATTTTAAGGCCGTTTCTGTTTCAATAGTTCCAGTTTGTGCAAATTATATGTTTTTTTATTATATTCCTCAAATACATGTTGAATTATTACATGTTCGTTATGTCATTTATCCAAAAATATTCCCTCCTTCTTGAAAATAAATTCCGCAGAATGACTTCTACTATTCATTGTTATCGAGCTTAGTAAAAAGTAAAATACCAGTGTAGAAGTACACAGGTCTATTCATACACAGTGTTATTCATAAAAGATGGACGATAATCTGTTTCCCTCTTTTGTGTTCGCAAAGCTGCAGACCAGCATTTTGATGGTATTTTACTGTGGTGCCTCACTTGTTTCTGCATTTATGATTTGTTGTGTATGACCCTGAGCCGCAGTAACATTTTATGGTCCCTTACTTCCCCTCTTTTACCTTCCCTCTTGAAGAGCAAATCCAAAAGTGCACATAATGTTGCTCATGTTAGTACATAATAACTCTCTTCCAAAATGCTTTAGGCGTGATGATATCTGACAAATGCCAAACGATAAACCAGAGATGGTTCAGGTGGCCAACACCTAAAAGGTTCGCTTAAATTGATTTATCAGTCCTCAATTAGGAATCAACCAATATATTGGTTTGCTGATACAATGGGTCAGTATTAAGGTTCCACAAATTTATTAGCTTTGGTGGGAAACCCGCAGGTAAAGCAACAATGATTCTTTATGATGAGAAAAGGGGTCTCTCACTGGAGAAAATGCCGAGAAGATGAACAAGGATTTTACTAAAATAACAAACAAAGTTCCACTTCTACACATAAATTCTGTAACTTTCATACACTGAACGGGGCGGGGGTAATGAATTATATTTTATCTTATCAATAGGGCCAAAAATGCATTGTCTAAATGATTGGACAAACCATTATCAGTCCATAATCATACACTAGTCATACATAGCATAGAAGAGTTGATAGTGACTGCTTGGAAATGGACATATTGTGTCATATGACAAACTTGGAACCAAAAATTAATGTTATTTGCTTGTTTTTTAAAGTTAAGTGACTTTCTGATGTACGTTTGAGTTTGTCAAATTGACATAATAATATCAGTCGGTAAAGCGCTGTTTAAAATGATTTGTGTCTGTTTAGTTTTTAACCATATAAAATTTTTCATTTCATATTATTGGTTTACAATTTCTGGCTCCATGAAATTGTTTTTGCCGACAGATTTTTATACCGGTCAGGCGCTAATATCAGTGCGTTTTTTTCCAGTTGCTATGAGCTACTTTTCACCAAATATGACTTCAGGTTATAATAGTATTTGGCACAATTCCTTAGAAGAGACAATGTCCAGTAATATAGTATTACAGAATACAATGATATTTTTCTGTGCTACATATAAATATTTATTTACTCAAATCATTTCAACACAAAGTCTTTATTCGTGTTATTATTACTGCCATACTTTGGTGATTCTTATTCTTAATTATATGTATTTTGACCAGTACATTAAACAAATAAAGTGAGTCACTCTGCATAATCACTGCTTAACAACCCCCTTTACTTTTGACTACATTCACAGTATATTCTCACATTACCGAAAGAAACTGGTGATGAGCAAAATTCATAATAAAACTGATATTTCCCTTCCTGTTCACTGATTGGTTAGTTTAGTCTTCCGGCTGTACAAACCGTGTAAGCCAATCACATCACTCCGCACGCAGGCAGAATATAATCCAATGAAGTAATGCTGCATGTAGAATATGGTGCAAAGATGATCTGAAATGAATGTGAAGGCAAGGAAAACGATGTCTACTGGGGTTCCCTGCAGAAGCTAAAAGCTCCCCAAAAATCAATTAGCCTGCATTTTTGTGCCTTTGCAAAAGTGAAATTAAAGGAATCCCTAATATAAACCTTCAAATACCACCCGCAGTGTTAAATTAATGCAATATTTGCACGGGGGTGACTGCTGCTTGTTTAATTGAACTATAAGTCTTAAAACACACAATCATGCCAGTCTATAAAGCCTTATTTGACCACTGACTTTTCTTTTTATTTCTGCACATTTAAAGATACGGACGTAAATTTTGTAGCTAAAAGCTTTCAGAGCGACTGGCACATGTTTGTATGCCGAGTGTGTGCTGGAGGGTTTGTACCTGTCAGTTGTGAACTACCCATTAGGACAAAACAACCTGGGAAAAAAGAGAGAGCGATGGAGACGGAGTGCACGAGGAGTGCTGAGTGAAGGCTTCAGGGTTCTTAACAACCTTTTTAAGAACTGGTTCTGGTAGTATCTTAGTCACAGTCTTAACACTTCATTCCCAGATTTTAATTATTAAATCCAATGAATAACATAGGTGGTACTGGTCATAGATAGTCAGCCTGTGTACCTCTGGTCTGTGTTAGCTAGTTACGCTAATCTCCTGCTGCTGCTGTCACCGTTTCCTATTAGAAATAAGTTATATAAAATTTTGTACTGATATTGTGTTATTGTATTCAATACGTGTGAAGCACCAGGCAAGTAGCCACATAGTAAAATTAAGGTTTAACAGCCACATAGTAAAGTAAACTCCCCTATAGACAGTATATGTGTGTGTGTGTGTGTGTGTGTGTGTCTGTGGATTAGGTTTATATTACATTGTGGGGACCATGTGGCCCCCACATTGTAATAAAAACCTGCTATTTAATGTTGTGGGGACCATTTCTCGGGTCCCCACAAAGATCTGTGAATACAACAAAAAACGAAAAATGCCAAAAGTCTCTTATTTTGTTTGGTTACTTATAGTTAAGAGAGGCACTGATCAGGAACATAATCAGGTAGCAAACCCCCCAGAATACCTATAGTTGTCGGACACCCCCCGAAATTTATTTCTGCCTACAGGCCTGTTAAGCACTGTATAAAGGCAAAGGCAATGAGGCTCTCTGCACTGCAGTATATCAAAAATATAGCCCCAGCTACACATGTGCCAACGCTCTGCGGCATGTCATGCTCGAAAGCGTCCTTTAGCGCTGACTGCACGCACGACGTATCGTGGCCTCACTGGCTTTATGACCTTAATAACTGTCACATTTAATCAA
Source organism: Mormyrops attenuatus (assembly GCA_026777985.1). Classification (NCBI taxonomy): domain Eukaryota; kingdom Metazoa; phylum Chordata; class Actinopteri; order Osteoglossiformes; family Mormyridae; genus Mormyrops; species Mormyrops attenuatus. The sequence goes on from JAODKC010000016.1 coordinate 13,182,514, forward strand.
CGTCTTTTTGGTGGTACTGCTGCAGACCTACATGCGTGACTGTATCGTTATCATTAGCATAAGAATCTGTCACCAGAGCACCCTCCTTCCAGTTGTCCTGGTTTCCTCAAACCAACTTGGTGTTGTCCGGCACTTCCGGAATGTTCCGTCTCTTGTGAAAGGTTCAAGCTCGTTGCCTCTATCTCATTAAAGCAGCCATCTGGTACAGTAGCAGCTCCTAATTGGTTGGGAGAGGTGTTGAGTTGTCTTAAATAACCTTCAAGTTAGGAAGACTCTTAGGTCCGGATATATATTTTTTACTCCCCTCTTAATTTTAAAACGTTTAAGATCTGTTTTCATTGTACTCATGCAGCCCTTTTGCAATCCTGCTGTAATATGCAAAATTTCAAAAATAAAATAAATGTAAAACTGCCAATATTTCATACAAAAATATTCCCTCCAGACTTCATAAAATAATTTCAGCAGAATGACTTCTGCTGTTCAATTTTAGCATACCTAAATTAGAAAATAAAATTTTCATTTTGGGTACTGGTCTATTCATAAATATAATTGTAATATGTATATAACTAAAATAGACATATGACATATTTTGAGTTGAATCCCACCCTCGCTCCATGTGAGGAAAGATTGCATGTTTTCCCCATGTGCACGTTTCCTCTAGGTGCAAATTTTTCCCGCAGCCCAAAAACATGCGCCAAACTGGCATTCCTAAATTGCCTATAGCATTTGTGTATGGAAGCTTGTGCCCTGTGATAGACTGTTCCCAAGCCTCGAAGCCTGTTCTTCCTGGGTTAGCCTGCAGGATCTCTGTAACCCTGGGTTGGATAGGAAGCTGGAAGGTGCATGGATATACATGAAGCAAGACAATGCAAATCTAAGAACATACTTGCTCCAGTCATGGTATGTTTTGTCAACAACATGGCCCAGTTGCTCATTTTTTCATACATATATTTGTGCACCTTCCATATTTTTCCCAATAACTCATGACTTGCAAAACTACCTCTTGATGCAGATCTTTGCCCTTTGGGCGAGACGTGAATATATCAATAAATAGCTGTACAAGAACCTTAGAAACCTTACTCGATAGTGCACTTCACAGAAGAAGAAGGTGTTTATTATAGGACCAATCGGTTTCCTGCATCTGCTTCCACAGAACTGGTGATTCTGTTTCATTTCACTTTGCATTTATATTGAACAGAATCCAGTGTCTCACTGGCAGTGTATTAAAAACCTGGTGATATTTGGAAGGGCATGTCTTAAAAGCTCGTTTTCCCCTCCTTTCTGTCCTTATGCATAATCCGCACAGCATCAAATCCTTAGTGGAATCCGGCTCAATAAATATGGCATTGTAAAAACAGCCTGAAGGGAATATACATCCTTAATTCAAATGTTTTATTCAAACCGAATGGTCAAGTTGCTTTAAGGTAAACATTTAAATGAATTTCAGGTACGAAGTACCCAGAAACGCTACATATATGCTTCACATATATGCGACCATATGAGTGAAAGGAAAACCACAGTCACGATCCTGTCCTCATGTTTTATACAGTAAGTGGGCTGCAACTTGAACACTGCTTAAAGAGGTCAGTGATTTCATACACGGAGTTATTATTAGAGCATGTATAGCAGACGTGCGGCAACGAAGGCCGCAGAAGCTGATAACTTTTCATGAGGAGTGTATCATGGGGTCCCAGAGGTGATGAGAGCATGGAGAAGCACAGAAAAGGTTTTCTTATCAGGAGCAAAAGGAAGTGCAAATGCATGCTTTGAAAAAGATTAATGTGCAAGCTTTGTTAAGGTACTAAAGCCAGAGAAGACAGTGACACTGGAATCTAGTGTGGAGGCTTCAGGTTGGGATTTTAATTTTTTTTTATACACATATCATGGAATATCCACATGTAGTATCACAGTCAAGTTGCTAAACACACAATACCTGACAACCAAGGGGAGCAGTGACCAAGGGAAGTAAAATCTGATTCCAAATGCTATCTGTTCTAATTCCTTTAGATTTGAGTGCTGCACTCAATACTGTGGATCATAATGTGCATTTGGAACATCTGAAATATTATACTGCTATAAGCGGCATAGAATTGCAGTGGTTTGCACGTTATCTGTCAAACAGGAGCTGCTGAATGGAGTTACACCAAGGATAGCACTCTCCTATGGAGTTCCACAAGGCTCAGTTTTGGGCCCCCCTCCTTTTTTGTCTGTGAACGTTACCTTTCAGCTCCATAATAAAGAAGTGTGGTCACTCATATCATTGTTATGCTGATGATGTTCAGTTTTACATGTCTCTGCAATCTGTCAGCAATTATAGTCTTTAGCCAGTCTGTGATTACCAAAGAGACATCAAAGCTTGGTTAGCATCCAGTTTTCTTTAGTGAAATGAAGATAAGACTGATGTTATTATTTTGCTCCATTTGATTCCATAGCAGAATGCAGCCATTTTGGTTCACTTGCTCCCTACTGTACGAAAGTTGTGCTCCCTACTGTATGAAACAACTCCCTGTTGTTACGAAAGTTGTGGTTCTGTTTGACCCTTGTTTATAAACAGATCAGTTCTATTATCACTGCCTCCTTTTATCAGTTAAGAATGATCTCAAAAGTGTGGAACTTGATGTCTCTGTTGGACTTTTTAAAAGTGCTTCCTGCTGTTATATTGACCAAGCTAGATTATGTAATGGACTTTATACCGGGTTTAGCGAGACCTTGGTATCCAGACTCCAGGTGGTCCACAATGCTGCAGCTCATCTTTTAACTGGGTCTGAAAAATATGAGCATATTACACCAGTCTTAGCTGCTCTCCACTGGTTATTTGTCAAATACAGAATTGATTTCACGATTGTATTATTTGTTTTTAAGGCACTGAATATATCTCAGACCTCCTTACTGGTTATGTCACCCGTAGGTCATTGAGAACCTCTGACAAATTGCTTTTAGATGCTCCAAGGAAGAAACACTAAACAACAGGCGACTAAGCCTTTTCTGTAGCTGGCCCCAAGCTCTGGAACAGTCTTTCATTGCACATTAGATCTTCTTCTAGTTAACTGTTTTAAGAGAAGGCTAAAACTCATTTTTACTCACAATCATTTGGTGTTTCTTAGTGTTTTCATATTGTATGATTTATGTTTTTTTTGGTCTGTTATTTTATTTTGCTTTATATTTTTCTGTTTATATTTGTCTGCTCACAATTGTATTGTAAAGAACGTTAGTCAGTTCTTACTGTTTCTAAATGTGCCATAGAATTAAAAGTGACTTGACAACGAGGGCTATCTGACCATCAGAGGTATCACCTGTCAGACTTTTAGCATGTGTTATATGTGTCACTTAGCAATGATTGTGAGAACAGACGCATGCATGTGAGGCAATGAGCTCTGAAGTTCTGCAGCCTCGAGCAGAAACAGGTGATGTACATGTACAATGCAATGTTTCTTTATGATGTATAGCAGTAGAGGGCCATGCTGTCCTCAGTTTTGCAGGGTTTGTGAGATACCTGTCAGTTAGCACCTGATTTATCCCGGCACACCTGACAAACTGGCTTATAGAACTAGCTTTATATGTTCTTTAGGCAAGGCAATTAAGATATATGATGGAATGAAGCCAGCACATTGAGGAAAGTGCTATAACTATCCACGCTCAAATGAATCCTTTGCATCGGAAAGCCAGAGATGTTACTGTGGCATGCAGTGACCCCTATGTCTTGCTGTGGGAGGGAAGCTTTCATCTGCAGGCCTCATGTGTATTGCCTGAGAAGCTTAAGGGAGCCTCGAAAGTCATTGCTGTGGAGCTGGCCATCTACAACAGTGATTTCAGGATCTGCAGTCCTCGCTGAATAACGTGCAAACGGAAATTACGAAAATGTTCCGTCTGTTACCATGTCCGTCTTGAATGTCACATTTATGTTTATGTGTTATATTATTACCATTCATAAAACCTGCGATGCGACTGCACTTTGCGGTAATCTTTGATAGCATCCCTCAGTTATTATACAACCCAAGGCTGCTATATCAATAAGCTACTTATTAATTCTACATTATATCAGCATATTCTTCTCCTGAGGTGGAGAAAATATCCATAAAATGAGTAAGTGATAATGATATATATTACGCAGTTTCAGATGAAACTTGACGGTAAATGATATGAACTTTGATAAGATCTTGTTGAGACTCCACAGCCCCCCTACCCCCTCTCCCACCTCACCCCACCCCCCTTGTTGGCTGTGGAGCTCTTCGTCACCTGTCAGTATTACCTATTAGACATACAGTGTTGCCTGTTTGAAGTGTCATTATTACCCAGCTTCACACATTGTTTTCTACACCATGAGAATGGATTTCACCACAAGGACTCACACTCCCCCCTCTCGCTCCACAAAGTAGCCTACCAGCAGCACACTTTCGAAAGACAGAGGCGCTCTCAGCCTCCAACAGCATGGAGTCGCTGCGTCTCGGCAGAATGACATCAAGATCAGCGGTAGGCTGACCGGCAGCAAGTCTCCAGTTTGGGGCAGACTCAGGTCGTTGTTTTCTCCGAGTTTGTTCTCCTGGGGTGATACGGGATTTTTCAACGCTCCCTTGTGCAATAGCTGAAATTGTGGACTTGTGGGACGTCTCACTTTTCTGTATCTGTATTCTGCTTTTACACTTCTCTAGGAAAATGCTCACTCTTGAGTGAACTAAATCCAACTAAATCCAACCAAATATACCATTTATTCTAAATTTGATATTTGGCACCTTATAGTGTTAAGCTGTCCTTATTTGTTTTGGCTACCAGTTCATAACCATCAGTAACAGCTCAAAATGGATCTTTCTCTTATGGAAAATAAATTCTGTATTACTTTAGAAGCCTTTGAGTGAGACTGAGTGGCATATTTCACTTCTGGAACAGAGATAACACGATTCACTCCAAAATGCATATTATTACTTATTAACGTGACTTATTATTTGCAATTTGGCAAAACCTCAGTTGACTATATTATTAACTTTTTGATTCCAAAGGGCAGTGTTTGTAAATGTCATTTAGGTATGTACATGATAAACTGGGCGATTTTTTCGGTGATAGTAAAGACGAAGGTGAAAAACCGATTTTTAATCGTTTTAACGCACAAACTTGAAAAAAAAAATCACAATCGGATAACATAACTATTGTGAGCTCTTAAACACCCAATAATAAATAAAGCGTAGCTGTTTTGTTTCATCACTAATGGGTGATGACAAAATTCGGAACTTGTAAAAGGATACCCAAGTTTTAACGAAACCCTTTGTTCGTTAACTTAAAGTATGTATTCAGAAGCGCTCGCGGTATGTCCGTCAGAGCAATGCACGCAACAGATCTATCCATCAGAGCAAAGTGTTAGCCATGGATGACCCCTAAATTATTAGCGATAGTGGTAGATACACTGATTGGGCGCAGCAGGGGGAACACTAGCGCTTTACATCAGCAAACACGGAAAAGGGGGAGATACTTTATCGGTGTTAAATCTGGAAGCGATATCGGAGCAATTACTTCCTCTGAAGAAGAAGCAGTCTCGCTGGCATTTTCCGCGGTGTGTTGTAGCGTCGGGAAAGCGCTGCATTGGGCTGCAGAGAGATCTGGGTGGATGTGTTTTGCAGCAAGCATGCCCTTATAATCGCGTCTCCCCGTCTTTCTGGCTGCGGTTGGTTGGTAGCTTCCTCGGCACTTTGCACATGTGTGCCTGTCACGTTCACATCCCTCTTCCCTGGAGTCGCCGCTTTCATTCCGCCTCGTCTTAATACGTCTTTTCCCTTCATTCTTTTCGTTTTAACACCAGTTTTTTTTGGCGTTTACCGCGATATATCTATTTTTCCAAAAAAAAAATAATAAAATAAACCACTGGACAGTTAGTCCGTGCACTACTATATAGTGGGACTGGGGGAAATTTGCTTTGCTGCGGAACATCATCAATGAGCTGCGGTGTGTTTTAAAGAAGTTGGATCATCTTTGGACGAAGTTTTGCCAGGGACCCGATCCCAGTGGGATGTTATACTGGATAAGAGCAGGTAAGGAGCTGAATACTGACCATTCCTTCCCCCCTCCCTCCTTTCACTCTCTTCAGCATTTCTCAGCGTTTGTTTAAGGGGCAAATGCAAAATGCAAAGCGCGTCAAACTACATCTGGCCGGCATAATATTTAGAGTAACGTTTCCGTTTTCGGAGATGACATTGCGTATAAGGATACACTAATATGTACGTTTGTCAATGTAAACTGAATAGGCAACTTCCTAGTCAGTAATTCTTTGCTTATTTTATTATAATTATTTTTTTACAAAAATACATGCAGTACGACGGCTGTTTTTAAATGCATTATTATTATTATTATTAGTATTATTATTATTATTGAAGTTTGTACGGCTTAAGCTTCAGGCTGTAATGACCACTGACTGAACTGTTTGCTATTGGCAAAGGATAATCGTGGTCACATCGCATGCTTAGGTCATTTTTGCAATACTCCCGTTTCAAACTGCCGACGTTTCCGACCAAGTTTCAATTTCCCGGCTGTCACATGTGCGCCATATACCGGTGAGTTATTCTCTGCCATGTGAAGCACGTATCACAGTCGTTTGCCACGTAATTTGTAAATGCAGACTCGTAATTCTTTACAGCCTGTAAAGAGTTAACCGTAAATTAGCCAGTAGTATTTCGGTTTGATTGATCCAGCAGAGAAAAGGGGGGGGGGGGGGTAGAAAGTGTAAACTTACAAAGAGGTGGTACTGCGCATTGTCTTGCTACATACCTACGCGATTTCGTCTTTTGAACCTCTGTATTTGTAAATATTGCATTGCTCTATGAATTCCCCCCTTTTCTGCTCGGCTGGCCCTTGTTGCTGCCGAGAATTCGCTGTTTCATTGCTCTCGTTATCTTTACGGTAGTAACACTAGTTGTTAAGAATTCACGGAATTATTTTAGATCCCGTAGCGTGCATCATGGAAAAATGTGTGAAACGACGTTAATATGTGACTGGCAATGATCAATGGTGGAAAGGAAACAGAGTAAAGTATAAAATGGCAATATCAATAAAAATTGCAACAATGATATCGGCTACGTCCTGAATGCAAGCGGCGATTTACCGTTTTTTGGTCGAACAAGCTACAAGTAAAACGCCGCACGGGGCTCTAACGCGCGGATAAACTTATTAGTTTAGGCAAAGGGGGGGTGGGGGGGAGAGCTAAACATCTGGAGGTAAAAATGCGTATTGATCCATCTCGTTTATAATTGATAGTGTCACGCTGAATAGTTTTCCGCTTTTTTTTGGAATCTTTTTTTGATGCAGGTTGAATATTTTTTTAGTTAAAAATAGGCTCAGTCCAGCCTGCTAGCGAGGAGAGCTTGATTTGTGAAATACTGAAAGCTTCGGTTTGTTACCTTGCATGTTTTCCTTATGCAGCTATATTCTGCTTCTGAAGGTACCATGAAACGGTATTTTCTATAGCGGTAATATTTCAGTAGTTCGCACTTCCGTTCCCTGAAGACTGTTTGAAATAATCAAGCTTCCTGTGTGAGTGATTATGAAAATAAAGTGCGTGTGATGTGCATATGACTTTGGGAATTAGGTAGGGTACTAGTGCTCACATTGTAGTACAATAATAATAATAATAATAATGAGAACTTCGGTAATGTTTACATTAACAGTACAAGTATATGATTGTCGAAATATAAATAACTAAGCATTGCTTAATTTTGAATCTGTATCTTTTTGCATCTTTTGTGATATTCCAGCTTTAAACATTCATCGATCACATCGCAAAAGCTTGAAGTGCCTGGTCTCAGATTAAACTAAGACGCATATACGATAAATGATATTTTTTTCTGCGAGATTAGGCTCAAAACCTTGGTCTAATCACTCAGAACTTTCGTATAATAACAGAAAACAATATATTTGCATATTTATTGATATTTTAGGTTTTAAAACTGTTCACATTGTAACAACATTTTCTTGTCATTTTACAGTTAAACATTTTACCATACAGAATGTAATAGGTGGGCAGAACAAAAATCACCAAATTTTTATAGTTGTATATTTAGCATTTAGGTAGACTTGTGTAATGTACCTGTCATTTACATGTATATTCCCAACTTGAAATACTGTCAGAGTATATCTATTTCATATCATGAGAATTAGGGTTTGTAAAACTCTTGTCTTGGGATGAAGACCAATCCACTGAGGGAAATTTTCTTTATTAAATGCTCGAAAAAGCCTTAAAAAAAAAAAAAAAAAAAAAAAAGTGTCACATTTTTGTATAAAGGATTACAATTATCAAGCTTCATAATTGAGATCAATGCTTCTGTGCAAAGGGCTGTGTTCTAGGCTCAGATTTGTTATAAGTGTAGCTGTAATCAGTTTCCTTTGTAGCCGTGCTCTCAGCATGTGTAATTTCGAATGAACTGACTGGTGATTGATAGAACTTTAGTCCACAGGCCTGAAATGTCTCACAATGGAAACAGCGAGTACTTTGATTGTAACTAAGATTTAGACGGCCCGAACCTCTGTCAGAATTGGGGGGGGGGGTACTATTATCACAATTGAAAGAGACTAAGATGATATGCATCCATAACAACAAATAAAGCATAAATAATTAAACAAAAATGAAAAATAACAAAAAATCTAATTTTAAATGTAC
>JAODKC010000016.1:13191158-13201748 GCA_026777985.1 Mormyrops attenuatus
CCCCCCCCCCCCCCCCCCCCCCCCCCCCCCCCCCCCCCCGGCCCCGCCCCCCCCCCCCCCCCCCCCCCGTTATTTTGTTTATGTGGCAGTGGGATCCACATTAGTCAGATTTCAATTTAAAATGGTGCCCAGGTGTGATGCTCCCGGATTTGTGCGGATAATCATATATTAGCTAGTGATGAACAATTTTGCAGCCGATGTGCATGTTTGAGAGAACTGACATCGGCATTGCTGTGTATCCCTAAAATGGCTTTTAGTTGTCTGTTTCTAAGTAGAAAGCATTGGTCAATGTTAGAAATTAAGTAAATTACAGTAGGTTTATTAACCGGTACTGTTTTTAATGTCCTTAATGCTCTTTTGGCTGCTTTAAAAACTTATATCTTGTTAAACAAATGTGCTTATTTGCCTGTATGATAAATAGAGTACAGGGAATAATACTCCACATCAGCATTGTCCCCTGCTAAAATAAAGCATGAAATTTCAGAAAATTAAATTCGGTTTCACTCGGCAGAGTGAGCGACCAAACCAAGTGGAATTTTGATATGAAGGCATTCCACTTAGAATCATTGAAAAATAACCTGTAATTTGAATGCATCAGAAGTAATGTGGTGGACAGCGTCGAGATGGAAGTTTTTCAGTGACAGTAAAGATGGCAGAGGGCAGGGATGAGAATGTGGAAGGTCATTGGTAAATAATTCTGTGGTTTTGAGAAGCTGTCTTTCACTAACTACAGTTGAATCGGGTCTTAGTGAAAGGTAGTCTTGATATAAAGTGTGCATAAACGTGTATGTTATTTTTCTTGCTAAATGTACTACGTTAGTTTTTTTCCTCATTTCACATGCACACACGTGCACACACACACACACACACACACACACACATAGCTTATTATGCCATTTTAGCTGTTGAAATACCTTATGAGGACATGTCTGATCTTAGTGTTTTGTATACCAGGTAAGTTTTTATTTATTTATTTACTTACTTACTTACCCACCCAGAATTTTGCATTTCTATAATAACACTGGAGCTTGGTATCCTTCGTATAGATGGTTCTGTTTTCACTTTAATTTTTATTTTATTTTTTTTTGCAGGGTCATATGATTCGTTCTGGCTGGTCGTGTCGCAGAAATAATGTAAACATGGGTAACATTTCCTTATACCCATATTATTTTCATAACCCAGCACATGTGAAAAGCGGTGGAAAGGCGGCCCTGTTCCCTCTGTGGAAAACATGAGAGCCGCAGGGTAATGTTCACCAGAGAACCCAAGCAGCAGTGAGCGGTTTAAGGCGCCTTTTTCAGAGTGTGGTCAGTAGCCTCAGTTATGAGAACAAGTGTAAAATCCACAGAAATTGGGAGCTTCCTGCATTTATACTGGCTTTGCGACAGATGAAACGCTGAGCATTCAGATTGTGATGGCAAAGATTTAAATGGAAATTAGTCTGTATGGTGTGCGCCTTTGTCTGCTGCGCAGAAGGTGCCGTACTCCCCTAACAGGAAGCCTTTATTTTGGATGGCTGCTGAAGATATCATAAGATGTCTCCTATTCATTATGGTATCTTTTTTGTCAGTATTAGGCATGTTACCATTCTGTTGAATAATAATGTCTTGTTTTTTGTATCTCTGTTAAATGTTGCCTTTCTGGGTTTCGTCTTTGATACCACCTTGATTTTTTAGGATTTTTTTTTTTCCTTCATTTGTTTTCTTTTTTTGGCCTGGAAGAGCACAAGCATTTGTCTTATTGGTTTGAATTTATTGCTCTGTATAGATTATCTTCATGTGAAAACAGGGCTGGGTTCATTTCGAGGACCTCAAATATATGCATGTCAAGGTTTATAAAGCTGTGTAAAAGTAGCTGACATTTTTGTAGTTATTTTCAACATGCCATGTTGAACAGATGCGTCATAGATGTAAAAGGATTAAAAATGCAAATGGCGTAAGAAGTAACTACACTTCTGATAGCCTGATTCATAGTTTCTATAGAGTATCAGCTGTCGGCTTCAGATGAACAAGTGAGCGTATAAAAAGCTAGAGTGAGCTTGCACCAAAATAGCAAGCTATCGCTCCTTGTTTACTGATCATAACAGCTGATCATCTTGTTCAGAGTACCAGGCTTTTTGACGACAGAGCTACCATCCTAGTAAGAAAACATGCAGAAGAGGGATGATCGATATTTTTACATGATCATATTACCCAAGTTAAATGTAAACACTATACAAAAAGATTGCATTTTACGTGTCCTGCTGCACTGAGGAAATGGTGGAAGAGTATAGTTTCACTAATAGCTGTAATAAGTTGCTTATGCTAGCATCTCTTGATTTGCATGGAAAATCAAAAAATGAGTGGGTGGACCTCTGACAGTGAGGTTTGGGTTTCTAATGAAGCACAGCTCTGTAATATAATTGTTAATACAGGTAGCTGTTGAGTATGTGTCACATCAGTGCAATCCAGATCCGTCATCCACCCCCTCACTTCCACCATGCCCAGCGCAGTTCTCCTGTGCCCTGCCTCACCTGTATATTAAAATCACCTGTTCCTAATTAGCAAATTTAAATACCCTTTTCCTTCCTTTGAGCTGCAGTGCGGTATTGCACGCTTGTTGCTATTGCTGGGCCCTCTCCGCTTTGCTTAACTGCCTGTTCACTGACCTCTTTCTGTTTATTGTTTCTGATTTCTGGGTTTGGTTCAGAACCATTTTCTCCTGCCTCTTTCCTGATGAGTTCTCGTTTATGAACTTTGTGACTTTTCTGACTTCCTGATTTTGATGCGCCGTGTTCTGCATCTTGACTGCAACTGCAGATTATATAAAGGGGCCTTACTGTGCACTTAGTTGGGGAGATATATACACACTTTTGATTGAATGTAAATTGCTATTGACAAGCCATGGTATTTTATTATATTTAATGGCTACCAGACATTTAAACTCGTGCTAAATTTACATTGTAACTTGAATATACCTATTTGAATGATGCTTCAGTGTTACTTCACTGTCACTGTGTATTTCTTTAGTTGAAACAACACTGTTTACTTGTTCTGTTACTGCCTTTTCCTGGTGAATTGTAATATTACATTGTTTTACAAACAGCTTGACAAATAGTTAACAGACAGCAAATGGTCTGGAGGGGAGATTGTTCACAAATCTTGTCCATGCTATTCTTTCAATAAAAATTATTGCTACAATACACTAGTTCTCAAATACTCAGCATACTTCATTTTAATTTAAATTTGTTTCAGCAAGCTAATGATAAAACCCAATGGCATGAATCATTTAGTTTAAAGCAATAAAAATGAGTTTAACATTTATTAACTTATCCTGTGTGACACACTGTATTCACTATCTAGGGAATACATATGCTTTTGGGACTGGTCCACTGCTGCCACTTCCACCGACAGGTTCTTGTTAGCTTAACAACTCAAAATAGTATTTGACAGGATTTTCTTGTTTTCAAACTTAGCAGATGCATTGTCTGTGGACAAGATTAAATTTTAAGACAGATTGCACCAAGCTGAAATAATGCTGCTGCACAGTTTTAGCAAAGAGAAGGGCAGTCTCAGGCAGTTGATCTTGTTAAACTCAAAAAGTATTTGATAGATCGTTTTTAAACTTTGTGGGCATATTTTATGGGTGAACTGGCAATAGTCATACTTTGAGACAAATCAGCCAAAAATTTAAGCAACAGTGCTTGGTGGAAGCAAAGGGAAGGGTGACTGCAGAAGACACCTGACCTTGTGAACAGGAAGTCTATTTCATTGTATTACAGTTTTTACTCTCTTTGATCATCAATAGATCCACTTCACAAAAACATTATATGGATGTCTCTTTGCCATTTGTATGCTTGCTCTTATTACTTTTTCTAGCGTTATAATAAATATGTTTCAAAACTTAAAATGCTTATATAACAACTTTGTTAGTGTTTAGTTTTCGCAAGTTTGGGATCTAGTACATTGTACAGATTTTATTTGTTGCCCACAAATAAACTGGAGCTTGTGTGTGTAAAGTCAAAAACAATCTGGGTCTCCGTAACATTTGATCTCAGAAGAAAATTGCAATGGGGTCTGATGTGTCTGTATGACATTACATGATAGTTAGTATGTTAGTTATACCATTTGGTTTAATCATAGTACAGATGAAAAAGTAATAAACAGAATATAACTTGACATATAAATAATATAAATCGCATAAATTTTTGAACATTTGAGTAAAAGCACATTTCTTGGCTTTCACGTTTCCAGTTGATCCATCCAGTTATTCTGGAAATAGTAGAGGTGGGGGGGGTGGGGGGGGTTGGGGGGAAAGAGTAGGGATTAAACGGGAGGCAGAGGGGTAATGAGGCCATCCATTGTTGTCATTCTGACAGCATCTTTTCTAGTTACATTTCATTTGCTTTGAATTGTACTTTATTGGTGGCTGGGTTTGTTAGAGCTAGTTATAAATATGTTCACAAAAACAAACAGTGCAGCACACGTGATAAGTATGAAAAAGCTACACAATATGTGATTATTGAAGAATTTTTTTTTTTTCTCCCAAATCCCCTACGTGATCATGCAGAATTCTGTTTAAATTCAGTACCACATTATCACAACAGTAATAATAATGATGAATCCAGACAGTACTCATCAGATACAGTATTTATCGGATACATAAATTTATGTAGTTTGCATTAGTTGCATAATGGTAATGAACTTTTTGCGCTGAATTAAGATTAAACGGTTCGTTCAATGGTACTGTCTTGTAGCATATTTATTTTTTATCGGTATCTAATCGTACAAATTACTCTAAGGCACAGAATTCCCATCATTAAGATGACTAAGTTTGTTCAAATGGAAACGTCAGGAAAAAAATGTACATAATTTATCTGATTTTACATGGTGAGTAAATTATGGCATAATAATTTTTCCCTAGAATACTTCATATGAAATGGGTATATATGTGTATTTTATTTATATATAATATAAAATATTGTATAATATAAAATATTGTATGTGTGTAAGATATGATTTTTGCAAAATGTCCCAATAACTTGGTGGTAAATAACAATGCTGGGAAGGTTCCTGAGCAGGTGATGGACAAATGAGGTCCCACAGTCCCACTAAAGGCAGTGGACGGTCCTCTGTGAAGCCCTCAGCAACTGTGCAGCACTTGACCCTTGCCTCGTTGCTCTGTTACAGTCGCTCAGGAGATGCTGCAGGACACATTGTGCTCTGGCTTGTTTTATCTTCATGACTCTCACACACCAGCAGAGTAGAAACCTTAGGGTACTTACGAAAAATGCATATTGTAGTATGAACTCAGGAAATGTCTGTCGCCTCTAAATGTTGCCACTCTTCAAGTTATTAGGTAATGTTTATAAATTTTAATTTATCAGTAGGGGTGTAACAGTACGTAAAATTCACAGTTCACTATAATCCTCGGTTTTGGGTTCTTGGTTTGATGCTGGAAAATTGCAACATCCAAATTTCGTATAATAGGGATAGTCAGATGTTCTTGGATTTATCAACCACCAACTCTTCAGTGCTGGTTTTATTTATTGGAAAACCAAACCCAAACCACTGATTTTGACTGATTGACTAACCAGCATTAGCTGTAACCACCTCACAGCCACAATTAGCACAAAGTTTTCCGTATCTTATGAATTAAGGGTCTTCCCTTATTAATAAATGTATTAATTCAATTCTTTGTGTGTACTGGACCAGTAATGATATACCGAATGGTACACAAGGAACCGTTACAGCCCTGCCCATCAATATTTGAAATACGGACTAGGTTAAACATTCTTTAAGGGCACATTTGGCTTCTTTATACATGATCACCATCATCCTGTTCTGGAAAGATGGTGTGGAATATATACAGTGGATGAAAGTATAAAATTCCGGTTACCACAGCTGATTTTTAATAGCCACCGGCTGTCAGGTACTAAGGCTTGGTTGGCATGGTGTTAAGTGACCCCCCACGCTAGGTCCCTCTGGGTCCGCCATGTAATACTTAAAACACGTTATATATTTAATTCCAAACACTGGAAGCCCTCATTTTATGGATTTGTGTTTTTTTTTCATTTCTTTTAACCACCAAACGAGAGTTTGGGTATTATAGAGATATAACAAATGCCTTTACTTTATGAAACATCGGATCTAACTATTTTAAATAATTCTCCCACTAGACGCACTGTTAATTACCTTGTTGGTTTACTTGAATGTAAAAATGGATTATTGAGAAGTAATAAATTTGCCATTCCTTTCCTCATTTGGGTTTTGTGCATATACTGTGACATATAGCAGCAGCTTTGAACTAACTTTTGTCAGTTTCTTTAAACAATGTAATGAATTTAATTCTTTACAAAATTTTGCTTCAGTCATCCCTGATTTAACATGGAAAGTCAGCTTTTCTTTTCTTTTTCTTCTTTTTGAATGGGCAGAACTTTCTTTCCATTTACAGCTTAGAAATTGTGTGTTTTAATGACCTAGGAGATACCATGCACAAGAGGATAATTGTATCTCACTAGGACATTTTCTAATGTAAAGGATTAACGCGCAGCAATGAGATCAGTGTGGTTAACAGACTTTTACTGCACCCAATAACAAACAATCATAAGTTAGAATGTTCAGCCCTCTGTGCTTGGCTTCTTTATGCATCAGATTTTTTTTATGCCAGTAAATAAAATAACACTCAAAGTGGTTTTATTTAGCTAATTCAGATGCCCACTTTCATAGCAGAGTAGCTGCACAGCATGTGTTTGACAGGTAATTAGCTAATTTGGAAAAGCAAAGGGATTTAATTGGTGCTCCCAATAACTTAGCATTAGCCGTTGCTTCCCGGCTCAGTTCACGTTATACGAACTTTTATGAAAAATATTAAGCAAATATTAATGTAGACAATGCTTGATTAAGTATTGATTACAAAATCAGTCACATGTATGCATTTTCAGGACCTTGCAATCAGACATTTAATGACTTTATAAGAGCCTGCAGATTTCTTGTCCAGTTCTAATTTTCTGTATTTGAATCAAATTTGGGTAATAAATCTAGAACTTTTTTTTAATGTATTATCGACATCATCCCACTACTAAACAGATTAACTGCTCTAGCATGATACAGTAATATCTTCCGAAAATGACATGCGTTGTCAGTGGACAATTGTCATGCTTAGCGTGATCCGAGTGTATGACAGTGCAAATAAGCCATCTAAGATGATTGATGGGCTTTCTCTAAGACAGCCTTCTTGAGTCACTCATCCATTACAAGATTGACGGGTACCTGTCAAGGGAACATTCCAATCCAAGGACCTTTTTAAGTCGGCCATTATTGATACTTAACTTTTAGTCAAGGTTTTCATACCGAAGCAAGTTTTGAGTACAGAAATCAGGCTTACCAAACTATTTAGTTCAACGCAATACAACTGCATCTGATTTTATGATTAGAGATGCATGTGTTTGCTCTAGCGATTACCTGGGTTCTTTTGTTTACATATTCACATAACAATGGGGAATAAAATCTATATAATAAACATTTAGCACATGACTTAGGAATTTGCAGTCCGTTTCATAAACAGGCAGGCGTGTTTGGCTTAAAAATTGAACTTTTTTTTTTTTTTTTTTTTTTTTTGCGGCTTCCTTTGTTTAACCAGGAGGTTATCATGAATTGCAAAGTCAAGTTTTTCAGTGGTGTATATAGGTTATGAAGTTGCATGGGATTACATAGCATACTATTAGCCTTGTGTTATCATGTAATGCATATAACTTATCGAAAACATGAGGGAAAAAAATGGAATACTTGTCATGTATTAAATGCTGTTTCTGGGCAGCACAAGACCTAATGCTAAATGAATTTGGCCTACATTTTTACGCTTTTTCTAGGATAAGAAAACATAAGTGAAATAACTTTCAAATGGACGTGAAGGCTGGAGACAGGCCAGGCATGGTGCGCACAGCCACTCTGTGAGGCGTGACCAAGGCGACACGCCAGATTGGGATGTCCACACGAAACGTCTGATCAAACCAGAAAAGTGAGATAGAATGATGGGGGCAAAAGGCAGCGTTGAAGTAACAAATCCAAAAATATCTTTCTGGGTGGTCTTTTGGATGCATTTAATGTGGTGGTAATTAAGTATTTTATGGTGATTTTGAGCAAAATCTATATGTTTGCTTGGTGAAATACTCATCCATCTGTCCATCCATCTTCCAACTACCTGTTATGGATAGGGTGCCACTCACTTATTCCAGGTAATGCAGGGCATAAGGTTGGGTTACATCTTGGAAGGGATACCAAGTCAAGTTGCCATGGTTACTGTGGATACATATCAATATAAATATTTGCTGATGGCCCCTCCTCAGTGATTGCCGTTGTTTCTGTAAATGCGATGATGGTAGTTTATGCTTTGTTAACTGTGGGGATTATAAGGTATCTAAAAAGAGCAGTACACTTCTAAAGCCTTTATCACAATAAAAATTAATTTAAAATGAAGCATCTGGATGCTAATAAAATCTTATTTCCAAGTTATTTTTGGCTGATGAGAATGGATATTTATTTCTGTTAAACATTAAAATTTATTTTTTTTATTTTAATTTTTATTTTTAAAGAAAACTCCAAAGATACTTTTAAAGAACATAATTCTGTCATAAATTATGTTTTTGTAATATTTTTTTCATGATTCTTACAGCTGTCTAACTGTACTTACTGCACTTTACTGTATGAACACTTTAACTTGATATTGGCTGGGTGATTTACAGGTAAACTTCCATCAGCTTATATATTTTAAAAGACACTAAAATATTATTAGTGTTAATATAATATAGGAAGTACAGATTACAGCTCTGTGACCGTGCAACGGCTGTTTGCCAAGGCGTTTAATCACATTTATATGTTTACAGCTAACTTGTTCCATCTGAATTATAGATGTGCAGTTGTATAAAAATATCAGGTTTCGGCCGAGACATTTCTCGTATTTCTCTTATTCCTTTTTTTTTTTTTTTATAAACACTTGTGAATTCTCAATTATGTCATTCTCACGCCGTCTTGACTTTAAAAAGCACACATTGATCCCTATAGATGAGAATGGCTTGCAGTGTCTTTATTGAACATTTTGATAAGGTCATGCCTTAGAATTAGTCCTGCCAGTGGTGCAGTGGATGTTCAGCTGCATGTTTGTGCCCCCTTTGTGTCTGTCCGTCATTGATTCCAAACCAGACAGGTTGCTGCTTCTTTCTTTTTTTTTTTTTTTGAAGTCACAGTCCAGTGCAATAAGCAGACTCTCAAGTGCCTGGTTTTCTACTTTCTCAGGTCTTTTGAAAATCCATCCTCCTTCTCAAGCTTGCATTCAGTTTGACAGATGAGGCAGAAGTAATGTAGATGAAAGACGAATGTCAGAACAATTTATACTTGGTGACGAGTCCTATTCAGCGTACTACATATTTGAGGATAAAACATGGTTGGTGATATGGTAACTGTGTTCAGCATATGGATTTATTAGGAATATATTCAGGTAAACTTAAATATTATCTTTTGCTGCACTTTTAATTTACTGAGCCCATCTATAGAAAATGTATAGGCCTCTGAGAATCTTTGTTGTGGAGAGCACAAGCAGAATAACGAAATCTCTGCAGGGAACAGAAAACGGCAGTATGAAGCACCGCTACAAAATTCTTTTAAACCCCAGTCACTGTCCGTATGTTCAATCCTTATGAAATGCACAACCTTTTCACATTTAACAGCTCTAAGAAGCCTGGTGTACAATATGACAACCAATGGAAAATACTAGCTAAAGAAAAGGAGAAAAAAACTGCTATAAACTTAAGGAATTTTAATTGTACCATTGTTTTAACTCAAGTAATTTCCATTTTGATTCTTAATAAAATTGTGAATTACAGGCAGTCCTTGTAGATTTTAGTCATAAATTTAAATTAACTGCTCTTAGGAATGTGTAGTCATGATTATTTTTTTTCCTGCAATATGGAAACAAGTAAATATTAGTAACAAACATTTAAAAGAAATACATTTTATTTTAGATAATGGATGGGGAACGTTTCCTGGCTGTTATTCCGGAAACGGTACTTTGTCTGTACATTTTCCTCTAATTAAAGCAGTGTTCACACTTAACTGATTTTTTTTTTGTATAGTTCTCTTCAAGTTGAAATGTATAGACCCCATGGTAGCCTGACTGCATGTCTCTGTGCGTCGAGAGGAAACCCAAAGGACAGAGGAAAATCTCATCATGTAGGCTAGGATGGGATTTGAACCTCTGACCCTGGAGGTATGAGGCAATATTGGTAATCACTGGGCCACTATGTCATACGGATGGCACGTAACTAATTTCCCATTTAAAACATTTGTTGACTGCATCATGGTAAAACTGGCTGAACTACGTACCACGTACCGCAGGTGGTAATCGTCAAACTAATTTTGCATTTCAGTTCAAGTCTTCTCACGTGAAGGATCTTAATTTTCAATATTCCTGTGGAATTTATGTAGAGGTCATAATTTCAATGATTTATTCTCAAACTATATGTATGTAAATTTTTATTTATATATATATATATATATGTGTGTGTGTGTGTGTGTGTGTGTGTGTGTGTATGTATGTGTGTGTGTATGTATATGT
>JAODKC010000016.1:13201848-13237660 GCA_026777985.1 Mormyrops attenuatus
ATAAAATATTATAGGAATTTTGGTCATTTTCTTTGTCTGTTGTTTAAACTGAATTCTCCACAACTTTATTAGGTTCACCTGCCTGGTAACATTAACAGCCTGCACCTCCAAACAGACAATCATTTGACTGTGAGTGAAACCGAATGAGTCGAGAGGTTTACTTACTGTGCATTAGAAGCATGTGATCCAAGTGATTTTAATGTTGTCGGTGCCAGATATGGCGATTCCAGCACCTTGGCCACCCTCCTGAGCTTTTCACACACTACACTATCTGGAGTTTACCGTGAGTGCTGCAATGAAGAAAAAATAATCTGTTGCCAAAAACACTTGGTTGATGAAAGCGGTCAGCGGAGAATGGCTGGACTTGTTAAAGCTAATCGGAAAGCTTGAAAGTGCAAAAATAACAGCTTCGTAAACAGTGGTGTACGAAAAAGTATTTCTGAACGATCAGCTTGTCCACGTTTGAAGTGATTCTTGAGGCAAAAGTTGGTCCAACCAGGTATTATATCAAACTACCTTAATAACATGGCCAGTGAGTGAAAATGCATTATACACGTGTTCCATACAGAGGTGTGACAGTACACAAACTTCATGGTTCAGTACAAACCTTGTTTTTTCACATTTCAGTGCAATTTGGATACAGCAAGAGAAGCTGAATTTGTTTGTACATTTTTTATTATTAAACTGCAAGCACGATTAGAAACGATTGTAAATGAAACAAAAGGCAATGTGTCTGTTGATGTAACACAACCAACCAGACACTTATTTGCACATTGTAATAGTAAATGTGCAAAATAAACAAATAAATAATAGGACTGCGTCATAACAATCGTAATGAATGAGTCCCGTCTAAATCTGGTGTTCTCTACTACTGAATGTGGTCACTTATCTGTAGCGGGAAATACCCCTCTAGTCTTACTTATTTTTTAGACTGGTCTGAATTTCCCGAAAAAAGTGCTTAAAATGACACATCCAAGTTTGGTATACCAGCCAATGGACAGTCTTTTTCTTTCTGACTGCTGTCACCAGTGTAGTCGTGATCTATTGGTAAACAAAATGTACCCTGACTTCTGACCAGAGGTGGGGATTTCAGGTCCAGTGAGTACAAATCCAGACCAAAATTTAGTTTCAACCATCCAGTTGAGTATAAAGAATCACAGTCACAGAGTACTCAAGTGGTTGGTTGAAACAAAATCTTGGACTGGATTTGTACTTTCTGGACCTGAACTATCCACCTCCTGCTTCTGACTTCTGATATCATTGTCCTGTTATGACTGACTATAACCAGCACTGGCTGTACCAAACTCAGAGCCTCAGTCAGCATGACATTACCATTTTGAACATTTACTTGTGAATTTAGGTTCTGTCTGTCAAGAAATGTATTCATTTGCATCCCCAACTGAAAATTGTCTAACTGAACGCCACATGACGAAGCTCTAGTTTCAGACCATTACCTCTAGAACAGAACTCTGAATTACCAAACTCAAGTTTCTCCTTAACAGATGTTTAAAAACCATGTAAGACAGAATATATATCCAGTTAAACAAAAATAGATTTTTGATATGTTCATTTTAATTTAGTCAGATATGCTGGAAATGTATGCAAGACATTTGGGAGTTTTGTGAAAGACGTATCTGAATGGTGCCATTTCGACAAAGATGAGAAAATAACAGGAAAACTGTTATTTTCTGTAAAACATACAGTTATTGTCTAAAGATAGTAATGTTGTGAAGACAATGACACGCTGGCCGCGGCTGCAAACATTTGGACAGTTTTAGGTTAGCAAATATTTGGCTCCGCTGCAGCCGCTCATCTTTAATTTATGTTGGAGCTGTTGAGATCTATTATTCGTAAAAGCAGGAAGGTTTCTTTCCCTTCCTTTGATGCTTGTAATCATGCCATCCCAGTCAAGGCTTCATTCCATTTTCAAAGCAATTTTTTTCCCCCATCCTATAATTAGGCCTTCTTTGTAAGCTCACGCAGAAAATGAATTCCTCATTTGTTTCCGGGAGGAATGGTTACAAGATTATGTGATTTCCCCCCCCCCCAAAAAAAAAAAAAACAAAAAATGCTCAAAGCATCAGCCTTATCTGAACTGATACAAAACCCCTGTGGGGGTGTGTCTTTCCATCTGAGATCAGGAAGGGGAACAGAATTGGGTGCTCCCTCTGGGCTTGCCCCCTTGCCCCCGGCCCCCTGCCAGCCTGGTCGGTGGTGGCTCAGTGGGCTGCCCAGTCACCTCACAGTTGAAGGGTTAAAGGTCCCAAAATGAGTCCCTGCTCTGACGGGGGGCAGTTTGCATGTGGCACTGAGCTTGTACACATTTCCTCTGGGCTTTCTTCCTGTGATGCAGAGCTACACCTTTACGCAGTGTTTTTTTTTTTGCCACTAAATTGCCAGTAAAGTTACCTCTCTTACAATTTTGTGTTCTATGTGCCCAGTCTGAGGCAGTCCTCCGGGATGCAACAAGCCTCAAATTACTTTCACCTTCACTGGATAAGTAGTTATTAAAAATGGATATGTGGAATTATTAAGTGCCCTGACTTACGCAGCATAATGAAAATGGGCATCCAAAGATGAGACTTATCAGGTGCTACCTGAAACCTTTCCTTAAGCTCCATAATTAAAAAAAACCCTGAATGGCACTAGCTAGTAACGTTCTGCATTATCCAAGGTCTATGCTTTTGGTTGCCCTGTGATGACTGATTGGCGAACCGTTTTGTGTCGAACATGATGCTATCATCACCTCATTCTGAGGTGAAGTTATACTTAATGAACTGTCAAACCATTACAGAGAAGTCATACATGAGTGGTTGTACACCTTATGATTACCCCCTGGGTATTGAAAGAAAACATGAAATTGTGATCATTAAGAAAACCTAATAAAGTCTTTGTAGTTAATCGGAACCATCTTTTTTGCTTTGATCTTTCACTTCTGTTCGTAATACTACTTTCATTGTTATCGCTTTTTGGTTTAATTGCAAATGCCACATATACACATATGCAAGTGGATAACAAAAACATTTTTATCAAGGTAATTTTATGGATGAAATGCGAAATGTCAGCTGTGGATGTTTTGAAAACGTCCATAGAATCGGTTTTGACGCAGGAGTCTTTTTTTTTTTTTTTTTGCCTGTTGGGTGAGGATTGATGATGAACAGTTCGTTTACATAGGCTTCGGTACAGTACAGGACAAGTTCAGTAAGTGGAAAGTGATTTTGTTTTTCTTTTTTTGCGACTTTTTAAGTGTTGAAGCACTAAACTGCAATCAAAGATCTCCTGTCTTTACTGCTGAACAACACTTTGATACATGTGTACAAGTTTTCTTGATGTTGTGGCATATTAGACCACTCTGGGGGGAAAAATGTTTCTCATTAATGAAGGGTTTCTTCCTTGCTTTATAGGTCTTCAGTCCTGCTTCTAGGAGCCTGATACGAACTGTCCTAGCAGTGCACTTCACACCTGCGCTTAATGTTTCCCATTCTTTTTGATGGTCACTTGTATGGTCCAATTCATGAGAAACTATCGGATAAGTTGACGGTCATCTCTGGCATTGGAAAGCTGCTTCTGCCCTCCACCTGGCTGGTTTTTGGTCATTGCCAGTGTCTCCTGCTTCACATTGTTCTTATGTACTGCTGTCTTAGAAACTCTGATCCTGGAAGCAGCCTGGCTCGCAGCGTAGCCAGCAGAACCAGGATTAAACCAGGATTTAAAAATGCACTTTTTTTTAAAATATAGAGTGGTCTCTTAATTTTTTCCCGAGCTGTGTATATTCCTACCAAGCAACACATAATGTCTTTAACTGCTTTGAGTTTATTAATGCCTAAAAGACCCTGGTCTGATTTTTGCCTGAGGGTATGATAAGGATGCCCTGTTTTCACCATTTTTAACCTTCCTTAGTAATGGCTCTGCACTTCTCCTTGGAGATATGGGGAAGACGCATGCATTTAAACAACCCTCATCACTGACCAAGGATGTCCCCAATAATCTTGCTCTGCATCTTTCCTCACATTATACCCAACCAGCTATGAATGAGTATTGAAGAATAAGCACTGAATTTATAACTGAAGCAACATAGTCTGATCTTAATAAATTGGAAGATACACACTACAGTATGTCTCAATGACTATTAAATTAAAGGCATGATGACTTCTCTCCTTAATAATATAAATCTCTCAAAACTTATATATTTTTATTATTTCATGACAGTGTTTCAAGCTAACATTGTTTTATGTTTTAAGTAAACTTCTGTTTTTTAGTTAAGTATCACTAAACTTATCATTTGAAAGAGCATATCAGGTTAAAATGAATTCATTCAGAGGTTTACAGTGAATTGTTTCCAAAGATGTACTGATATGGAATATATAATGTCTCTGAAATGGTTAATACACATTGACAGAATTACCATATAAGGCATGAATTACAATGGATGAAAGTCTGCATCAGGTGTTGTGCTGAATGAGATGAAAATTGAAATGCTTATTCTGTAGCAAATGTGGCCATATACATGTACCAAAACAGAGTCTGATTGGCAAATATCTGTGCAAATGTTATCTGCAAATGTTAAAACGCAATCAAGCAGTTCATACTGTAAACTTCACTTGGTAAACTGGTTTATGAACATGGTTCATAAAAACAAACTGAGGCCCATTAAATATTAAATATACAGTTCCCATTGCCCTTCACTGGGAAATGAAACGTGTACATTTTAGAAATATGTGACCTTTCACAATTTCCATTGAAAATTAAAAGCATAATTATGTGGAATACTTTTGGTGTTTATCTATAAGAATGCAGTCCTGTGTCCTTGATGCCTGATTTTCTGCTCAGCATGTCTGTAGAGTTTCTGATAATGTAGGGATACAGTATACTGACCAAACTGAATTGCGTTAAAGATCTTTTACTTTAGAATGAGCTGTATACCTCAAGTGTTTTTCTTTGTTGATTTTATATTTCTGAGGCGCATTCTGCAATCAAAACAGCCGCAACTGAAAATTAGATGCTTCAGCATTATCATTAAAGTAGGAATTTGATAGCTGCAATACCGATTGTACATGCTGTACAATTCTAAGAGCTCTGCAGCTTGTGCCGTACAGTGGTTGGCTAAGACTTGATTACAGTTCAGAAGAAATCACGTGTATATTTCATACACTTGCAAATGAAGAAAATGTCTGAACGAGATTCATATAAATAATCACATTAAACACAAAAATCTGTCTCTTGGAACATTTAAGAGAAAATCTAATATTAACAGTTAGGTAATTTTTAAGTCTGGTTCTCTGCCTTGCATTTCAAGATGGTTGATCACACTTTGGATGGAGTGTTTTTGCCTGGAAGGTTAAAAGACTTATTTGATTTGTAAGTAGCTTATTTAGAATGATGAAGAATGAAGGAAGTTCGTAATCATGGTAATGAACAAGAACGAGAAATTATGTGCCTTCTGTACCGTTTGCTTTTTTCCCCCTTTTTTTAACGTTGACTTCTTACCAGGTTTGCAGTCAGCTATGTGTGCTGTTTATCATAGTCCTATTGTTGTATTAATAGCACTTCCAGAGAGAGCTCCTTCTTCCATGTGCTGTAACAAAATGATCCACAAAACTTGTCAACGCAGACTGATCATGTTCACATTTATTATCCTGTATATCATGCTATGAAGCTAATGCTACAGTGGGTTTGTTGTGAATGAAACATCCCCTCTGTTCAGCAGTGATATCTACGTGTTGGGCAGAGCCAAAGACAAAGGGCTGACCATAGGGCTTCTGGGAAGCAAAGAGAAGGCATCGGAGAATTAGACTTGTTGATAGCTTTTATGTAATTTAATCTTACTATCTGGAGAAAAATAAACATTTTTTGAATTGCGTGAAAGAACAGAAAGTGCTTATTGGCACATTTGGAGAATGAGTTTTTTTTTTCTGGCCCTTTTGGAGCCTTTTGTTTGAATAAAGAGGTCGGCTCTGCTCTTTTAGATATGAGGTGATTATTTACTGAAGTACTCTGGCTGTATTTGCTTATAGCCGCTGTGTTTTTGCCTCCACGTCCCAGTCTTCCAGCTAGCTTGCGGTGTTTTATGTCTCTTAATTTCCAGAATCCTCCCCTTTTGTGGAAACTAGCTTATCTCCCTCATATAATTGACTTGGTGTTTGGGTCAATGACATTTTGTCCCCTCCTAAGAAATGGAGGAAGGTATTGGAATATTTTGAACACTCAATAAACTAGGACTTGTTGAGAGAATTGCGTCGCGGACACAATTGTGTTTGAGTTATATGTGTAATAAATGCAATCATTTTCAAGGCATGCGAATAATTTCCAAAGAGCTTCACTCAGACTAGCCAGAGTTGCTAAGTAACTAGTTCATTACAAATATTTGTTTGTGGCTATATGTTATGAGCACAGTTTATTTATGTTGATGTTGGGCTTATTAAGACAGCATATACTGTCGTTCCCTGCATCATCTCGCACGCAGAATCCCCGTCTGATATTTCTTTTCTCGGAATCCCATATCAAAAGCGCGGCAGGCGTCTTGCTACATGCTGTTGAAGATCCCTCTATATTTAGGAATCCATCATGGTAACACAGTCCTGGCGAGGCTAAATCACTGCGATATTACCCCCAGCCGTCTGACATTTCTGTGTTTTCAAGGTATTTTATGCATGCACCAGGTGAATATACTTGTAGTTGTAACTTGTCACACCTGTGAAGTACTGCCTGTGACTGAAACTTGCTGTGCATGATTCCAAAGCTCTGCATGAAGCATGGAATATCTCGTGATCTGTCAGAAATGTGTTGACAATGGTATTCTGCTCCCCCGGGGTCAGCGAAGCATTCGTTCGTGTTTGCCTCTCTTGTCATAAATGTTCTCTTGCCCAGCTGGTGGCAGCCAGTAACGTCTGGCAAGGACGGAGTCGTTACCCTCCATATTTGCCTCCTTTGGCTTAGCACAGGCTGAAGAGCTCTGCATTCTCTGGGTATTCAGCCTCAGTTCTGCTCATTTTCTTAGCGTGTGACACAGAGGGATACAAGCCAGCAGGGACTGTGGTCTCAGATCAGCCCCGTTCTCCCTGTTCCATCTACTGTAAGTTTTATTGTCCTGGACATCAGTTCTGCTTGAAACCCGATTCCTTTTTCCTTCTTTGGCTCTTTCAGCTCTCCCTCTGGGGTGTCTCTTTTGTCCTGTCTTGACAACAGTTCCAAAGGTGCTCCCTCTTTGTCCATTTCACACGAGGGTATCGTGAGCTTTCTAACGAGACGTCCCGCTGCACTGACGTGATCGGCTATGGCGATCAGTTTGTTGCTGGAAACGTTCTCGGACAGCTCATCCAAAAAAAAAAAAGAAGAAAAAAAAATAAACAAGCTTGCGGCACAAGAGTTATAGAGCTTGAATTTTAGTACATCATAGCAAGAACCAAATGGTGCCCTCACACTGCTACTGTCACAGCAGTTGCCCGTTTGGAGTTGGACCACGTTTACAAAAAAGTGAGGCAGTTTTACGATGTTGATAATCTCAGAAAACAAAACTGTCTGCTTCATTATATTCCAAAATATCAGAGTTTGAAAAGTCAGACATTCAATTTGAGCTACTTCCTGCTGGTAACTTCTTTTTCCTGCCCCTTTTTCAACAATGAAACATTTGATGTAGGTCATAGGCTGTTTTTGTTCCTCCCTAGAGTTTTTGGTTTATGTCTATAAGTTCCCCTTGGCTAGAAAGAATGGCTTTTTTGCCCTGGTATGCCGCAGTATTTGTTTTCAGACATGATTGAGTAAATGATTGAAAGTTAACGCATATTTTTGAAACTAAACCTGTGGACCGCGGACGACTTTACGAGGATATGCTTAAACGCAAGGTTCTCGCAGTCTGCACCCAGAGTAAAAAAGCCGTAGGAATGTGATGATTTTCTTTCACCTGAAACGGAAATCTAATTTCTGCTGGGATGTGTATATATATTTTCCTTCCATAGAAACCGCCTTCCTTATGTGTTTAGGTGAGATTTCCATCACTCTCTGATCTGACAGATTTGTTGGAAATGGTCGCACTAACGGCCTTTGCCCAAGAGGGGAAAAACAAAGGTTTTATCTTTTGTCATTGAGCAAGCTTGCAGACACACGAGTAAGAGGCTTGTTAAGTAGTTTGTTGTGTGGGGTTTGAGTACGTGTTGATGTCTTGTCTTGTGTAATGCCGAGTTATATTCAGAGCCAGGTGTATAACATTCATAGCGTCAACCTCAGTGGATAACCTGAGATATTGTGAAACAGGGTTTATTGTCAAGGCTGGTGTTTGCAATTTTGGCCCCGACTGTCTCCGCAGCAGATTGCAGGAGGTAAGACAGGTATGAGTATGAAATTGTCCTATAAATGCATCTGTGAATATGATCTAAACCAAAATTAGCACCTGATTTTGTTTCTGTCCGGCTTCTGAGAACACACATTTCATGGTAGGCGCCTGCTCTAAGCCTACTTTAGTTTTCCGAGTCCTGTTCGGCCCCCTACTCGCATATTCCCCTGGCAGTCCCTACAAAGCCAGGTGTCTGTAATTGTCTGCAAAGCTCCCTCTCTCTCCCGTCTAACAAGCTCCCCAGGCTGGGGTCAGCTTTTCTGTAGCACTGCCCATTGCCATAATGCCATTTCATTACACCTCAGCTGGAGGGGAACTGTGATTTGTAGTGAACCGTGCTTCTGCGAAAACATTTTAATAGATGGTGTCACCGGTTTTATTTTTTTATTTAACATTTAAGTGTCTGTGTTTTTCCCTACTGATATGAGTGGGCAGTGGTAATGTATATAGAAATTATTAAAATTCTGTGTGTGTAAAATAAAATCAGCACCATCAATTTAACCTTAACTGCTTGGTATATTCACCAGTTTCTGCTGCTGTTATGATTGGAGAAGGACCATGTAGTCAGGCTAATTAGTGTCTCTGTTTTGCCTGTAGAGCGTGATTATTATGTGAGTGTGCATGTCTGTGCCCTGCAATGGACTGGCATCCTGTCAGGTTGTACTCCACCCTGACTCTAGGCCCCCTGTTAAACAGTTGAGAAATAGATGGAAGGATTACTTTATATATAATATCTGTTTTCCCACAGCTGACTATGGAAAGGATAAGCAGATGGATAACGGGGTTGGGGCCATTCCGGACTGCATTCATCAATTCCAGTGTGAATCAGGAAATGGAACTGGATTTGGGATTAGAAAAAAAAAAACTATGAGGAACAGAATTGAATTTGATTTTCAGGGAGATTTAAATTCCAACTCCAGTTCCATTTCCTGATTTGGATTAGAATTGACGACTGCATTCCAACCCTGATGGATAATACTTTTTATTGTACTGTGCCTTATGTTCATACAGGGCTTTTAAGATTGAAGCTTCTTCCATTGACAATGAAATCAGAATATACTGGCCAAGTCCTCATGCTGAACAATAAGATATGTGTTGTTTTTACTGTATTTTTGTGCTAATGTCTAATCATTAAATAGCGTTTCAGAAACATATTTCCTAAGATGCTGATGCTTACGTTATCAGATTTGTTCTGATAGTGTCTACTGTTACTAAATCCTCAGTTACAGGTAAGGGAAATCAAGGTAGGAAAACATCTTCCTTTCAAGTAATTTCCCTGGATGATATGAAGTCTGCGAACCTCACTTTTTTTTTTTTTTTTTTTTTTTTTTAATACACCCTGCACACTTATTGATTCTTTTGCAGGAAAGTTTTATTTGGTGCATCACAAAGTTCAGCGTTTAGAGCTACCAGGTTAGTGCATTTGATCGAGGGCAAATCGCAGCATCTTGACACAGTCACTCAGCGGTCTCTCCCAGCGGTTGGCTTTAATCTGGGCTCCGCTCGCCCTTCCAGCTGCTGGAACAGGTGTGAGCTGCTGACGAATTTACCGCAGATTGTTCCAAATTGCGCTTTTCCGCAGATTGACAAAAGTCAAAGTCAGGTGTGGGGGCGGCGATTTATAGGCACGATGAGTGATGGGCACGTGAAATAGCCAGGGGTAAATATAACGCGAATCAAATGCCGCTGTCACTGCTTTGGAGTAGCTTAAATATTAGCTCAGTGGATGATGGCTTCGTACTTAAAAAATCGTATCATTGGCATGGCTAAAAAGATCAGGTGGATGTGTGTTAATAATGCTATGTATTAACATAATTTTTATTGGAGGTGGTGACTTTAATAATGATTGTAACTACAGCAGGTCTTAAATTGGATAAGGGAAATATAATAAACTAGTTTTATTTTAATTATTAAGTTACAGACTTTCTGTTTACATAAAAAGTGTGGGAGATGTTCCTTGTTATTTTCATTATATGTAACTGACTGTATGGAGGGGCAATACTGTTAGAATAAGAAGCTTTTTATTGTTATTTTACCGCGAAAAACGAAACTGCAGAGCAGCTCCCCCTTTAGATAAAACGAAGAACAAACATTCAATCATTTACGACATGACTATGGAATGTACTACGTATAAAGATTACCAAATCAAAAGTTAGCATTTATTGGGATGTGGTAGGTGGATGTGACTATTTTATGGGGAAGAGTCTCATTTGGTATTGGGAACGCCTGGCCTGAGAATCAAGAATGAGCATGATAACCATTTACACTAGTTACTGGATTCTACCCTGGCCGCAGATGCTCAGTGGGGGCTGTCCAATGAGGCTGTGACTAGCACATTACCACCTGCTGATTTGCTGACTGAATACTTGTCCTAAAGGAATTTTGATGTTCTACCTGCATGTTTTCATTGCCCGGTTTTGAAAGACTAAACAACCGATCCGTAGTACAAAATGTACAAGGAACCTTCAATGGCAACATGGTGGCAAATATTGCAGGTTACCAAGCAGCTGTCTCCAACCAGCCAAGCTGACGTAATAATTACCGGCACTCCTGTGTATCACTTCCACTTCAAGATACATTATTGTTCGAGTGTTTTGTGAAACAACGTCGAGGTTCTTTTTTCAGATTTTTAATCGCACTTGAATAACAGACATCTGCACTATTTCACATCGGATAATAAAGGGGAAAAGCTTTTTTATATTTTACAAAAATGTTCATAGAGCAGAATATTTTACACTTAGCCTGCATGTCTTCTTTCTGGCATCTGTAACATCTCAGGCATTGCTTAAGCCTGTGTTCATATGCCAAAGATGAGGTAATTCTATGGCCCTGAATAGAAGTTTCATTTTTTTTGTCCCCCCTTTTTTTCAAGGGTTGACCATTCTGGTCCTTATCTGTAGTAGACCTGGGCTATCAGAAACTAACAAATGAAACACCAGTGGGGTGTTCCATGAAGCAGAATTTCTCAGCTAGCTGGATTAACTAGTGCAGGGGTGGCCAGTCTTAGCCACAAAGGGCCAGTGTGTATGCAGGTTTTTGGGGTAACCTTTAGGTCAGCTGTTCAAACCCAGGTGTGACGACTCTTCAGCCAATGAGTCCTCTAATTAGTGACCTAATTAGAGAGTTGCAGCGAAAACCTGCATACACACCGGCCCTTTGCGGATAAGATTGGCCACCCCTGAACTAGCGCTAGAAGCCATGATGGTCCAATAAGAGAGTAGGTGAGGAGCATTGCTATTGGACAATTTTGACTTCCAGGTTAAGTTAACCCAGCTACTGAGAAATCCTGCTTCGTGGAACACCCCCCCCCCCCCCCACACTAATGTAATTTACTACCCAGATAAAGCAGTTGTCCAATGTTAATAGCATTAACATGTGTGAAAGGTGTCTGTAAGGAGCACCTCTATAGACTTGTAATGGCTAGTGCCACCCCTCCCCACCCACTGATTTGTGGATGCCTCCCTGTTTATTAAAGACAGGGAGATCCAACCTGCCTCCAAAATTGAAATGTAAGCCGCTACATATTACGTTCATGTTGGACATCTGTCAGATGGTTTAATGCAGTCTCCATTCATCAGAACTTCAACTTTCTAGATCCTAAAAGAAAAATACACCCATCTCCAGGAAAAAAAAAATGTGTAAGTTAATGCTTCCTTTATTGTGTCTGTGGTTGCCGGGGCAGATAATTATTTCTCGAGTCATTCCGCGAATTGTCCGCAATCAGGGCCTTTGTTAAACTATAAATGTGCAATTCAAAGAGTTTAAATTAAAAGTACTGTGCTGTTGAAAGACTAATTTGTGAATAACTTTCTCTTAGTGCTCTTGATGATGTGTAGTTGATTGTCTGTGTCCCAGATAAACGTAACAATGCCACAAGAAAAATAGAGGTCATCTTTTCAATCAGAATGCTGAAGCTAAGGGTAATGACTGGGGCTCACGGAGGACCAGCTACGCTTTGTAGGAGCATCTTTTTTTGCAAGTGACTGCAGTGATTTAGACAAAGGAGGAAGTGATTTAAAATGTGCTGGATTCACGGTGCACTCTCAATAGAAATAGCCCAT
Source organism: Mormyrops attenuatus (assembly GCA_026777985.1). Taxonomy (NCBI): domain Eukaryota; kingdom Metazoa; phylum Chordata; class Actinopteri; order Osteoglossiformes; family Mormyridae; genus Mormyrops; species Mormyrops attenuatus. The sequence goes on from JAODKC010000016.1 coordinate 13,214,239, forward strand.
GCAAATGGAACTTCGGGCGAGGTAGATGTTGGCAAACCAGGCTGGCGCCGTCTTAAACCGCAAAGGCAGTATGAACTTTGGACAATCTGTTGAGCCACGCGTGGAGGCCAGAGGTGCAGACCCTGTGTGTGAAATTCCAGAGGGGGGGGGAGAGGGGGAGCTAGAGGACTCAATACACTTCCCAAGTATCAAATGCATGTTTACGTCAATTAGGAACGTCCATAAAACTTTATTGCGGGGGCCTAATAATGTTGTGGATCGCTGTCGTGTTGTACAATAGTTTGCACTTAAGTCTTGCGATTAATATAGATTTCTTCATCCTCCACTTGTTAGTGGCATTATTTACAACTCTGTATAAGGGAGAGATTGTTTTTAATTAGGCGCTAATGAAAGGTGTGGAAAAGTACAGAATAACACCACCAATTGAAATCAAAATTGAACATTTTTAGTTTAAAAAATGTTTGCCTTTGAAGTCTCTACATTTTGTATTATTTTGCAAGATTTATGTTTGTTTGTTAATTACAGTTTAACTCATGAATGAGTGATTGGTTTGCCTTTCTAAAAAAAGGCATTTTGCCTCTTGCAGATATTGTGATAAGTTGTTTAGATGTTCTACATTTACTTTAACTTAATGTTTCACTGACAGGGTAATGTCTTTCAGATGAAGTAGTTTTTAAAACCCTGTCCACTGTCCTTCTACCGTGAATGCTTTTTTTTGTGTAGAAACTTGTCAAACATGACTTGTGGTGCAGCATTATTACTGTCTATTTTTTTCCAGAAATGCTGATAAGATGCTAACCTGTATTTCCATATTGCAGAAGTTGGCGTGAGGAACATTGTAAATCAGAAGATTTCTTTACACAGATGACAGGCTTCATTTCTCTTAGACCAGTGTTTCCCAATCCGGTCCTCGGGGATCCACAGCCAGTCCACGTTTTTGCTCCCTCCCAGCTCCCTGCCAGACAGTCCACATTTTTGCTCCCTACCATGGACTGTCTGTGGGTCTCCGAGGACCAGTTTGGGAAACACTGCCTGTAGATTATTATAAAAACTCATTTGAATGTGTTTTCACCTGTACAATAAAGGCTCTGACTCAGTTGTTTTCAGTCGCATGCCAGGTATCATATAATTCTTAAATAAGAATTTAGTAATGTAATCATTATAACGTGCTGTATTTTGCATTATGAAAAAAAAAAACATGATTTATGTTCTGGAAAAAAGTAATCTAAGTATATTAAATGTTTCCTACTGATAGGTTCTGTGTGCCCATCCTTTATACAAAGCTGACGCAGCAAAGTCATTTTAAGAATAATTATAAAATGTGATTTTGGACTTTGGCTAGCTTCTGTGAGGTCACTCTCTGGGCTCAGGCACTTCAGAGAGCACTCATCCCGTTACATTCTTCCTGACCTAGAATTTTTCTCAGTCTTGTTCCAAACTAGCAGTAATAAACATTTGCTAAACGCTCCCTTAAAATTCACTGGGTGAATAGTCTGAAAGCTTATCTTGACAGAATCAAGGCACTCTGTCACCATAGTCTGACAATGGCAGTTTTCCTTGACGGGGACTGTGCATTGCTTGTTCAGTTGATCCTAATCTGGCTTAGAAATCAGGCCACAATGCCTGAAATACAGCTTCTCAGACACGGGGCAACTTCAGTTAGTCTAGCTTGCTTTTGTTGGTGTGTCTTTAGTGAGCATGCAGCAGCCACTTGAGAAGTAAATCAAAATTCTGTGTTTATGTGAAGGTATTTTGGCTCAGTGGGTAACACTGTTGCCTCTAACCTCCAGGATTGGTGGTTTGAATCCTCTTCCTCTGTGTGTGGAGTTTGCATGTTCCTCCAGTGTTGTGCCAAGGACATGCAGGTAGGTGATTTGATGTCTCTATAACAATGTTTTTTTTTTTTTTTTTTATACCCAGTCTTTGGGGACCCACAGATGGTCCACATTTTTGCTCCCTCCCAGCTCCTTGACAGACAATCCACAAAAACATGGACTATCTGCATGTCCCTGAGGACAAGATTAGGAAACACTACTCTAAAATACCGATATTGTGAGAGTTTGTAACCTGTGATAGACCGGCAACCCATCCAGGGTGTTCCGCTGACTTGTGCCCTGTGCTACCTCTGACGGGCTCCGGCAACTCTCCACGTGTCCATGGCCCTGTGCTGCCTGCCATAGGCTCCAGTCCCTCCCCACCCGTCTATGACCCTGTGCTGCCTGCCATAGGCTCCGGCGCCTCCCCACCCGTCCATGACCCTGTGCTGCCTCCGACGGTCTCCGGCCCCTCCCCCCCCGTCCATGACCCTGTGCTGCCTGCCATAGGCTCCGGTCCCTCCCCACCCGTCCATGACCCAGTGCTGGTTAAGTGGTTGGAATTAGGATGGATGTACTTTAGTTAACAAAGAAGCTTATGATCCTTGACTAGGGACCGCTTTGTCATTTCCAAGTGTTATTTTATCTCACATTTTTTTTGTGTAGTGGAACTACTAGAATCATCCTCTCGGTTGTGTGCATCGTACAGGTTACCCTCTGAACCCTGACAGATGAGTTTGATTCAGACATTTTGCCACTTGTTCTCTTTTTCCTGTGACAAAGATTTGGAATGCTGCCAAGTTTCATTTACTCAGTGAGAAAATATCATTAAATTTGTGGGGGGGGGTTGTACAAGGTGTAATTTTCTATATAGTATCTCTCAAGCTGAACACTTTTTGGGTCTTAAGTCTCTTATAATTGTGTGGGGAATTAACCATAAATGTGATTAATTATAATATAAATCAACAAATTGTAAAGGCTGGAATTTTAGAGGGTTGCATTTTCGAGCAGTACATAAGAAGGTGAGAATGCTGTGCTTGGCACTTCTGGATTTGAGGTGTTAATGGTTTTAGAGCTTTGAGCATAAAGTCCTTTATTTCAGCACACAGGTGCTAAGTATCGGTGGAACTGTGAAAACCACATCTCGGGGGACAAGCCTTGCATCTTCAAAATGTACATCTGTCATATAATGTCCAAGAGGTGCCGGACTTCTGAGGAGTGTGGAATCAACGACTTTGGGTTACTAATGTTAAACATGTCAAGCTGAACCGACTGTTTCTGATACATCAGTGTTGCGGTATGGATTAGGTTATGGATAAGCAGGATGGCCGTGCCACCTACGGTTCCGTCGTGATGCTAAAAACATTTTTCTGGCGTCTTGGAGGAGGGTTGCTCTGTCTGCTGGGAGGTATCCTGCATTCGTGTGATTCTGCGATAACAGGTCATCCTGCACATTTAGAGATCCTTTTGTATAAATATGTTATGCACTACCTAATAGCAAGTATGTCTTATGATATTATTTTAGTATAAAAACAGTAAATGTCTGTTTCAGTGAGCATAACTTGATATTAAGAATTCTGAACATATTAATGGCTTATCTGTCAAAGATCGAACACGTTTGCTTATCTTATCAGGCAGCTCTTTCTATAAAAGTACAATCTATGCTTTCTCTGTATGCCAGTAATTAAGTTTTAATTATCTAGGTGCTTACTGTAGTAGATAATAACCTGTACTTTGTATATCTTTCTCAGCTATGAGTAAGAACTCAATGATAAGCAACTGTTACTTATGGTGGGGGAAAAACACTTACAGTATTGATTCATATTATGTTTACGCTGGAAAGATAATTTTGGTTAAGCTAAAGCGAAGGTAAATGGCAAGCCGTGTGACTTGCGTGGCTCAACCTACCCAGTTACCGCACTATACCTTGGTATGACATCCAGGGTATGTTTGTCGTTTGAGAAGTCCTACAGCTGGAAAGCTGAGTCAATAAATACTGAGGGCAACTGTGGCTTCCAGGGGTGAAATGGAATGTAACCTTGTGTGACCACCCAGCCCCCCCCCCGCGCTCGCTCCCCAAGTTCTGTGATAATAAATTGGTTGCCTGCTCTGGTCAGATGTTCCCTGAACACAGCCATCATTGACCGGTTGTCTAAACTCCACCAAGCGGGAACAATACTTGGTTTTTGTATTCCTGAAAAACATAAGTGCTGTGTGGTGCTACTGTGTGCTTCAGTCTGGAAAGTCTTTCAAACAAAGAATCATTTGTTGTTGCTATTGCTGTTGTCGATTTTGTTGTTTATAATCTTTTATTTATTTTTTTACATTTTAAATTTTGGCAGTATCAAAGGGCTAGCATGACAGTACATTTCAGATTCGTGGTATGCCTTAATTTCAGTGACATCAATTAGCATTCCAAGTAATTAAATTCTCAGTTTAAAACTTTTGCAAACATTCTGTGCAGGATAGCACATACTTAGTGCATTTTATACAAATGTTTCCTATAAAATTTGGAAAAGTGTTGTCGGTAAATCCCGCCAGTGAAATGTGACTGTCTCCCAAATGAGGCACATTATATACAGAGGTTAAAAAAATAATTAACATGGTCATAGACTGAAGAAGTGTTGAAATATCCTGAGGTGTAATTCTTCCTTTGTTTGCTCTTCTCTATATAATTACCTTCAGCCAATCTACAGCCAAAACGTGTACAAGGTGATGCTGAAGTGTTGAATAACACTGAATTACTTAAAATGAGCTGTTACCCCAATCAGAAAATCAGAATAGCACTGTATTTGTTCAGATTGCGTGATTTCAGGTTGCATCCAGCATAGCTTCCTGTAACGAAGGCTGACAGCATCTGAAAGATAATAAAGTCCTAGTGGAAAATTGCCAGGCCGTACTTGGGGAATGTTTCAATGTTTCATCTCAGCTTTTCGGAGATTCAACTAACAGCGCAGAGCAGAGTCGCTCGACTCTTGTTCCAGTAGTTGCCTGGCTATGTCCCCCTTTGTTCTAACAGATGCCCTTGTTGGACACCGATTAGCCAACTCTCACTAGGAAAAGATTTGCCGGTGACGCGCAGTTCATAAACTGCACTGCTGTGGTGTACATAAATCGTCCAAAGCGGATTTTATTTTTCGCATCTAGGGTGAAACAATTATTTGCTGTACATTGTGATTGATTCTTCGATTAGAGCTGGAAGAAGAAGAGACACAGGCTGGGGCGGAAAGGGGGTTTGAATAGCAGAGATGAAGGAAGAATGACTTGGAACTGTTGCTCTTGGTGGTGGAAAGTCAGATATTGAAATGACAACCGCAAGATTACAGTTCACAAGAATAGACTTGGCGTTCCACAAGAATACATTTGGACGCCAATAAGGCTACAGCTAGACATCCTCAAGACTACACTTGTACGTCCACAAAAGTGTGTTTTTTTTTCTTGTTAGTCTGCTTGACCCGGGAGAGTCACATGTTAAGCACAAAAAGCCAGTGCAGGTGTGCGAGCGGAGGGAGCGAAATCTGATAATTCCACACATGGCTTCAGCTGCTTTCCCCACAGTATTTTATTTCAAAAGAAGCTTGATAATTAGACAAGATTATATTTAATTCCCTTTGAAACAGATTGTTGCCAATTTGCCTTGATTATGCCTCGTTGGTGGTGGGATCTTCTGGACCTTTCTCGCAGCACTGAGCTGCATTATAATGTAACACACGTGTAACAAGTGTGATTGCAGCGTAACGTTCAATTACCAGCCGTGCAATCACGCCGTGCAGCGGGTCGAGGATTGCAGCCTGTGGCGGTATCAACTCCTAAATGACATGAGTTTCAGCTCAAGATGCTTTTACTTGGCAGATGATTTGATAGCAGAACCAGTTGGCTTTTTAATTTTTTATTTTTTGGACCACAGGCGCCTGTAGCCGCAAAAAAAAAACTGGAAACTTTTGAAATCATTGGAGCTCTCAAGAAAAACCCACATATCCGAGTGTCAGAATTGACCGCTCTGAAACAAACTCCTTGGAAAGTTGATTTATTTCACTGTGTTTCAATAAATCGTTGAGCTAGTTCTGCTCTTTGTTCTAACCCTGATGGGTCCCATCCAGCTCTCCCCGTCTGTTCTTCATTACTATGTCTTTATATACAAGTGAGCCTGAAACAGCCTGGGCTGTAAGACCGACCCTCAGAAAATCAGTGTGCTGCAGCTCGTCTGCGTTCATGGAGTTTCAGATTTGTTTTTGTGAAATAGATTAGTCTGTCGTTACTAACCTATGTAAACATCTACACCTGGGAGGGATAGCTAACTACAGTATTTACTTGGTGCTGCAGTGATTTATTTACTCTGCTAGAGACCAACCAAAAAAATCTCAAGGGTTTGCTTGGACCAGCCTTATTTGACAGGATACATTGGTGACTAGAACCATATCCTAATTAAAGGTCTTGATAGATATTTGTAGAAATACCAAAAAAGTTAAAAAACACAAGTGTGTGTGTGTGTGTGTGTGTGTGTGTATAATATGGCTGTTTTTGGCTACTACCTAAATTATAGTTCTATAAGTATATTTGAAATTCTATCATTTCTATACACACACAATCACTTGCATGTGATACATTTATGTATTGCAGTATAGAAATCATAGAATTATGGTTGCTGAAATTTCTGGGTTTGTTTTCATAAAATAAACACTTTGCTTTTTGTGACACTGTATTGTTACACTGTATGTTTGTGAAGTATGTTGCCACTTTCTAAAGTAATTGTTTGAGGAATTTATGACACTCAGCACAAAACTTTGAAATTTTTTCAGAATGCCAATTCATCAGATAACAATGGGGAATTAACCATAATGCAGTGTCATTTATGCTATTTATTAGTTTGCTTCTTAGGAATTTTGTTTCAATCCAGTTATATTTATTTTTGTATTGGTAACTTCCCAACATAGTTTCCGGAAAGTTCCGTCTCTCCTATCGGGGGTTATTTACCCGAATGTGACCTGTGACCTTTATTCACACGTTGAGGAAATGCGAGCACAGGAGCGTTCATCAGACATCTAGGTGAGATGCTGATATTTTTCCAGTGACTGTTCTAACTGCCTTTCACTGCATATGTTAGTTTCCCATTTCTGGCATCTTCCAGCCACCCTGGAGCAGCCGTAGGTGCTTCCAGATGAATGTTGGGGGTAGCAGAGTACATGCCATGACAGGGCAAGAAGCAGCTGGCCCTTATCAGAGTGCCGTGCCTGCCTGGATTTTACTCATTTTTTATTTATTCGGTTCAGATGTGTCTTTAAATGACTTTGTGACCCTTTAAAACTTTAAATGACTATAGACACTTTTAGATGGCGAACTTCCCAATTTTTATTGACAAAAGTCACCGTCTTTTAATGTGCTTAATATCATTTAATGTGTTTTGTAAGGATAATGATGTGTAATTACTTTGGATTAGATCACATAATATTGTATTCATTTCTGTGTTGGTTAGGGCCAATGTATTTAATGTATTTAAATCACTTTTTTTTTTCTTTAGAATTTTATTAGAAAAAAAACAATGAGCTTATATAGCTATTAGTAGATGCAGATGATTTCTGTGCCTTTAGAAAGTACTTGTTGACATTTCAGCATATTTTCATATTAATGCTTCCTGCTGTCACGGGAGAAAAGAGGAAATATACAGGAAACATTGCAGTTCACACCCAATTTACCTTAAAAGTGTTATAAGGAAAGTCTCTCTCTCTCACAGGGCTTATGTAAGACTGTCTAGCTCTCAATCTTAGCACACACACACATAGACACACACGTACAAAGGTAAGCAGATAACTTTGAGACTGATACTATGAAACTTAGGAAGAAATAGATACTATCCATCCTTAAATCCAAAGCTAACATTGAATATGAAAGCATTCCTATTAACTTGATTGCATTTACCCACTGCGATTAGGATGAAGCCATTAATGAGAATTTCATATAACTCTGGGGGGGAGGGGGGTCAAGCCCAAAGGGATGAGAGAATAAAAAAGCAGAGACAAGATCAGTCTTTTGACTACAGCGGTAACAAATGAGGAAATCAAGAATGTGCGGCTCCATACCTGGGTATGCAAATGAGCCGGCGGCCATTTTTTTTCTCACTTCGACTCTAACCATCTGTCATGGAGTAGCCTGGCACAGTTTTGTGTGGACGGGAATCAGCGCCAGCCGTTGGACCTTCCAGGCTGAGAACGTGCCGTTTTCAGAGAAGCTAGAAACACGACCCGTGTGGAGTAAGGTGGAGCTGTATCGCCAGGGCTCTCTGTCTCGCCTGTTAGTGACCTTAAATGAGTCTGCAAGTGCTTTAAATGGGTTGCAGCAAAAAGTTGCGTGTGTAGCTATTTTGTCCTATTTATTTATCTATCCCTTTCTCCCAGCGGCATCACTAGCACCCTTTATCCCCCCCCCCCCCGCAGTGTGTTTGGTTTCCTCGCTGGGAGTGTCACATGCTCAGACGCTCACTTCCTCCCCTGCTGGGCTTGCGATTAGCCACAGGCTGGCTGCCCGCTAACCAGGCCCCGGGAGCTTAGGTATGCCCAGGGACCTACCTCTGCAGCCCAAAGCTTTGCATTCTGTCCTCCCGCGGGCCTCGCGTTAATGCGCTCTTGAAAGCTTCCCCGGGCTGCGCCAAGCGCGCACGATTATACGTATCCAATCCGGGCCGAACAATACGGCGTTCAAACGGGGCGGCCACCTGCGGGGCGGCCCGACACGGGGGGACTGGGCGAAGCAGCGGCGTTGAGTGAGTAAAACAATGGCCCTTTTCGTGAGGGCCTTTCAAAGGGACCGTATCAGCCGTCATAGACGGAGCTTCCATTTTGGCGAGGGCTATTGTCTTCCCGCCCAGCACAGTGAGAAATGGGTGGTGATAGGAGGGGGCTGCGCAGGAGAAACGAAGCTATGCACAGAGATATGGGCGTTTGATGGTTCGCCTACATAATTGAAGTGACATCACCCCCTCATCCCCAAAGCTGGGGCTCCGGCGGGGTACCGAGGTACCGAGGGGTCCGTGATCTGCAACGCCCCTTTAATGTGGCCAGTCTCTGCTGGGCACCCGGGTCGCCAGGGGGACCCCAGGCTGCACCTGTCTCGAATGCTTGGCGCTTTGTTCCCGTAGGGCCTTGGGGTGGTGAGGGAGAAGGGAGAGGGAACCGTCTGGAGAGCTCAAAAGGGCAAGAGCACCGACGCATACACAAAGTGTCCTGCGTTATCGAGTATCGGGGCCAGTACACACACCCTCATTTTTAGGGGTGGGGAGAGGGATTTTTTATTTAGTTTAGCTACTAGCAGAAAACGCATCAGATTAGCATCAGAGGAGTTTTATGTTTTTTTAATAAAGACGTTGACCTCTCTTTATTCAAATTGCATATTATCGTGACCTACATTTCCCTCACACTTGCTGACACCGAGAAAACGGCAAGCCTCCAGCTGAAATTAATTCTTACCATGTCATTCCTTGCTTTTTCGTACGGAACAATAATTCATATGCTTTTTCATGAGACAAGGATCTGATGTGAGGTAAATGTACGTTTGTTTTGCTGTATTAGTTTGTGCTTAACGAGACCAAGTGTCTGGAAGAGGGAAGTAAGATTATCTTGGGTTCACGCAGGCAGAAGAACGTTACGAACAATGTGACGCTGAAAATTCCTGATTGTTGTTGCATCAGCTTCTGTGTGGTGAAAACTTTAACATACAAATGGCTTAATAGCAGATCCTCTTATCAATGATGGAAAATCAAAAATGGCAGTCATATCCTTAAGGAATATGCAGCTGTGGATCATGGATGCCTTCATCCATCCATCCATCCATCCATCCATCCATCCATCCATCCATCTATCCATACTGTTTATTCAGTACAAGGTTGTTTATTGATAACCATGGGCTAAAGTATTTCAGGCTCACTTGTATGCAAAGACCTGTTCACCAATACTTGTCTGTTCATGTAACATGTGTTGTATTATTATGGTGCCGTAAATCTATGCAAAATCACACACAACATGGAAGAATTTGCTCCATTTAGCCCTTAACATGGTTTGGACTATTTAACCATTAATTTCAAATGGAAAGGTATGGTGTATAATGAAAACTGTAATGCAGCTGAAATGAAGAAGCAGTGCTTCTCACCTGATTCTCGTTAGATTTGTTAAATGCTCTAAATCATCCGGAAACGCATCTCTGCTGGAGACAACAGGCAAGGTGCCGTTCTCAGGTTAATGTTGCCACAAGCTATTTGAATAACGGTAATGTACTATCTGAGGTTGGGTACTTCGCGTTGTGTGGGAGTGCAAAGTAAACATTAAAATGCAGGGCTGCTTAAGGATCTAACTGCCTGTGTCGTCACGTTCCGTCAAATTTCCGTAATAACAAGGAATCCGGGCTTCGCATAGGAACGTCCCTGATCTCAGCCGCCCTAGTTATTAAAACATCGTTCAGGGGCCGTTCGTGTGGAATCAGATTTTAATCACGTTTCTTCACAACAAATCATCTTTCCTGGTGTCAACTGTAGTTCGATTCTTAACCTTTATTATTACGGCTAATAAGTGGCGAATAATGGAAGCTCTGTGGCTTGTAGCTAGCATTACACGGTGGCCTGTTTTTGCTTTTTTTTTGGTTCAACAGAAGCCCACACTGAAAAGAAAATCTTGCAGGTCGAGAACTGTGTGTTTGTGACTACCTGGATGAGGGCTGGAGCTGCCCCCCGTACCTGTTATCCATAAATAAATACACTCAGTATCTAATGACAGTAGCTACATCGGTGAAAGACAATTCCAGCCTTTTGCAGGCTGCAGAGCGCTCCTCAAAGGTGTGACTGAAGCTATTATTTTGAAAGAAAGAAAACTCATTTTTCATATTAGCCTCTAATTGAGATGTTTTTCCAAGACCTATAGGATTGTCACCATTAAGGGAGACTGCATCTCTAGGTCTGGAAAGAAGTACTGATCAAATTCTTGAGTAAGAATTCTATTTACTATATAGTAAGAATATATATTTCTTTATATATTCTTTATATTTCTCTATTTCTTTATATATAGAGAGAGAGAGAGAGAGTCAGTCAGTATTAAAAGTAAAATGTATGTGTATATGCACACACATGGCCTGTCTATATAGTCAATGATTAGTCCGTTTTGCATAAATTTCAGAAATTGAAAAGCTGAATTTTAGCATTATGGAAAATGGTTCTGCGACTGAATATTTTTTTCTATGAGTTGACTGGTTTTATCTCCTCTGGTCTCTGCTGTATTTTTTTTTTTTTTTAACCAAAGATTGAAATCTCCTACAGTAGAATACTCACAATCAGCAACATCGTTTAAACTGATTTGACATGTATAGGCTGATGTGTTATGAAAAGAAAGTACTACCATTTCAGAAATGTAGCACAAAAACACCAGTTTGTTGACGAGATGTTAAGAACAAATCCATGATTGCTTTATTTTGAGGTTACTTTTCGTCACCTGCTTTTTGTTTGCTTTTTAGCAAAGAATTGAGGTCCTGCTCTGGCAATCTTGATTTCACAGAGAAATTACCAGTGTTGGTTAAACTCGGAAAGTTTTAGGCAGGAATCAAACAAATTTAATTCCGCGTGTTTTTGCCTGGTTTCTGATGGTCGGTGGTACAGACAGTTTTACATTCTCTCCAGGAACGCTTATCCTGGGCGTGTTACTGCAGGATGAAACCGTGCTAGAGAGGAGCTACAGTTTGGCTCCGATTTTTCACTTGTAGCAGGCAGCCGCTTTCTCAGACGTTCCCATGGTGATGCAATTTTGATTGATAAAAAAAAAATCTTAAAAAAGGTACTTAATAAAGAGGTTGCTTTTTCATTTCCAGAAAATGTAACACAGACCATTTGTTTTAAGAATTTAAAAAGAATAAAACCGTATCAGGAGAATTTGAAATAATACCTTAAAACAGGTGGTTTAACAAATTAATTACGTAGCCATTGCTCTAACGGTTAATTTTCATTGTTATAATAGACAGTATAATTAGCACTGAAACGGCTCACTGCACATTTACCATCACTGTAAGTCTGGAAATATAAAACCACGCTGCAATGAGGCGTCTCTGTTAAAAGTGCTGCCGTTAATTGTACAATGTGTGGTGGGGAGTCGGGAGAGCATTTTGTGGCGTCTTTTATTTTTACGCATTTGTTTTTACTCCTAAACTTCGCACGAACCTCAGTCCGTCCGCCTCCGTCTAACCTGTTAAAATGTCACACACAAACCCACTCCATCTCCATATCAGTTCCCCAAATTGGCAAGGAAGTATGTCCTGACTGTATCCCTGAACCAGATCTGAGCAGGGATAAATGTCGATTGTTTATTAGTTGCTATGTGGAGTTGTGCTTGGAGCGGTTGGCTTACAAAACACTAATATGTTTTATTAATTTGTTTTCTGTCAAAATTTCACCTTCTTGCAAGGCTTCTGTATCTTCCAGTTCTTTCTGCACAGGTAAGAGTGCATATTATTGTAAGTAATGCTGAAAATCTAGTCCAGTCTAGTATTTTAATATCTAGTCCTGGACAGGTTTATTTCCTTATGAAAATATCAGCTGAATGATTTTTCCAGTAATCGACTTGGAAAGATAATTGTATCCTTTATGTGGTAGCAATTTCACGTGATTTCCACCACCATGCAGTCTAATATGATTTTGTATTTTATTGATCCGTTTGTGTATACTTATGTATACACCTTTTATAGTGCATAAATGCATTTTTGAAATATAAAATATATTGCCTCCACATATTTTGATGCTTTCAAACATCTATGGTAAAAATTGTTGGGCCACCTGCTGGAAAATGAAGCTGCTCCTTGGGTTTATAGGACATCATTTTTCTTTTTAGCAAATGCAGGGAAAAGCATGAAAAATATATACACAAAAATAATAATTCTAAAACAATCCAGATTGTAGTTCATACGAGTTGTACACTATCCTTAGCCATCAAGTTGGCACCAGACTAGACCTGATCAAGAAAGGACCTTTTCACACCATCTTCAGTTTAGTGTCATGTGTCGCATGTATATGACATGTCATTCTTTGTTACATGATCTCCACATGAGGAATGATGGAAAAGGTTTGCTAAGTGCCGGGAAGTACATGGTTTCCTTGAATAATGGTCTCAAGCAGAGAGGAGAAAGTAAATTGCATTAAAGTTTGGGTTTTTGGCTCTTTGCTGTAACATTAATAACAATTAATTTTCAATTGTTTCTTTCTATATAGGTCCTTTCCCAACATGGTTTGCTTAACAGCGAATCAAACAACAGGGTTATGATGCAATTGTGCAAATGAATAGTGAATAAGAGCCACAAGATTCAAGATTGTTTGTTTATTTGTCATAACAGAAGAAATAATGCAAACAAAACACTCCATAGTTTGATATAAGAGGAAGAAACTTCAGGAGGTACAAGGTCACCTGACTGCCCAACAGCCCTGGGAATGCTAACAACAAACAGAGCAGAAAGTAGTGCGTGTGTTTGTGTGCTGCTGTCTTCTGTCATGTCTTCTGTGGGTAAAAAAAGTGTCCCTAGGTAGGCTTTTCTCAGTTTGCTGTAGACCTCCTCTGCTCCTTCACTGACCGTTTATTTAGCATGTAGTCTGTGCTTATATCCGTGGCAGAAAAGTTGGACGTTTGGAAAGTTGGACTCTTTGTATTCGTTTATCACCTGTATAGGTAACCGAAAAATCTGGCTGAAGTCATTTCCTACCTGCCTGCCTGATGCTTCTCATCACCGCTTTCTTATACGACTCTAACTAGTGTTGAAGTTACTCACAAAAGTAATCCATTACAGAGGTGGAAATTTCAGGTCCAGAGAGTACAAATCCAGACCAGGATTTTGTTTCAACCAACCAGTTGAGTACGCTGTGAATGTGACTCTTTATACTTAACTGGTTGGTTGAAAGAAAACCTTGGTCTGGATTTGTACTTTCTGGACATGAACTTTCCACCTCTGTAATGGATTACTTTTGTGAGTAACTTCCCCCAGCACTGCCACTAACTCATGGCGTTTGTTGGACAGTCCTTCTGTGAGGAGTATCATTAAACTGTTTCTTTCCTTTGACTAAAGATATTGATGGTCGATAGAGCAGATTTGGGTGTGGATCAGCAAGGATGTGAATTTTGTTTTGTGCATACTTAAAGTCTATTTTGGGAGTGTTATGAGCATATGGATGACTTGCGTGATCTCCTAGTCTAAGTTGACGTGAGACGAAAGCTGTGAGTCCTACTGCCGCTTCACTAGGTCCATGTGAAGTACGTGAGTGAGCATTCAGTGTCTCCTTATGAAGTCTTCATATGTGAGCTGGTGAGCGATCTGTGGAGTTTTCCATATTAAACGACGTTATGCATCAAAAGTCACAACATGGTCTGCTAATTAAATAGATGTTGTATGATGGATTGTATTTTGCTTCCCTCAAATGGATGCTGGAGAGTAATAGAAAAATTTTAAATGGAGCAAATTAGCTGCGAGGGGCCCCCATGTCGTCGTGATGTCCGTCTGCCAGTATGCCGTTTGAACAGCGGGGAGTCTTATAATAGCTGGTGTGACAGCAGGGCGTGTTTCCCAACTAAGTTTGCAGGAAATTAGCCCAGCCGCCCGACCGTGGCTCTGGTTACGACCGATAAATTAGAGCAGTGTTTCCCAATTCGGGCCTTGGGGACTCAGTCGGTCCATGTTTTTACTCCCTCCCAGCTCCCTGCCAGACAGATCACATTTTTGCTCCCTCCTAGCTTCTGGTAGGATCGAAAATGTGGACCGTCTGCGGATCCCCAAGGACCGGATTGGGAAACACTGAATTAGAGGGCCATCGCAATTTTTTAGGGGCTGGTTGAATGTGATGAACTGTCTGGGGTTTCCAGTTCAGCATAGCTGGAGGGTGAGAGGGACACTGGGGTGTCACCCAGGACATTTAATTCCCACAACAGAGTAGCTTCTAGCTCTCATGTATGTCCCATCTTCTGCCCCTTCTGCCAATTAACAGGTACCTCTCCACACACTTAAATAATTTGTGTTGCGCAGTGATCTTTGTCATCTGTTGTTTCATGCATTTTCCTTTATTTCAAGCAAATGGGGCAAGATGTAAACACCTTATACTGATATATGTAATGTGGGTAGCTGTAATCAAGGCCGAAATCGCGGCACTTCGTAAATGTGAGAACAATGAATTTACAGCACAGGGCTTAGCTGGTGTAGACAATGTTTCAGCCTCAATTCAGAGGGAAAGTTAGAGAAATGGATGCTGGAAACAGGCCTGTTGTGCTTCCTGCTCACTGGAGGGATTGTCTTCTGGTTTTTGTGTCTCGTGTCTTTTTATTTGATTTCTGGCAGAACTTATTGTTGTGTTTTCTATGAAAAGAATTGCATGATTATTTTCTGGCTCCAGCTCAATAATACCTGATATGTCTGAGTGTGTGTGTGTGTGTGCAAGTTCTCTCACGTATGACCACAAATTTGCAAGACCTCACCTCCTTTGTATCAAAAATATAAGTAGTATTCATTATTAGTCTGTATGATTTATGTTATTTCTGGTAGAATATAATGCATTCAAATAACTTTAAAGACTAATCAATGTAATAAATGCCTTTGAAACTTAAAAATCATACATTCACATAGAAAAACCTTCCAGAAGCAACTGCACTTGTTAGTTGACTGTATTGACGTTCATCTGTATCGACATTCGTCCGTTGTTTCGGTCACAACAGTTTCTAAAGAACCATAAACGAATGTACCCTTGCTTGACTGCGTCTTCAAGCCTGAATGAAGTTTGACTAAACACAGTACAGCTCAGTTGTCTGATGATCCTCCTCGTTATTTTGACTTTCCTTTAACAAAATAAGAGGCACGATCTCCACAAATGGATTTGAATAAAGGAATCGAAAAGGTCAGATTCCTTCTACCACCGAATGTATTTCACTATGGAATACTGGGGCCCGGTGTGCCAGTGGGCCAGGAAAACATGCACGAGACAATGGGGCCAGCATTCATTTGAGTCTGCAAGCAGGGAGGGAGAGGCATCGGGTAATGAAAAAAAGATACCCTTGCCTCTTTTCTCCCTGCGCCGACAACACTGAATAACAGAGGGGACCGGTGTGGTGAATTATTCAGGAGAGTGAAAGCTTGCCGTTGTTGAAGGTGGTGGCACTGCCTCGGACATGTTCAGGCTGCGACGCAATTTCACCTCCACTGATCTCTTCCTCGAGCCGCGAGAGGCCGAATCCCACCACGACGGAGGGGGCCGCGCGCCGCGCGTCACAGTCTTAAAAAAAGCCAACGCCTCCTCCTACCGTCTTTTATTTACGCGCCGCGTGGTCCGATGGCCTTCGAGCTCATATTTAGCACCTATCTTCTGAAATCTAATTACGAAAGGTTCGCGGTGTGGAAGATCTGCAGTTTCAGCAGGTAATTCTCCAGTGGGATGTGCTTCGACAAAATGCACCATTACGTTACCTAAAGAATGTGGGTCACTGGAAATGAGCTTGGAAGAGAGATTTTTTTTTTTCTTTTTGTCTTTGTCTGAATGGTTGGAGTCACCCTGTTGATTTTGGTTAATGTGTCTGCCGACAGCAGACATCGTCCATTTTGATTACAGCTTTCACTCTCCCTTTTATAACTATTTGATTAATGAGCGTTATGAATGAAGACGTTTTATTTTGGTGGTACAATAATGAATACGCTCTTGAACTATCAGTGAGGGGGGGGGGGGAGTTTTTCTCTACCTAAAATGAGTGTCATTGTTTAGTTTTTCGGGAAACAAAACATGGACTTCATCAAATAATAAATACAAAGAATAAAGGCAGGTAAAATTGCAGGACTAAAATTGTTGAAAATTGCAGGACTAAAATTGTTTTTTAAGTTGAACATATTGAGCACAAAAAATAGTAAAAGGGTAAAAAACTTAATGAATGTTTACAGAGGTCATCAAGTGCAAATTGTTTTGAAATATATGAATTGTAAACAATTGTGTTGTAGCTGTAAATGAAGATTAAAGGTTTAAAGGTATTAATAAATGGCTATATTTAATAAAAGGGATTGCTTCTGACATAGGTGCTTTTGAGTTCCCTTGAAAATTGTCGGCCTGAAGGGGGGGCGCACGGGCGGGTGTTCTTGGTGACCTACCATTTAACCAGACAGTGGGAGTAATCATCCCGGGTAACTGTGTGCCACAGCCGCAGATCACCCAGAGCACCACCCACCAAGTGTAACTTTTCTGTCTCACTTCCTCAAATGGATCCGGACGCACACGGCCTCTGTCGCTTCTGCTCTGCTTGCTTTTAATATGTTTTCCGGGTGACTGGCTCCTGGAGTGGCCGGCGCTATTTCAGGAAGGGGGGGCGCAAACTGAGAGCGGCTCTCTGCAGCCCAGATTGCATGTTTTAGCTTGGGAGAAACTATATAGGAAATGAACGAGCACATTAGCGATAGCTGCTGTTTGGTGGCTGTCGTGGGCAATGGAATAACATGCAAAAAGGGACTGTCAGTGTTTACGGACCTATCAAAAATGTCAACATTAGAGACATGGCAACATTTGATGTATTTTTATTGAATTTTTCATTTCCTAGCAAATAAGTCTGTTTAATAATACATATTCTCACATGGGCATTGTTGCCATTTAAGGATAGCCAAAGAACAAAACACACTTTTTTTTTTTTTTTTTTATGAAAATGCTGAAATAGACACAAGCTGAGAAGAGCCATTTATCTGCTTCCATTGACTTATGATGTTTGTTTTAAGGATGTTTTATTCACGCTGAAAGCCGGATATGATGCTTATGAGAAAATCTTAGGAAAACATGAATTAATTAATGGATTATATTGCTTACCATGTGGCACTGATCAAACTCGACAGACTGCATTTCTGTCATCTTCCTCAAGATGTCCCTGTAGGTAATGCATGTTAAACAACCATTTTAACCAGAGGCACATATCTAGTTAAAATTATTTCAGTAAGTTATTTGTGCAAAACAACATTTGTTGCTGACCATTGTAAACATTTGCACTGACAGGCACAAATCAATACATTTTATTGATGCATTTTCCTCAACAATGGAAACATGCAGTCTAATCCTGATGGATTTGCTGGCTTGTTTACATGTATTTTGCCCAGTATGTAATTTGTATTTTCATTTTAAATGTAATTATATAAAAATATATATCTTTATATGTGTTGTATATTTGTCATTGTCATTATGCAGAAGCAAAATGTATGTAAAGTATCTAAATACAAAAGGTTTTATATTTATTGATTTAGCAAATGCTTTTGCCTAACGTCTTAGAGATTACAGACACAATAAGTATAAAATAATTGTTATAAAGCATCAGAAACAGATTAATAGGAATGATGAATGTGGGCACCCATACAAATTGGTAAAGATTAGGAACCAACATCCTAATTGTAAATCGGTTTTATCTCAGGAAAGTAAAAGGTACTGTAACCAGTAGCGGCAAATACAGTAATTAAGAGTTAAAAGTAAGCATTCAATTGTGTTGGTCAGTTAATACCGCTGTCAGAACGAAGCACACTTTTCTTGTCAACCTTGTAAAGGTAATAGCAGCCTTTGTTTACATTCTCCGCCACATCATTTGATTAGTTATATAAAGCCTCAATTTCTCTCTCGCCACCTTCATGTTATGCAGAAAAAAGTTCAGTTTTAGCTTCAGTAGACTGCTTGTTTTTATATTCCATGTAGTTCTGTGGTGAAAAAATTGTCACAGAACTGACATCTGAAGTACCCAAGTAGTTCTCTGTTAATAAATAGGTTTCAATTCATTTTTCTCTATATTTGCACAGCACCTTGAGTGTTCTGTGAGTTATCTTTGGGTCTTGTGGTATCGGTAAAGATTTTGTTGAAGGGAATTCTTCAGAAACATAATTTTAAAAGAAAACAGGGAGTCTTCTGAGAAATGGATGAACGGTCTTTGATTTATACAGGGCAGGTGACAGGTGTAAAAAGATTGTTTCCATTATAGTGGCAATCGAGGAGGTCAGGGTCGCACATGGAAGAGGATCGGCAGTGAGAAAAGCCAAATACACTTTAAAAATGTGATCTCCATGTCGGGTGTCCTCAAAAATGATGTCTCAAAAACTGTTTGATGTGAGCTGCATAAATGTCTTGCTCGGGACATAGTTATGGGGCAAATCATTTATGAAGGCGCCACTAGAAGAAACGGATGGATTTATCAGATTGCATCTCAGTGACAACCGGGACTGTGTCTCGAGGTCAGATGAAAAGAAGATGAAGCTTTACAGGCATGTTCACGAGTATTATGTTTGTCACAGCAAATGCGAGGCACATGCTGAGAAAAGCATCGCGCCCACTGTAAAACCTCAATCCAAATGTTTTTGGTTTGAACTCTGGAAAGCAGCTCACAAAAACAACGAAGAAATCTGGTAGAACTGAAGAAATTCTCCATGGAGCAACGGTCAAAATCCCCTAACGCAACGAGCTGTAACCTAATAAAACACTGCATGAAACATGTGTGATGAAAGCGGGAGGTATATGTAGAAGAGACAAAGATAGTGTCTCTTATCTGACATCAGCCTGGGTAAAACAAACTTTGCTCATCTTTTTGGGGTTGATTCTTTTATTTGTGACAAATATATACATTTCTTATTAGTTGTTGTATCATGTTCTTTATATTTAGTGTGTTTTCAGAAAACCGAACATGAAAAATGCAGAGCTATTCCACATCATAGCTATTACCATCATTAGGACATTACATTTGCATAATATAAGCCTTGTTCAGTTTTAGTTTCCACACATTATTCAGTTCATGACATAAAAAATGAATCCGAGATGAAAATGTAGAATAATATCGCCCTTGTACTTGGGTAGTATTACGACAGAGGTGTTGCGTTGTGGTGCTTTCGATTTATTTTACTTATTTAATTTACTTTTTTGGCATAACCACGTCTGTTATCGGTCTCCCTGCTCACTCCCCAGCCCTAGGTAGCACCTGGAAATGTTTAGCAGCAGTAAAAACCAAGTTCCTCTGGTTATCGTTCTGTACATCCTCTCCTTTCTGCAATGTTAGGTGGTCATACAGTGACACAAAGGTGCTGTGCGGAGAGAGGCGCTGAGATTTTTTTTTATTTATTTTTTTTTTTAAAGGGGGAGAACCAAAAAAATGTGTGGAATTCAAGGGCATGTCTGGGGTTTGGGCTGCGAAGTACGAATTACCGCTTCCCACAAACGACAGCCTCTGAAACTCAATGTGCATTTACCTCTCAAAAGGCCTGAATGAAATCGCCTTTATCTGAATTCCGATCGCAGTACAGCTGTCTAAATCTTTTTTTTTTTTCTTGTCTACCATTAAAAAAAATGGTGAGGAGAGGGATCTGCCTTTTATCATTTCTGTTAAATATCATAAGTGTCTTGCTAAATCACCCCACTTTTTCCTCCCCGTTAATGCCTTGTGTAATGTCCAAGGAATGTTTGTAATGCACACTGGCTACTCCTTAAAATGAGTAAATGAATACTACATACTATAACGTTAGTTTTTACAGAATAAACATTTGAAATGAGAAGTTCTTTCTACTGACGTTTTTGTCTAGAAGCTCTTTTTCTGGGAGGATACAAGTAATTAAAAATTATTATGCTCTTATAAGCTGCTTAGTATAATATAATGCAAATATAGGGTGTAAGTCAGGTTTGGTTCTGGTTCATTGGATATAGGTGTTCGTTCAAGCAAAACTGCAAGAAGTCCAGCTAAAGTCTGGCCCGTCGTCAGGAAGCCAGCCTTCTGGAGCACTTGCATGGATGCCTCAACAGGGATTTGTGAATCCTTGAAGATGAAGTGTCGCGATTAGTGCTCCGTGACCGACGGCTGCTTTCTGTTCGACCAGGTGCACCCTGAGGCGAGCGCTGGGAGGAGACTCCGGTGAGCCCTGGAGCGCCTAGCGCGGCATGCCCGCAGCATGGATGTGAAGGAACGCAGGCCCTACTGCTCGCTGACAAAGAGCAGGCGAGACAAAGAGCGCCGTGGAGCAGGCAACTCCGCCGACACCGAGAGCGACGAGTGCCGGGTGCCGACGCAGAAGTCCTACAGCTCCAGCGAGACGCTCAAAGCCTTCGATCATGACTCCTCTCGGCTCCTGTATGGAAACCGAATGAAGGAGATGGTTCACAGAGAGGCCGATGAGTATCCCCGGCAAGGTTAGTGCACCGACACCTTGTTCATGGCCCTTATTTTGCACATGAGCGTCTTAAGCTCCGTGTTGCCATTGTGTATTGGACTAGTCTATTCTACATTTTTTCCACTTTATTTACTAAAATAAAATCCTAAAATGCAGAAGAAAAAAAAAAAATGTCAAACAGCTTCATCTTGAATTGAGCATTATAGATACAAGAAATGTTCAATACAACAGGTAGAATCACCCAGCTTGGTAAACACATGGGGGGGTCGGGAGGGGCACTTCTGTTCACTGTGATCTCCCCATAACAGCATGCTGAATTTGCCCTGTTTGTGGTACTTTAACATCTCATTTTTTTATCTTGCTTTTTAAATGTCCTATCAAACATAAGCACTCATAAGTCAAGACCTAATTAACAAGTGTAAATATGTTTTGATCACCATCATCATTATTATTACTATTATTGTTGTTGTTTCTAGTAGTAGTAGTGGCAGTATAATAAAATATTATTCCAATAATTATAATGGAAGGAAGTGATTTTATACACAAGTATAAGCAGAAAACAATTCAATGTCCGGTCAGTATTGATTTTATTGATTTCAGTGTAGCCCTGTTATTGCTGCAGAAATGTTTTATTGAAATAACATAAATAGGTAAATGTTTAACATGTTTTTTCCCCCCACTATATTTTAATTTACATTTAATTTTAAATTAATAAAATTATAGTTGAAAAGTTTGTTTGGGTGTCACCTGAAGATGGTTGTGGTTTAGTTATATATGTTATATATGTTAAGACTCATCCTAAACATAATTGTTTGTTTGTTGTTTTGTTGTTATATTATCAGTCCTTTGTGAGATCTCACCTCAGGAGTTTCTGGGCTTTGTCAGTATGTAATTAATCTAGTACTTTATAATGATTTTGTTTGTGGACAGTAGCAGCAGATGTAAAGATTTGTGCTTTGGGAATTATTGCCCTAACATCAAATTAATTCACCCCCCCCCCATCACATATGTATTGATTTATTTACCTAGTCTTGTGAAGTTCTTTCCATGGTGAAACATCTTGTTCCAAAGTGAAAACTTTATTTGGATACTACAGCAGCCCTTCTCTCTTTTGTGTTTTGCATTGTGTACCACTCATGCATTATGCTAATGTTATGGTGATTCCTTCATTTTAATATTAAAAGTCATAGTTGGATAATTTCACACAATGATTGATTGAAAAACGCACCATACAAACAACTTGTTTGCGGTTTCAAAGTTGAATGGACATGTACACAGCTGAACATGTCTGAATAGCTGCGAAAGAAACCTACAGACCAGTAATCCACAAAAAAAATTCTAGGAAATCCTGTTTTCATCCTGAACGTACTAGAAGTGGTAAGTACTGTAGTTGTCACTTAATAGCTTTGTAATGAAAGAGGACAGTACATCTGTGAGTGTGATTTTAATGCATTCCTGATGTAACTCCGCTTTTACTCAGCACTCAGCTACATCTTGTATCAGATTCCCTCCAGATGTGCCACTCGGTTGCTAGGTTATAGATCACAGAGGTCTAACTTTCCTAAAGGGCAATGTGCAAGCAGGGATTTTCTTCATTTTATGTGCATTTTTAAGGTGTATAAACATGCGTGGTATTTATATAGATGTTTATTTCTGAATGGTGTAGACCATTAAGCAAACCAGGTGACCCAGATGTATTGGGTAGAATGAAAGGGCATGTGTTTTTTAAATATGTTTTTCTGATGCACATAGTTATAGTTGATTCAATGTATGTTTATATGTGCCATTACTGTACCATGTATTGGCAAAGCAGCATGGAAGATGGATGGATGGATCATACTTAAATATCACATTTGCTTTGTCCATCTGTTGATGTAAAACGTAATTTTTACAGTCTAATTAAATATATAGTGTTCTAAAGTTATGATTTAAATTACAGATTAAGTGTTTTTATTCTTCTTCTAGTGCAAGTAGTAGTAGCAATAGTAGTAGTAGTAATTTTTTTGTCAAAATATCTTTGAAGTAATGTAAACATTTCAAATTATGTTGAACGACAAAGTGTAAATATGTGTTTCTATCTTCAACTATGCAACCAACATTAATGAAATTGAGGAAATCATTTATTTGTGCCTAATTGAAAATATTTACACAGTTTGCTATATATACACTGAGCCGTGTTTACATTTTTTGCGCAGAAATTTTTTATTTTTTTTTACTTTCTAGTATTCAGAATCTAGGAGTCGGGAATAAGTACATTGGCTTCATTTTGACTGTCAATTACTGTATTACGTTGTGTGAAACGGGTGGTTAATAATTGCTAAGAAATTGGAATGAATCGCTTTTAATATTGCTGTAAAATGTTACCCTACTTGTGAAGTTTTCTGAAAGAAGAAATATTTTATGATGGATGCAAAACATGGGGGAAAAAAGTGTTTTGTCTCCAAAAAAGTGTTAGTTTTTTTTTTTAT
>JAODKC010000016.1:13259608-13274664 GCA_026777985.1 Mormyrops attenuatus
TTGGGATTAGAGTTTTCCCCATAGAAAGGAATGCATGGTCCTTACAAGAATATGGTGAGTTATTCACATATAAAATGGCCTGCAAATGCAATACGGCCAATAATAGAAATTGTATGAATATTTCATTTGTCTGAGTCTGGCAGAAACTGTTTGGTTATTAAGCTGAGAGAGCTCTTGGATGGCTGAGACCTTACTCTGCTTGTAAGGGTGCGTGTTGAGTTTTTACATTTTATTTGAACATTTCCTTACTGGAGTGAGGTGTTTTTATTTTTTTTGTTTAGATTTTTAAAAATTAGTTTTAATATTGTTTACATATTTCCCTTTCTTATCAGTGCTGTTATTTTAGTTGCTGTAATTAAGGCTCTCCTTGTAAATGGCGGGCTACTGGCTGAAATCCCTCGACTAGTGCTGCATTCTCTTGAAAAGAAATTCAAATTACTGTGAGAATAAGTGAAGTGTAATAATGTCAGGGGCTTTGGATGAATGGTTAACATACAGGCCTGCGTCGTCTGACTTAGGACCCGATCAGCTCTGTTGCAGTTCTGAGCCAAAATGTGTTCAGCAAACTAAAGCTTCATTCGTAATCACAGTCCAGCAACACAAAGCGCAGGTATGGAGAGCTGGCGAGGAAATGAGCGTTACGAAAGAGCACATACATCTGGGGAAACGTACAGGGCGTTCCTCTTGTTAAGCATGAGATGTGCTCCTGTACTTATGAGGGAAAGGGATTGTGTCTCCGCATGATGTTTGCATTTCCAAAGCTTTGGATGTTCAGTATCTTACTTTTCAAACAGCCCACATTTAGTCTGCAGCAGCCTTGGTTTTGTACTTAAATATAAATGGAACCTCAAGTGAAGCCGTGCAGCACAACGACAGCTTATGAGTCTTATCATTCTGTACAGTTATAGCAGGTCAAATTCTGCTTTATTCTGATATGAGTGCTGGTCAGAAGTTTCTGTCCTTACTTGCTGGCTGGAAGATCTACAGCAACATATAGAAATCCCTTTAAATTGTATTGCAGATAATTGCTCCTCGGTGTCTGCTTATCTCGAGCTATTAATAATTTATTATTGTAATACCTGACCTATTCAGTCATGACCACCTGATCGCGTGCAACCTACATGAGCACAATCATGGTGCCTCTTTGGCATAATCAGAGAGCACAGGCGTGTATTTGAAGTGGATACAATGTTTGCTGTAATGACAGAAGTAATGCCTGTTTGCCATACATCGCCGTAATGCAGATGCGGTACCCGAGTCTGAGACCGTAAACTTTAACGACTGAGGTAGCTTGTATTGCTTATCGGTTGCAATCTCAGGATTGACTCTCGATCAGTCAAAAGATGCTGAAGCTCAGATGATGTATAATAATAATTTAGTATTACCATATATTATCATATCCCGAACAGGCCGCTGGTGCTCTGTGAAGGAGCAGGAGGAGACAGAAATCCATGTTACATTTAAATAACACAGAGAGTTCACATTTCAAAGCTGGACCTTCTGAGACGTTTCTGAAGAGGCGTGAAGATGTTTTCGCTCTGAAATGTGATTTAAGATGGTTTGTTTGCTGTTGAGTATTGACAGTGCAAGAATGTAATTCAATATGAAGAATATAAATTATAAATTAACCCTTCTGCGCCCAGTTTTTTCCAATTTAGGTTTTTATATATATATTTTCAAATGCATCCTTTCCAGAACATGATGGCATATTGATGTATTAAATATCAGTTTAAATGTAAGTATTTATGTTGTTTTGCGCGTTGGTTTGTTTACTTGCGTTGGTTTGTTTACTTGCGTTGGTTTGTTTACTTGCGTTGTCTGGGTTTCTGTATTCGGCAGCAAAAAGAAGATCCATCAAGACTGAAGTCCAGCACATTATCCTTGATGATATACGAACGAGCGCGCGCGATGGGCATCATCTCGGCCATTGGTCGTACCTGAAAGTCAGGCCGTCCGTGGCGTGTGCGCCGTCCTGCCAGCTCAGCCTGATTATGTATAATGGGAGCGCTGGGGTTGCCGCTTCCTCTTGTCTCCACGCTGTCCATTGTCTCTCCCTGTGATTTTCTCTGTGTTAAAAGGCATGGAGGTGATGGCAAATCACCTGCTCCATTTAACTGTCCTGTAATAGCAGCCCTGGTGCCCTGCTTCTGGACCTCTCTGTCTAAGCTGTCATAAAGCAGAAGGAACTCTGATTAACTCCAATTGGGACTGTGGCCCCACTCATCCTTCCTGTGATTATTATTGTCATGCAGGCTTTCGGAAAAGTTAAATTAGAAATTGCTGCATTTTTTTTTTTTCTTTTTTGTTTGAGAGAAAAACCAGTTACCTCTAGATTTGCACGATAGGCAGCATAACAGAAGTGAGTTTGCTATGAATCAAATTAAAAAAAAAATATATTTATGATTTTCTCCTCTTCCTCTCCTGCACCCCTCGCTTTCTGTCTCTCATTCATTCACTTTTTGCACTTTGCGTCTTTATCCATGCGGGAAACAAGGTCGACTCTAAATGGCCCTGTTTATTAGATGCAGGATTCCCAGAATCAACCCCTCCCCCATCTCTCTCTCTCTCTCTCTCTCTCTTCCTCTCTCTCTCTTTCTTTCTCTCTCTCTCTCCCACACACACACACACACACACACACACACACCCCAGGGAGCCTGCCAAAATCCCCTCAGCCCCCATGCTGCTCTGCCTAATGCCCACATAATCCATATGTGAAGAGCAGCTGGAGAAACACCAATGAGCTCATATAGAAGTGGATAAGCACCGTCTCTCCAGAGATCTGTGTCTGTGGACTTTCTCTGTGCATAAAATTGTATGTAAACATCAATATTAAAGTAAACAGTATTATTTTCCCAGGAAGTTGCTGAAAGGAAGCGGGCTTTGCTGTTAATTTCGGCATCTGAAAGGGAAACGTGTTGTATTTCAGTTACAGGATCAGTTTGGCGCAGGCAACACCCAGTAGGTGCTGCAAATGACTGCGTTTGCGTGCTCTGCCTTTCGTCAGGTGGAAACAATCAGACTAGCTGTAGGTGGTCCTCTTTTCCAAGGGCATAGACAGACGATATTACCGCCACACACCATTACTTTGCCGGACAGCTATGTAAAGTTACATGTGTGTAGCTTATTGCTTAGTTCGTAAACACTGGGCCCAAATTTGTAAAATTGTAACTCCCTACAAAGTAAGTTTCAGTATGTGTATATTTTATATATATATATATATATGTATATATATGTATATGTGTATGTATATGTATATATGTATATAACATAAAATAATGTGTGTGTGTATATATTATATATATATATATATATATATATAAGTCATTATTTTATGCAAAGCAAATAGCATACCCCTGCATTTGACCCAAATATGGCAGAATTAGACAGGATTGCAAATATTAGCTAAAGGTACGTTCAGAGATAATAAATGTGGACAGGTAAAGTGCAGCTGCCCCGAGGAGATAAATATTGACTCATGGTCTACCAGTCTTTCAACTCCGGATCATCTTGAAATATCTTTATCAAAAATAATATCCAGCGGCCCCGTGATGACAGCATGTGCCGTGGAAAGCTTCGCAGAAAGAGCAGCTAAGCTATTGTTGTACTTCTGGTGCGTCGCCATTAATCCAGTGAATTTCTTTAAATTTGTATTTAAACAAGGGGACCAACAATTATTGCTTATTACTTTTAAATTATTTTGTTTTGGTGTTTACCGATGCTCCTACTTTGAAATGGTGACAGGAGATTGTCCTCATATATAGCTCTACAAAACAGCCGTAAGCTCACAGCTAGCTATTCTGTCTGTGTTTGTTCTGAAGTCACATGATCTCTTTGGTCATCCTTCACCCCTGGAACGCTTGGAGCTCATACAGCACTTACGGTCTTGCTACCAGGCGATTCTGCTGTTATTGAGCACCACTGTTCTGGGCACGATGAGTCAAAAGTAAAGCCATCCAGAGGCCGGTCACAAAGTTACATATCTCCCTAGGCAAGGCTTGAAACGCTGTCCCTGCTATGACAGCGGCCCTTAAATCAGGGACAATTAAGGGCCGTGGGACTTATCTTTCAAATATAAAGCACCCTTTTTATAGAGTAAGAAAAAAGAGGTTTCCATGGTATCTCAGCTTCAGAGTTCTGAAGACTAAAATTTTTCATAAACAGACGCAAGAATTTTCATATTTGCTTGATTATATTTTGAATATGTAACAGCAACCACAAGAGCAGATATAAACCTGGATTTTGACTTTGTACTTTGTGTATGGTAGCAGTTTACGTAGCACCTATATCATTGTTAGAGGGCTGACAGCATTTTAAAAATTGCACCTAATCTCAGAACAATAAAGTGTATTTTTTAAGCATTTAGAAAATCAGCATTAAAGCCATTCCACTTAGATTTTATCACATGTGTTCTAACCAACAGCCTTCAAGTTTAAGACAAAGTAATAATAAAAACGCATTATTAAATTACCATAAAATTGCACTAAACGGTATTTCATTAAATGCTGAAAATGCCCTGTTTTATTATACTATTATATAAAAAAGCATAATTCAGGTGTACAGGTCATGGAGAGGAAAAAAAAAGATTGGGATTGTTTTTAACATTAACACGAAAGGTCACATTTATTATTTTGTTAGTGCCATTTGTATGCACCTTTCAGCATTCCCTGTGTGTGTCACCGTGTTATTATCGACTGATGAATATTCGGTGATTTAATACAGATGTTTGATTTGAGGTTTCGTCGTGCTGGAACTCGGCGATGGAGGCACATTGTTTTTTTTTTAGTATGTCAAGCAGCCTCGGCAGCATTTCTTTGGGGGTGTGGGGGTGTGGGGGGTATGTTTTGAAGACAAACGCAAGACTCCCAGCGGTTAAGGGAGGTAGTTTCCAGCCCCCCAGCCCCTCTCCCTTTCCCCTCTCGGTCCACCCCCTCCCTGCCTGCCTCCCTCCCCCGCTGGGTGTAAACAGAGGCAGCTCAGCCTATCCTGTGTGATTGCCGCTCTGCGCCGCACCGGGGACCGGAGTCTGTAACGCGATACACCGCAGAGTGGTTAAACTTCCCAGCGCCGGCTCCGCCGCTCCGCGCAGGGACAGGGGGACGAGAGGCGAGCCGGGGAGGACGAGGTGGAGTCGAGGTGCAGCTCCCAGTCCGGTCGGGATGAGCTGGACTCTTTGGCTGGTCAGTGAAGTGCTTCACGTAGCCGCTTGAAAGTGCGAGCCGTTTTGCTCCCCCCGCAGTGAGGGTATGTATGTGGAATGGGAGGCGGAGGAGGGAGCTTTTAAATCAAGCCCAGCAACTTCGCTGCCTTGCGAGCTGAAGAGGTGATCTCATATAAGCCGCTTTCTGCCAAGGTAATTGCACAACTGCTCTCGTATTAATTATCTGCGGAGAATAACTTGTATTTTTATGTGCGTGTGTATCTGCTTTCTAATCCTCTCCTTAAAAGTGCGCTGGTACCAGAGATGCAAAAGCAAAAAGCCTGAATATAAATGTGTTGGGAAGGCTCATGTTATCGATAGCCCGATATGTCTTGATTTAAGTTTTTAGTCGGAAATTCCGTGAGTCAGAGCTGATTACAGTCCGTCTTGTTGTCCCCCCCCCCTCCCTTAGGCCTGTTTTGCCTTTAAAGTCTTTGATAGAAGATTACGTGAGCTCTCAGCAAGTTAACGCTCAAATTGCCTTTTTAAATGTGAAAATACAAGATGTTTTGCTTTCTCTTATTCCAACATATATGCCTTTCAATGTATTTTTTGTGATACCTGAATGCTTTTAATTGAAAACAGATTGGAAGCTGAAATGTATTGCTGCTGGATTTGAAAAGGCACATTTTTAAGGTCAAAGTTATTAAAAGTTTTTGATAATTGATTTTGTGTGTGTGTGTGTGTGTGTGTGTGTGTGTGTGTGGGGTGTACAATTTAAAGCTGTTTTTTCAGATATTAGAATTGAATGTGCATTTCCCATGCTGTGCATACATGCAGCCTGCTGATGTATATCAAGGCAACAATACGGTTATGATTTCTAACAAAGTGACTGTTAGTGGCATACCCATTCGCAGTGTGCAGGCTCCACAGATTGTTAGGCAATAAGCAGATGTGCAGTGGCGTAGTGATTGATACCTGAAGAATGCAGTGATGGAGCTGATGGACACAGCAGATATTGTTGCATAACATCGTATACAAACAGGGAGAGTGCAGACCAGAGATATTGTGCAGTTAACGGCATCAACACACTGACATGCTCTGGGGCGATTTAGGGTTAGAAATTTTGGAAATAGTCAGCAGAGTTGGGCTGGTGTATTCTATAAATGGCACGAGATTGCCTAGCAACCAAATGCTAGCATGTACAATGATCTACTAAAATGGGATTATGATCCTCAGTCGTCAACAAAATGTGTAATTTCTTCTGTTTGGAATTATTGCGTCTTCTTTTTCAACTAAGTTAAATTACTGTGGTGTAGAAACTGTAGATGTATGTTAGCATCTGTTGTAGAAAATCATTTACAAATTATGAAAATGTTTTTGAGAAACACTTTTTTTCATTTATTGTTAATTTCAGTATTTTTATATTATTTATATAGTTTCTGTATGGATTGAACTGGATTGTTTTTCTCCACCATAGTACAACTTTAAAGTAGTTTAATACCATCATAAAAGGGGCAAAATTATAAGTTAATGTACAACTTGATCCACAGTGCTACTTGTAGCAAAAAATAAAAAATTAAAAATTAATCGGCACTGAGTATACTACAGAAAATTAAATATCTTTTAAAAGAAAATTTATGGAGAATAAGAAGTTCTTAGAGTTTGTGATCGACAGAACATGATAATTTCACTGGGTATTTCTAATTTTCAAACATAGTTTTTGAAAATATTTTTTAATGCAAAATTATACATTTACACACACAAACATACATATATGTGGTGCTTAATATAATTTGTAAATACGAAGTGTTTTGTACTGCAGTCCAGTGATTTGTTGCCACTGTGATTTTGTATTTTGTATATATATTTTTTCTTTATAAATTAGCTGCAGTACAGCAAATGCAGTTGTGTTAAATGTACACTTATATATGTAATATAAAGCAGATTTTTTTTGTCTATATTTTCTTTGTTCGTTCTAGCAATGCTAATGTATGTCATCCAAGTAGACCTTAGACATTTAATAGCGATTTACTTGTGAGCACAAAGGTGAAGCATCTTTGAAATATGGAGTGTTTTTTTTTTTTGTGTGGATGACTCATGCAAGCTGAACAGGAAGGCATTTCTGATTATTATTGTTTATGTGCACACTATTCAGATTCGTGCCGTCTTCATCCATGTAAGGGTGCAGGTGGTACAACCCATTTCATATTTTGTAATTTCTTTTATCATATCTTTTATTTAAACTTTTCGCTATGTTACCATGCTCAAGAATACCCTTTCAACCACAAATGTAGAAGACATGTTTATAAAAAATATATATTTTTAGCGTCTTCAAACAGCTGCTCGCCAAGACTGAATGAGTCCAGTATGGGCTGTGAAATCACTTCTCCATGCTGTGTCTAACGTGTCTGTTCCAGTGACAGTGAGTATAGCTGTCTCTTAACGGTTTCTGGTGGTCACATGACCTTGAAAGACTTCATCAGATATAACCCAGTAAAGCAAAAAGACAGCTATTGCGGCGGTTCATAGTTTCAGGGTTCTTAATCTCTCCCTAGTAAGTGCAATGCAGCCATATAAAGAGCGTTATTGTGTGATTTAAGGTTTGTAATAAGAGTAAGTTGGAAACTGGTGTAGCTTTGCAGAATTTCATGTAATGTCACATGGGAGATTTTGGTAAAATACTGTGTGCTTGGAAATCCTTGAAATAGAGGAATTATGTATTTAGTTGCTATGGTTTAGGATTAAATGTATTCTGTTTATCATGACAAATAATGACATTTTACTACATTTATCATTTTTCTTAAAAGGAAAAAATGCTATATTTAATTAAATCTGCCAAATTGGCCTAAGAATTTTTTTTCTAGGCTTATACTGCCACATGCAAAATGAGAAAATATGGCCTGCTGTAATACTTAAGTACTTGTTGCAGTGCACATGATATGTAGAGAATCAAGTCAGTCTCCTACCTTTACTATAGCGTAATATTTTTATTCTGGCTATAATAATGCTTAAATTCCTGCTTTCCCTCATTTATGTGGTATTATTGTTTACAGTTTTCACCACTTCAGCGTTTTGCCCTTTGATGTAACACACAGAGGTTACATCATTGTCTCGTAGACAAAGACAGATGGGTCTTCTTAGCACAGTACTGGTTTTTAAGACAATGAGTAATCTGCAAGCCAATTGGCCACCACAGTAAGCAGAAGCGATTCATCAAACACAAACACTGTCGCATAGGTCATGTGACAGTAGGCGGTAGGGTGTTTGAGCCCAGGTATGGACACCGCACCACCACCTTTATTTTGGAGATACTGCATCATGTCGACTTTTCTCGGCACTAAGCCTGTGATTTATGATAAAAGTCACCAGGTGTTCAGCAGTGCGGTTAATATGGCGTTTTCTAAACATACAAAGGTACTTTTTTGTCTTTTTTTCTGTCTCCTTTAACACCTCATTGTCAGAGAAGAAAAAAATAATTCCTTTGGTTTAAGAAAACCATTTGGCTTAGAACTGCTTATGTATGTCAACAGTTTTTTTATGGTGCAGAATCATTGGAGTTTCCAAGGAAGTTCTGAGGGGAGAAAATCCAGTAACAGCGCACCGATATCAAAGACGTTCAGAGGCTTGGGCTTTAGAACCCGAAACATGCTTCACAACCAACTTCTGAAATGGCCAATGGCAACTTTAAATTATTCATACAATTGAGAGCCATCTTACTTTAATCTGTTGAAAAATCATCTTAAGGGGTCGTTTTACAAAGCATAATTATTCCTGGTTCAGATACTGCAGCAGGAACTCAATTAATCGTGTGAGGAAGATTTTAGGAAATCTTCGTTCTGTCATTGATGAAATGAAGGAGATCTTGAAGAGGAGAAACACCGCTGCCCTTCGTAGGTAGAACATTGAGCACACACTGGGAGTTCTTCCTTCAGAAATGTCTCTTTTTAAAATCTCCATCATTTTTATAGGCTAATTAGGCCAAGTAGGTGAGGTGTAGATACTTTATTGTTATGAAGCCGAACGATAAACAGAACAGAAAATTCTGCAGTGATCGGCAAGGAAAGGATCGTGCTACAAATGTCCACGTCTCAATTTAAAAGGAGGCTTTTCTTTCATTTGTTGGTAGCTTCAGGAAAAGCATGCTTGACACGCATTTTAATGTGTGACGTTTTCACTTAACTGGCCAGGAAAGGTAATGCCAATACTTCTGTGGTTTGGCTTGCTGAAGCTCTCTCGGTTTGTACCTTAGAGATGCATGTTGTGTTGTGGGACCCAGATTCTACAACCTGACTGCCGATTACATAAATCACATCTCTATTTGTTTAGATACAATTCTTTGTAGATGACTTGTTTATTCTACGTAAATATGTATAGTCTTTTAAAAGTATTTGATTCAGAGCAAGATCATCTGAGGAAGGGGTTAGGGTCGGCCTGGTCCTGAGGGTGTGCGTGCAGGTGTCAAGAGCTCATAAACGTGCCCTTTTCACGATGGGGACATGCGGGTTAGCACGGGGGGGACGAGTGCACATGCAGCACATTTTTGGTGTCGCCGCCATCTTTGTCCTCCAGACACTGAAGTCGGGAGGTCGCCCTTGTCGGAGGTGGAAAAGGCCATTCGCTGGCTGTCTGACAGCTGCTTTATGCGTCCCGTCTCATCACACGCAACATCAAGGAGTCCTAATCATATGTCTGCAGCCCCCCCCCACCTGTAATTCAGCACGTCTCCTCACATAGGGTTTTGTAATTTATTTTGTTATCAGGTGTATAATTGTATCCGGATCATTTATAATGACGGGCAAAACCTTGCAATGTTAAATCTTTTTTTTTTTTTTAAACTTTTAATTAATGTTCCTGAAACAATATAGATAGTTCCCCGATATGCAGGGTGCTAAAATAGGCCATGTATGTTTTGGATAATTATAACCAAGTAGACGATAATTTTTTTTTATCATCTCTTTTTTGTGTGCTTTTTTTTTTTATTTTAAACAATTCCTGCTTTTGAAATCCAGGCATGCGTTGATACGTTGATGTTAATTACGAACATTTCCTGACCATCTTTGTGCCAGGAAGCTTCATCTCATATTCAATACCTTAATGTCCTAGATGTAAATCTAATAGCGTTTAATGCTCACAACTCTTTTTATTGGCAATCAAGGCTCGACAGCCTTACATAATGGCTTCTTGTGTTTCCTTTCGCTCGTCGCTGGATGAGGAGTAAAAGCCTGCCTTTGGAGAGATGAAAAGTTACCCTCGCTGCACCTGAACGCCCAGAATCACAGCAAAGACTCGTTTGGACATTAATCACAATGTGTCGCTGCTCTCCCTGCAATTGCACCGCAGTTAATGTCCACCCTTCTGCATTTAAATAAATCAGCTGCGGCAATAGGGATTGTGTTTGAAAAGGGGGGGGGGGGGCTTGATCCTCTGATAAAAAGCTACTTCAATGAGTATTTTAAATCCGCCGTCTCCGGCGATAACTCTCGGAATTAAGGCAGGCGGAGGAAGAGCATGACACCCAATCAGGCCGCATCTTCTATATTCCCTTTCTGCTGCGAGCCGATGCATACATCTCAGAGATGCCTCCTTCCATTATGGCGTGACATGCGGTTACAGTGACCCTTTTTTTTTTTTTTTTCTTTTTTGAAATAGCTGCCTGCCGCTATTTGATGCGGCTTACTTTTTTCTTTTTTTTTTAAGGGGAATCCAGAGTGCTTAATCAGGATGCCATGTGATGAATGATTAAACAGTCGTAACCTTTTACGGCAAAGTAAAAACACGTTAACCAGTTTGTTTTGCGTTCGGGGATCCATCCTGTTGATGTGCGATGTGGCCCCCCCGGGGAAGTCGCATGGCACTGTTCCGTCACGTCGCTTCTGACACGGAAACGGGGAACGAGTGAGTGTGAGCAGCTGTCGCACACGGGCAGCTGGCGTCGGCCGTGAGAACGCCGTGGCGCGTGTTGTTTTTCGACAAGCCTATGCACGGGGCTCTTGGCCGTCTTCAGCCCTCTTTCAACAGAGGCTTAAAACAAACGCTTCTTGGTCTGTTCCCTGCTCTTAAGTAATGCAGCTAAACCTTCCTACACTAATACAGACCCTCTGTGAGGGACCACTCCCTAAATGGATTGTCAGAGATGGTGCAAATTCGGGGAGACCGACTTTTAGCGCATGTGAAGGATGCGTTTAAACAACCGGCTGACAAGGGGGATTAAGAAACCTCAATGACGCTTGAATCTGCAAGTTTAATATAGCGCAGAGTGGCAGCCCTAAGCTCGCTGCCATCTTCTGGTTAGAGTACCGTCATTACTAAGCAAACGCCGCTCAGCGCCGACGCCTAGCAGTCAAGGGTAGCGAAATTTCAAATGATATTTACTGACGTTTTGCCAATATCGATTGCAGACACAAGGTCACGCTGCAAACAAACACTGTGCATCCCCATGCACTTGTTCATTTTAAAAATGCGTTTGAGGGCTCAGCATAAACGTTTGTTCACCGGTGACTGCACTTGATTGACGGGTAGGGAAATAGGCACGTTGAGCTGACGGAGCAGACTCAGCCCTCGACACGAAGGTCCCTCGCTTTCTAGACAAATTCAGCTAACAGTTGTTTTAGAAAAAAAAAAAAGTTTGATGCTTTCAGGAGAAAGAACCAGGTTGGCTGCTAACTTCTGGAATGCAAGTGCGACAGCGCATTTGTTTAAAAATGGCTCACGAGCGTGTCCTTTGTTAGTGGCGGACGAGGGGGTCTGTCGGTTGTGCGAAAGGTCGCAGGGAACGGGTGCAACTCCATATCGCAGCTCGACATTTGTGCGTGCCATTTGGAAATAATCCTCCCCCAAGACAGTGAAATATTCCAGCCTTTCCATTATGCTGCTTCCCATAAAGAGATCAGTAGCAGTTTATATATGCCGGCATTTGCTTGTCACTGAATGGGAATGTAAATTTTGTGTATTTTATCGTGATTCTTGTCAGAATACTGAAAGATGGTTTTCTGGGTGCTCAGTTATTGTCCGCATTAAAGGGGGGGGGCTTGAATTCTGCATTTTATCTTGTCTGGAGAAAAACTCTATATATCAAGATGTGTTAGGATTGTGCTATGATTAGTAAACCAATTAATAGTTCTTGATTATAATGTCTATGTAATACACTTGCAAGCAAATGAAGTTTAAGAAACGTGCCGTAATGCATGTCTAAGTAATTAGCATTTCTGCCATTCTCTTATAAACAAAATTGATTAAAACCAAGCATTTCTTTCTTGTATGGCATATGTGTTGGATGCCAGTCCTTCAGAGTAAATTTCACATATTTTAACACCTATTAAAAAGACTTTATACTCATTCTCTGACATGTTCTGATGTTCTATTTATGCACCATGCCAAAGATTAGTGCAAGAAGTGTGGAATGTATTATTTATGCCACTGAGATCCGC
The DNA here is from genome assembly GCA_026777985.1 of Mormyrops attenuatus. Taxonomy (NCBI): domain Eukaryota; kingdom Metazoa; phylum Chordata; class Actinopteri; order Osteoglossiformes; family Mormyridae; genus Mormyrops; species Mormyrops attenuatus. The sequence continues at coordinate 13,272,176 of JAODKC010000016.1, forward strand.
AGATAGTGCTGTAGACTGTACTGCTAAGGCTCCTCTGTGCTTTCAGAGAGAGCAGCGGTAAAGGAATGGCGTGCGTTTCAGCTTTAAGTTTAGACAAGTGCTGCGCCGATCCCGTCTTGCATCTGCGCTGCGAAAGGGAAGATGGGGAAAAAAGCGGATGTTGAAAGCTGAATCAGAGCTTTCTGAAGTCATCTGCTTGCTTGCCTTGCTTAGTAGGATCTGCAGCGGGGACGGGCAGCCCTGAATCCCAGCTCCTGGGACTTTTCTGGGAGGCACCTGGGGAGGAATGGGAGAGGAGGTGGGGCTGACGGTGATTGGAAATGGGAAGGGAATTTGGGGGTGGGGGACTGATTCTGCAGTTGGGAGCAGCCTGACGGTGCCTGAAACCTCACAGGGTCATCCTACCTCTGACCCATTTAGCCGTGGATGCCGGCAAACAAAAGCCTGGATTTTTGGCTCCTGGGAATCCTGCTGACAATACCCACAAGGCAAAGAGAAGAGCGTCTTGTGTTCCTGCATGACTTCCTCCATTCAGAGCAGAGGAGGAGAGCAGGGTGAAGACGCGAAGAGAGAGCTTCCCACGTATGAAGACACGCTGGGTCTATTTGATGTTTGGCCAAGTTCCTCTGCACTGCAACAGTTATCTGATGCCCCCGCTTTTATCTGCTCTGGAGGTGATGAAGTATTTCCGTCTGTAGTCTTTCCCCTTGGAGTGGATTTAGTTCAGTAATACGATCTGTTCAAACATATGCTCAGTTTGTTATCACAGAGCCAGAACCAGAGAGGGAGAAAGAAATGTGAATTCCTTGCAAGAAGCAATGTGGACTGGAGATCAGGGTTAGGCTTAATCCCACAATTAGTGAGGAGAACTGGACCATAAACCTCCCTGACTAAACTTATTAAAAACACAATAAAAGGTGTTTTTACCCCCCTTTTAACCCTGTTTCAAACATATTAGATGATTATTCAGGGTATAGCATATGGCTGCGCAGAAGTCTCCAGGATATTTTCGGTTTAAGTTTAAGCAGATTACAGATACAAGGTTCATGCCGGGCACTTCCTCATATCTTGAATCTAAGTAAGTGTTTGTTATATAGAGAACATTCCAGTACCACTGGCAGCAACATATATGCGATCAGTTACAAATTGTCGGGAAAAAAAAAAAAGAACGTTTTTGTTGGTGACTTCCCTGATCCATCTGATTCATCGAAGTGCTGCGTAAGTGGTCTCCTCTTCTCGAAGAACGAGAGAGACCGAAAGCTGCTTACGTGTAACTGTCGTAAAGGCTCTGCTAAGTGACTGGGCGTTCATCTGTTGAAATATTCAGGACTGCAGGTTTCGCGGGGCACTTATTGACGGCGATATTATAATTCCGTCGATTTCGCTGAGGGTGCCGGTTGACTCGCAGGAGCCCTATTGAATTTGCCTTCTCTACTCCCTCGGACTTAGAAACGGGGGTATTGCATCCACGGACAATGTCTACCGTACCCCTAAAGCGACCCGTGGTGTAAATCAGCAGCTAATCCTGCATCGTCTCGGTCCCTGAGGACTGAGCCTGCATGCCTTTCTCAGAAGGGTCCTTAAACCCTTCAAGAAGATAGCCAATGAGCTATATCATAGCTGTTCATTTTATAGAGTCGTGTTAGTATTTCCAATTTCCATTGTGCGAGCATAAAGAGTATTTATATAATTAAAGCTGGTTGGTGAAAGAAACCTATCAGTCTGGTGCCGTTGCTTTCTTAATATTCTAATTGTTTGGTGACCAAATTCAGAAGTGTCATCCACCTCAAGCGGTTACTCTGGGAATGTAAAGAGGCTGGCCTTATCTTTCTATTAAAATGCTAATAAATTTAAACTATCCCACTACTCTACATTTTTCTAATTTATCACACTCCGGAAAACAAACCGTTGGGACATGTGTTGTCGAGCAAGGCGCACACACATACAGCAACTGAGATGCAATCAGGACAAGATAGAACCCAAATGCTAAGGTTTGAGTTTAATATATTTTGGTGTCTCCACGGCTGACTTAATCTTCTGATGTGCTGAAGCTAGTTTGTAGCATTACTGTGTTTCAGTTCAGAACATGTGTAGCAAGAACAAAACATTCTCTGCAGTATGAGAAGCAGGTTGTCATTTGCTTGTATAGAAACTTTTTTTTTTTTTTCCTTTGGCCTGCTCAGTTGTGTGTCACAGCTGCAAGGCTCTTACAATCAATAGACTTTTTTTTTTCTTTTTCCTCCAATGCTGTAACCTCTGACAGGTCAGCTCAGTTGAGGAGAACACGTCTGTGGCTTTTTGCATTTGAGAACGGTGACCAGATAATGCAGGCCTATGTGATTTATTTAACGTCCCAGTCCCCGGAGGCGATCTGTGTTAATCAGTCTCCGGGCGTGTTCCCGACCGCATTTGCGGCTGGGGGGGGGGGGGGCGGGGCGGTCAATTCAAGTGTTGCAAGAGAGCATCTGCTTTTGCCTGTGAACGTAACA
>JAODKC010000016.1:13293858-13326359 GCA_026777985.1 Mormyrops attenuatus
TTGACATCCAATCTCCTCTTGATTTTCACAGTGTCTGTGTACTGCTTGCTTTATGGTCTCCCAGTGCCTTTGTCCTACATCCTCACAGTCTCATGGTGCTGGTTTTCTGTCTCCTCTCAGTCCCGTAGTGACTGTACCCTCCGTCTTATCTTCCTCCAGATGTCCTGTCTCCTCATGTTGCCTGTATCTCATGCCTTTATGTTCTAACACTGTCCTCACAGCCCCAGTCTCACCCTGATTTCACTGTTTGTTAAATGTGGAACAAGGTAAATAATCCAAAGACAGGTGATGGTGCATCACTTGTAAGGTTGTAAACAAATTAATGTCCTTAGAATAGACAACCATTACTCCATTTTGAATGTGTGTGAGTCAGCAGTGATATTCATCAATGTTTGCTGGAGTGTTTTTCAGCAGGATTGACACCTTTTTGTTTTCCTTCCTACACATTTCTCCCTGCAGTAGCTGTGATTTATGCCCAGTCACACGGCTAACTTCACTTTGCCACTAAACTCGCATGATTATTTTCAAACTGCCGAGTCAGTGATTTGTGCATGCAGCGGTGTCTGCCTATTAACGAATCATCAGCAACACGTTTGCGTTCATGTTATGCTTATGATCATCTTAAGATTATTTACACTATGCTTAGACACATAATGTCTAAGTTAAATGAGAATGCTGCTGAGAAATCCAGAATATTGTCCCTGATATAGAAGTTTTTACATTGTGGAACCTTCAATGAAGGTTCATATTCACAAATAACTTTTTTTTTAGCCACGTATACAACTAACCCTGCAAAGAGTTGGCCTTCCATGTATGGTGTACCTATATCTTCTGCTGTCTGGGATAAGCTCCAAGCGTAGGCTGAACATGGATGGATGGATACATGGATGTATAGATACGTACATGGATGGATGGATATATTGAATAAGACCCCATCCCTTAAGACAAGCTGTTTTGCAAGATTCTAACAAATATGTAAAATGAACTCTTGCTTTACCTAATATATGATTTTATAAATGTGTGCACGCAAAGTATATTTGCAAGCTTGTTAAGTTGGGTATTTTGTGTAAGTGCATTTTAAAAATGCTTTTTCTCATTCTTTCGACATTTGGGCAAACTATCAAAGTGTATCCAGGTGTTGTTTACTATCTCACATGTAATAAAGACTATAAAGACAAAACAGGAACATTGTACATCTAAATGAGGAGGGTTAGGAAACACCAGCTGGAGTCTGAATCATGGTCCATCTCCAAACAACAGTCCCCTGCTGTAGCTGTGCCCTACCCTTCCATGTGTGTGGCTCGCCAGCGTGGCTAGCTGACGGGGATCAGCACAGATGCCCATTCGGGGGGCATCGACATGCAGGGAAGTTCCCTTAGAGTGTGACAAAGCCTTTGATGGAAGTTCTGTTCTGGGCTGATATCCAGATGGTCTTGAGGACCAGATCGGTTCCACTGACATGCGCACAGTTTTAACCGGAAGTGATTAAAAATGAAAACTCTTTAAAAATGGCAGTCAAAGACAACGTTTAAAGCCATATCTGTATATATGCTCAGGGAAAAAAAAGTCACATTAGAATTTATGCAAATTGACAGTAGCACAATAAAAAAATTATAATTTATTTGCTGCATCTTCTGCTCTCCAAAAAGTTACTGATATCTTGCTAGATGGCTAGAACACTACCATTTCAGTTCCCCAACCTCTCCTCAGGGGCACCTCAGCCAAACCCATGTATTTGTTAAATTTCATCAAGATTGTTAAACATAATGTTTTTGACTTTTCAACAGTACTGCGTGCATGTGTTTGTAAAATTTTACAGAATAGCGGTGTTTCGGTTGTAACAGTCACATAGTTGCTGGCTAATAGGAAAAGTAACAACGACCAGGGTGGCGGCTAATGACATATGGCAGCACAGGAAATGATGTGCTATGTAAGTAATATACTGTGTTCAGGCCTTGTCAATGTTTGGGCTACTCTCATTAAGTAAGAAAGTCATCCGGACTATATAAAACCAACTGAAGCCATTGAGGCTGCTGTAGCTAATTAATCATTTAGTCGGGGTTAAGTAAATCATGTCATATGCATGCTGTTATGAACACAGCACGCAACATGTTAAATGACTGATCTGTGATGACATCTTTGTAATTGCTTGTACCCCAGTGTGGTATCTGAAACGCCCCCCTTAACAAACGGCTAGCTCCTCGATTGGCTCCATTGTGGATTTTTTTTTAATCAACATTAGAAGACCGATATGTGAATCCATTAAAAGATTAACTCCTATTTTATGTTTAATTGATGTACTGTTATGGCTTTTGCTAAATATTCCGAAAGCATTACCCAGAAGGAATATGGACAGTTTCATTAATAAATGTCATAACCTTGTGATATTTAGCCGTTATAAATAGCAAAGTACCCATATATTTGAGAAATACAGATCATGATTTGAAAAACAATGAATGTAGCTCCGATTTTACGAGTCGTGGGTTTTTGTGCTGTGTCTCTTTGTTTTCGCTTGGTTTCGGAAATGAGGGCTCGGTCGGAAACTAAATAACACACCTTGAAACCTTAACGCTGATTCGATTGTAGGCAGTGATTGTGTTTCTGTGCTTTGCAAATGTCGATAGCCACATCTGTTTTTTTAATAACGACATCCGGGTGTGAGGGCGGGCGGCAGGTCGAGTGCCGGGCAGGAAGAAACGCCGTGAAGGAGGAACGGCCGTCAGCGAGGGGCCCCAAGTGGAGAATGGCGTTTCCCCGTTTTCTTGCTCCGTGGCACAAATCTGTCAGCCTGGGCTTTTTCTGGATCTCTTCATGGGGAATTTCCAATTCCATCTGGGTCCCCTGACCAGAGGACGCTATAGTCTGCCAAGCGTAAAGTCAATGTCTCTCCTCTTTTGCACAGAAAAGGTTTTTGTGTTCCTTTTCTTGGTGACAGTTGTAAAGGTTCTTTTATGGCTGGGCTGGACGTGAAATAAGCCCTGGAAATGGGGCTCGTGTCTAATGTTGTTTAGGGGTCAAGGCGACCTGTTTCCCGGACCGTCGGCGCGCCGCTGCTCGTGTTCCTGGGGCAGTCGCAGCTTTCTGCACTGACTCAGCAGCACCGGGCTTCACGGACTAAGCGCAGCTTTGGGACGGAGATTTATATCGCAGTAGAAAGCCTTTCAAGTATAAACACGGGCAGGGCTGATGAAAGGAGACTTTACAGTAGTTAAACCTAATCTTCTGTATCCCTGTCTGCCGTGCATTGATGAGATAAACTGTACCGTGGGTTTCTTCTGGGCAACACTGTTAGGGGCATGTGTGTTGCTATGAGAAATACTTCATGGAGTAAAGGAGAAATTAGCGTGAAATTAGCACACAGCCTCACTCTCAGAAGGCGCTTGGTCCAGGCGGTCATCTTAAGGCTAAGCGGCTCCCCATATTGAGGTGAGACTCCATGAATTTTGGAAGTATGACTGATTTATGACCTTTTCCTGAATTTTTTATTATTTTTTTTAATAATCATACCGGGCTTCTCGCAGTGAACTGGGATATGTGTCGAGTACAGGGTATCGACTGTATTATGAAACATTTATGGCCTTTGTTGAAAGATTTTTATTTTTTTTTTATCCTCTTGGAATGCCAGACACACATCGCTATAGCCATTCATTTTATTATCAGGAACTCATATGGATTCAGACTTTGGAAGCATGCTTCCAAAGACAGTTGTACTTGAATTCTTAATAACTTGGGATTGGATAATGTCCTTTTAAGGTTGTTAATCTGTGACCTCCCCTTGTCAGACAGAATTATCCATTACAGTGGATGGGTTACCTGATGGTTCAACTCGATAACTAGATTATATTGAATACAGGCTCTTAAGCTGTGCACATGATATTAGCCCTACAGTGCAACAACCAAGGGCCATAGTTTACATTATCTGTACACCTTAATTATTGTAATGACCATTGACTGTAATTCCTAAGCAAGGGAGAGAATCTGCTCAAGCCCATCGAGATCCGCAATATAATTTTGCTTTGTTTTTCCCTAATTGCTTTCGGCTCCCTGTAAGAAAGTGCCTTGTTCTCTTTAATGACGTGTCCCCCTGTCATGTGTCTCGGCACAGAGCCCGGCGGCTCCGCGGCGTTCTGATCTGCGGCGCGCCCGCTGTATTTTCCGACAGACGAGCGCCGCCCCCAACGTGCGACGGAGATACGGCGCGTTATGAAACCATATCTATCTAATGAACTCCCCGCCGCACCATGACAGCGGTATTGTCCTTCCCGGCACTGCCGCAGTGGTTCAGTGACAAGCAGCTGCATCTTGGGAAACACTCTGTCGCCACTCTAGCCTTTAAACAAAGACACAGAAGCGGCATCTCTGTTGCTACCAGCATTTCGACCATAATTTTTTTCTTTCTTTTTTTATGGATGTCTGATTGCTATGGCAACTGAGTATTCGGAGGCGTGTCCGCAGAGCCCGGCCCGATTCTGAGTCGCGTTCTTGAGCGAAAGACCTCCCGAAATGGCGAATTCGCACAGCGTGTGTGAAGGAAGCACTCCCTTTGTGGGATGCGAGCGTTTGGGCTGGACGGTGGGATTCATACCTAATGCAGAGAGTAAATTGCTCTTTCATGGTCCTCGTCTCCTCTAACGGAGATCCAAGCACCTGTGGGACTCTGTAATATTACTCTAAAGGCTCTCTTCTGTAGTGCAGTTTCTGCCTGCTAACGGCATGCAGGCCCACAGCTTCAGGCACATTTTTGTGACCTACTTTCAATTACAGGGGAGCAAACGGAGAAGAAACTTTGATAGCAGTTTCGATGAAAACCCACAGCATAAGGCATGAATTATATACACAGCCATAAAACACAAAGCGTAAGGATATTTATATAACACGTTATAATGCGTGACTGAAATGGACATGGGCCCAAAAATAAATATTGTTATAAGCATAAAGAAATATATAATTATTCTAGGATTTATGTATTAAGTATTAATATATCTTTCAGTATCAGTTGGGATGAGGTTTTTGTCTAATTAAGCTCACATTGTGGATGAAAATGTTTGGGGTAATTAGTTCTACCACGATCTTTTGTTATAGAAGATGTCCAAGGAGGGGATGTGATTTGAACATGTTGTTGAAATTGTGGATTGAACCGAAAAAATTAAATGCCCAGACATTTATGAAGACGGCCTCTGGTAAAATTGCTCCCTAAATGTGCAATTGATATATCTTATTGTCAGCATTAAGAGCCAAATGACAAAGGGTGTAATTCCACCCATGCCATGCAATATTAAACAAAAAAACCCTTAAAACACCGACATCGACGGTGAGCATGACAACTTGACATCGAGGAATTATGTGACAGGCCTATCCATCTTGGCCCAATTTCAAAGTAAACCCCATAAAACAGACAGCTGTTTTGTCCACCGTGGCCCCTCCTGGTGGCTGACATGATGCTGAGGGATTGTTTTACAAACCCCCCCCCACACACACACACACACACACACACATATTACACTATAGATGGTCACAGGTCGGGGTGGTCTGTATCTATTACAGGTGTCGTATTTATACTGGCACGTGAATCAGTGTTGGATGCAGTGTTGGGAGTCCAGGGCAAAGGGCATGGGAGCCGGGCGCTCTGTGTGGCATCATTGGCTGGCATGCTCTGTAGCTTGTAGCAAAGACCTGAGGATGTGAAGTCTCACTTTCCTGAAGCTTAGCCGCCGTATGCGCGCTGGTGTGACTCGGCGCTTTGTCACACACTTGATGAGCTGATGAACCTGGAGGAAGCTCAGCCTGGCCGGAAGGATGAAGTCACGGCCGCGTACACTGTTTGTTTGCGGCTTATGAGGCGGAACTGAACTTGGGCTGCAGCTCTTGTTAAGGGCTGTCGAGGGAATCCGCGATGGATTATTGCTTTTTGTAGATCTTATATATATGCCTAGGCGGCCATGGTTGTTGAGCTTGTTGTGTTTCGTGCTGTTGAAGAAGAGGGTATGAGAAGACTAAATTGAAATGTGAAATGGCTTTGATCCGTAATCATGCAGTTCCTGTCCGTTAAAGTGCCCCCCCCGTCTTGGCTCACGCCGCATGGTACAAGGTGCACATGAATATGTGAGGCAATTCACCTCCGGCCTTTGTGATTACCGATATACATATTTTATTTGTGAAAGCCAGATGAGTGGCACGTGTATGGTTATCCCGTAGATTTTCGTTTAAACTGAAGGGCATATAATATAAAAGTCATTTCAAAGCAGCGGCATTTCAGACACCTATGCTTGCCCTCATGTCTGTGTGGATAAGCATGTGCATGCGTGCGCATGTATGTTACTGTCATTGTTACTCCATGACCCAGTGACCATTATGAGATTACATCACGGACTGAGGAATGTTGCATCAGGCTCGCAAAGAGCCACGATGAACAGAGAGGCCTGGTGATCGTATTGAATGTACCCAGGGGGTGTCGGCTCAATGCACCTTCAGCCTGGAAATCAAGGGTTTCGTGAAGTGTGGTCTTTTAAATAGGTTGTGTCCATCCCACACACTGATATGATAGGTAGCGAATCTCGATCTCCCCTGCATCTCTGTCCCCCTCTCTTTGAAGGGGGTGCGCAGTACCCCAGCTCTCAGAAAGCGCTCTCTATCTGCTGGGGTGGGCATCTGGTTCTTCAGGGCTGTGAGGCCCAGACGGCGGCGTAGAATAAATCTAAATAATAATCGTACATTTGCTTGGCCTCGCTGATGGGAACGCTTCTGTATCCCTCGCCGGAGAATGCCGGAAGTGTGCGCGTCGTGGAACGAGCTGGAACAGTCCTCTCTTCACATGGACGTCGTTTGCCAGTACCGCCACTAGGGGTTTGGCAGAAGCCGACCTTCGGAAAGTCTGTCTGCTGTACTGTCCCTTATCTGATCGCGCTATTCTTTTCGCAGATGGCATCGACAGCTTGTTGCCATTTGTATCCTTTTGTCGTACTCATTCAAGGTACATGTGTAGGGTGAGTCCAGTCTGATTTTAACTATACCAGTTTATAGATTCCCTATAAATTACAACCCTTAACAACATTGCTGAAACTGTAAACACATTATTGCTACAGGCCAATAAGTTGTGTTACTGTCTTGCCGTGTATTATTTTCACAGGCTCTTTAATCAATCCTGGGAACGAACAGTGTACCCTGGCTTTTGTTGCAGCCAAGCTTAATTAATGCAGTTTGATTGAAATTATAATGTTGATATTTCAATTGCTAACTTACAAACTATAGCTCCATTAGGAAAAGAATTATATGTATGATTTGATGAGTCGGTAAAATGCATCACCTTAAGCCGATAAGGTTCATTTGTTGAAACTAGTAAAAAATATCCATTCAACATAATTAGAATAAATTGGCCATTCACCTAATTATAAGGGCAGTGAACTATAAAGTCATCTTTAATTCATAAAATCATTAATGATCATACAATGTGCTGTATAATTATAGTAATGGCCAAAAAAAGATTTTAATTTTTTTTCCTTCTTTTTTTAAAGGATAAACTTGGTCATTTTATAAGCAATCGGTCCTAATTAATTAATGAGTTCACCAAGTTATCTGCCAGGGTTGACACTGAGAAATACTGATTTAAGCATTCGGTGATATTGTCATTTGCACTCAATACATTTGTCAAAATGTAACACTTTGTTTAATGTGGACCCATGACAGATGTTTGGGTCAATGCAACAATAAAAGCTCTGAGAAATCTCATTGACAGCTGCTTAAGACTGATGTGTGGATCCCAACTTCGAATGCTAACAGTATCTTTTATTATAATAAAAAAGACTCTAAATGTTTTCTGTTATGACAAATACTTTTATAGTATGGAGTACTCATTCATAAGTGTCAAATCCAACTAAATATAGAGTGCACAATGATAATTCCAGCCCCAGGGACATTTTAATGACCTTGCAATAAATGAGTATCTATAGGCCTCCTCAGAGGCATCAGTAAAACGTGTATCTGGGTTCAGTCCCAACTCGCTGTGTTATCCTGCTGCACAAGGGAAACCATGCACCAGGGAAACTTGGCTTAGCTGAGATTGCCCATGGTCAGCTGGACACCTGCCGGACTGCAGGCCCAAGTGACTGTTCACTAACAGGTGAATAGGGCTCTTCTCCAAGTGCATCAGTGTTGCATGATAGAGCCTGCAGCTTCTGGCTGGAAAATTGGGGGATTCACTGCTCACCGGGCCGCCTGGATTGGTGTAGGTGGCAGGCGTGGAGGAGGAGACACAAACAATGGGTAATTGGCTGCCCCAAACTGCAAGAGAAGGATGAGAAAATGTACATCAATCAAGGCTGTAGGCAAAGTGCTGGGCAATTTCTCTTTTTCTTGAAAAAAGTAGCTGAAACTGAAACACCCATAATCACACCTAGAAACAATTGGAAATTATTTCCCAGCTTCTGAAAAAGCAGTTATAAAAACAAAAGAGTGAAAAAAGAAGGGCGAGCCGGTTGAAGCGATGGCTAAAAATGCAGTGCAGTACAGTGGCTACAGGGACAGCTTCCCTTTGGTAACATTGTTGGGGTGAATAAGCAATTCAGGAGAGAGGAAATAGAGGGTATATAGTTAAAATTAGTGCAGTTCAAAAGGGCAGAGGAAATTAACATGAAAAAGTACAGTCTGACATTGTCTGGCCAGAGTATAAATAAATTGGTCAAGAATTTAGAGCCGTGAATAGTATGGGATGAATAAGACAAAACCTGCATGTGAGAGTGAACTGAGACCCCACGCCACAGTATTCAGAATCAGAGTGAACTGAGAGCACCCCACAGAATTTAGAGTGAACTCTGAGCATCCCACAACACCGAGTCACAGTGCATGCCTGGTCTGAAACATTAGCACAGGTTGATCTTTGCATCTGGAGGTTTAGGTTTCAGCACTGGGTTTGATCACAGAGGGTATGCGTTAAAGGATATTTATATTCTATATTCAAGGACTTGTTTTCTTGCTCCTTAACCATGTTCTATCTATCCATCCTGGTTAGTGTCTTCAGAAGCTTAACCCAGGCAGTGTAGGGCACAAGGCTGGGGTCCACCCTGGACGGGAAACCAGTCCATCAGAGGGAGATACAAATTAGCCCAGCTGCATGTCTTTGGACATTGGAAGGAAGAACATACAGGAGAGCATGGAGAGAGAGAGAGAGAGAGTACTGCATGCTCACATGTGCAAAACATGCAGAGAGACCGAGAGAGAGAACTGCATGCACACGCAGGGAGAATATGAAGAGAGAGAGAGACCTGCATGCACACACAGGGAGAACATGCACAGAGAGAGAGACCTGCATGCACACACAGGGAGAATGTGCGGAGAGACAGAGAGTGAGTGAGTGAGTACTGCATGCTCACATGTGCAAAACATGTAGAGAGACAGCGCGAGAACTGCATGCACACACGGAGAACTCCACCAGTGGAGACTAGATTCCAACCCTCGTATATGGAGCTCAGAACTCTGAACACTTTATTGCCAGAATGTGAACATACCGGAATTGGGTGTGGTTCGGTGCAAACTGTTAACACAGAGATGACTATAGTTAACAGGACACAGTGCAAGCAGGAATGAAGGACATCTCTCCAGTGCAAACATAGCAGAGCATGATAGATAGAGAGAGCAAGCTATGAGGAAACAGTGTGTCTAAGTGTATAAGTGTTCTGTAAGTGCTTTTGTTAATAGACAAGGTCATCCTGTGCCTCGTACTTTGTTTGAGTTGGTTGGGCTCTCTGTGTGGTTGGTGACTTCCGAGAAAAAGTCCTAGAGACTGGCCTGCTGTGATCACATTGCAGGACATTTGTGGCGGCGGATGGTTTGCCAGATTGTCCTTAGCACACGTGAGACAGCACCATATGCAGGATTGGCACCCCATCCTGGGCCTACTCCGCAATATACACCATGCGTCTGGGGGGGGCACTCCGGGTCACAGCCCTCAGGAGCGGAAAAGCGGGTCCATAAAATGGATGGGTGGAGGAGATGCTTCCTGAAGAGCCTCTAAAACAAAGCCGTGGGGCATCTGCTCTTTTTTTCAATATGTCACAGCTAATTAGTTGGTAGAAGATCATCGCTGTGACCTCCGTTATGTTGTGACCTGGTTTTGTTTGCAAGCAGCCAGAAGGAAGTACTCTGAGTCGGGTGTAATTTTACTGGTGTAGTTTGAGTGTAATGTTTGTAGAGGAACAAGAAACAAAAAGATACAAAATTCCTCGGAGAAATGATTAATTAAGCAGCTTGAATGGAAATGGCCATTCTGATAATCCATAATTATATAAAAATCATGTTACCATCTCACCTCAGTTTTTCTGATTTAATCTAATCAGAAGGCATTGTGTTGATCGTCCTGAAGTGAAAAGCCGTACCCCTGGATTGCTTCTTTGGCTGAAATAAAAGATTTAGCGATAATCACAAGGAGCCAAACTAGGAGGTAATTACACGGATATGTGTGAAATTGAAAAACCTGTCCCTTCTATGGCCTAGTGGCTGATAAGGTCATTAGTTATATGATTCTTCTTGCGCTGTAATTAGATGTGAAACATTCTGTTAACCCCCATAAAGAAACATCTGTTTCACTAAATTACCTTCTGGTAAAGAACTCAAAACATTCATTCTGTGAGTGTTACTTAATATAGTGCCCATTGTCTATGCCCTATAAACTAAGATAAAAGCTTTTTTTCTGGCATGAGAAAATATAAAGGAATAGCTGGGTTCTTGGGAGGTGAAGCCTTTTTCGCATCTTGGCACTGGAGTATGAAACAGTTCACCAGTCTCCTTCAGTTCCAGCTGTAAGACGTATTGTGATGAAGTTGTTATGTGTCGAAGAGGATTTACATAACAGGGCTGTGAAAAACTGTATGTGCCTGTTGCCGGGCATGTTATTGTGTCTTAAAATAAGACCTTACGATCTCGCTCTATCTCTCTCTCTCTCTGTCTCTATCTCCTCATGATAGAATTACCAGCCACCCAGCAAGGGCAGACCACACTCCAGCCAGCCGTGCCTGCCCACAAACAGCACACGTCCATCACCTCCATCAACCGCAACTCCTTGACCAATTGCAGGACCCAGAGCCCGGCCCCCCCGGCCGCCCTTCCCGCCGAGCTGCAAACCACGCCTGAATCCGTCCAGCTGCAGGACAGCTGGGTGCTGGGTAGCAATGTGCCCCTGGAGAGCAGGTGAGCAGCACCACCTCGCCCCATCCTTGGGTTGGCGCCAAAGAGCCCATTTTAAAAACTTCCATTCTATTAGTTTTTAAACAAATTATGTCTTTTGCCATAGAAGCTGTCAAAATCTTTTTTAAAAAAAAGACCTCACATAGGCACTCAACAGGAAGCCTTTATTTTTAATGTTGAATCTGTCTGCCTGCGTCACTCAGTGCAAGAAAACAGAAAAATGAGACACTTCCCGCAGAAAGGTGCCACATGGCCCTAAACAGGACGCTGATGGGTATTTTTTTGGTCTCAAACGTGCGTTTGCAAGGTTTGCGACTTCAGCCTCAGATCCTTTTGAAAACGACAACTTTCCCTTCACTTTTAAAACGTAGCTGCGCAACGACACAAACATCAGTCGGCAGAAGATAGAGCCACAGTTTACGAGAAGTGACAGGTCTGCCTCTCCCTGGCTCCGTATTCGCTGACCCCTTTCTGCCATTTCGCCTTTCTTTGTACATAAAAGGCCCAATGAGCTGTGATTTTTCATTACCTAGGTGTATAAAAGAAAGCCTTGCAAGAGGAGACCTGAGAAAACACACCTGCTTTCAAGACTTTTTTTGTCGATTTTTCAAAAGCCTACGAGTTTGCGATGGGACTTCATCGACAGCAATGCATAGCGTGTTGCCAGATGGCATCCTCACGGTGACCTTGGCCGTCACCGCGCTATCGACAAGACACCATGCCAATATAAATCTCTAAGAAGGTCGTAAATTAGCGATCACTAATTGCGCAGATTTTTACAATGACATTAAATCCATGAAATGTTTCTTTTATGTCTGTCCTTTCAAAAAATCCAAAAAGATTATAATTTCTCACTATTGACATTTGTTTCCTTTGTCAACATCTTTCTGATTTGGAGATGATTTTTGGAGATGAAGTAAATTTGTTGCAACGTTCCATAAAAAAGAGCAAAATCAATAGAGTGCTACAAAGCTGGTGCTTTTCATTTCCTGTTGTTGCCAACTAATGATGTAAAATCTCTCTCCACACGTTTCCCAGAAAAGCCACCATCGCCAGCAAAAAGAAATCATAGTCAGATATTCTAACCACTGGCTGTCAAGAGGCTTTATAGAAAGGCCTAAAGCTCCAGTTTTTACCTGTGCTGTGAAAAATGGTTCACGTTGCATGCAGTCATTATTCAATTACGGAATTTTGTATGGATTTGTGAAATCACTTTATTAAGTTAAGAAGAGAAAAACATATTGGCAGGTTTGGCCTTTCAAAGCTTTTCTGTGTTGTTCTAATCCTAAAAATCCATTAATCCATTCATTGTCCATACCATTCATCCCAGTTAGGGCAAACCCTTTGTTTGACAGCAGTCCATCACAGTTCACTGACATACATCCTATAAGCAAGGATGTGGAACTTTTGGTCAATACCAACAATCAATATATTTTTTGACTAATACCAATAACGACCGATGCCAAAAATGACTAACCACTTTGCTCCACCAATCTGTAGTGAAACTGAAGTCGGTGACATTACTTCTTAAGATCTGAATGTGGGTAGCAACCACGTCATGCAATTCAGGTAGTGAGACATCTGCTAAGTAGTGCCGACTTGGGCAGTTGTAGCAAAGTTTTAACTGGTGTATGAGCCAATGAAATCCTTTGCCTTCCACTGCGGAAAGTGGCTGATCATCCAATGGAATAATCGGCGTTATTTTACTACAGGTAACTCTTGACTTCTGCAAATCTAGACTTGTGCAAAAAAAAAATATCTGAAACACATAGTTTACAGAATGTATGCCTGTAAGTAAATTCACAGTACAGCCAATCCCCAGTTACAAATGAAATCCGTTCCTAAGGTCTGTCTTTAATTCAGATTTGTAGATAATTCGGAACAGATACATAAGGTTCTTATTTACCGGCCATTAGTCAAATGTTTGTCTTGGTATATACTGCATATTTTATCTTTAAAACACTTAAGCACTTCCAAATACACTAAATTATGTCAAACAATAATACAGAACATAATAATACTGTACTAATAAAAGTAACTACTGTACTGTACTGCACCTTGCGCCTACAGTAATATGTCTTTACGATGCGTAAATGTTGACACGTGTTGTGTACGCGATGTTCGTTTAGCTAGAGTGGCATAATAAGTTCTGTTAAATATTTCTCTCACTAATACAAACAGAGCTGACGAACCACTGAAGCCACGCAATGTTTTCATGAGCATCACAGAGCAGTGCGTGTGTTCTTCGTTACAAACATGTTTTTAAGCCAAATTTTTTACATAACAGACTTTATGGCTGTCTGTCGTAAGTTGGACCTTCTTGACCCAGGAACTGCCTGTATGAAATCATTATCATTTCTTTATTTAATGTGTTCCTTAGTATGCATTGCTAGCTTATTTTTGGCTTTTGTGTTTTGTACTACGAGGTGTCTTGAGAGGAATGGGTGGGGGGGAGACCCAACCCAACCCAACTTTCATAAAATTTGACTTACGCAAGGGTTTGTTGAGAACTCTTAGTTAGTTGGTAATTATGTATTTAGATCTTGTGCTGCTAACCTTGAATATTAACTAAAATCTAGATATCAGGTTGCATTATCATTCAAGATTGACACATTAGAGCAATGTCTTGATTTTTAATGAACATCAGCTGATATCGGTATGTTAACTATGTATCTTCACTATGAACAATTTCACATTACGCAAAACCCCAGTACCCATGGGAGACACAGAGAGAACACGGAAGTACTACGCGAGCTGACAGAGGGTGCGACTATTGCTAAACATCCATTCATTAATCTTATTCAGTGGATGGTCTCCACCTATCCCAAGCATGTTACAGCTATATGCTCCCCCTATGGTAAACATTTCCATATACATTTCAGTATACATAACCAGCTGTTCTAAGCACACCAGAGTAATGCAGCAGTGTTCTCTATTACGCACCAAGATCAGCTGATATTGCAGTATTTTTAATTAAACACTAGAGAAAAAGAAATGCCTTTATGCTTTACACAACTCTGCATAGCGGAATTTAAATGTATATTTTTATCTGATTTGTCAGGACGATGATATAATTTATTCCATCCTGTTACATCCTTCAATTAGTTTGGTGTTTTTCGTAATGGAAGTCTCCCATGAGAGAGGAATTGAAATTTGAGGGGAAAAAATGTATAGACAGTGAATAGTGAAAACAAACAGTTTTGACAGTCCTGAGTGTTAGGGGGGTGGGATTCACATCACCACAGTCACTCCTGTAATCAGGCACAGATATACCAGACACTGTTACTATAATGTATTAAGGCTGTATGAAGGTTTTCTCTGGGATAACAAAAGTTATTTATAAACAAACAAACAAATACAGGGGGCACCACAGCCCTCGCCGCAATAAAAGCCAGAAGCATCGATCGATGGATAAATATGATATTGCAGCCGGGAGATGTACTTTCATAATCCCATGCACAGTATTTACGTTCACATTACATTTATTTTATCTGAAGTGGTGTACAAGGCAGGTAACAATCATAACAATAATAATAATAATGCCTCATTGATCGCCATGGGGATAGTGTCTTTTCGCCTATTGCAGCTGGCTCTACATGGCACACGGACACATGTAGGTGAGAGCAAGCTTGGCAGTGAAGGACACCCACCTGCAGCAGCACCCATGGAGCTGGGGGGTTAAGGGCCTTGCTCAAGGGCCCACAGACATGTGGCTATTCTGCCAAGGCTGGGCTTGAACCAGCGACCTTCTGAACACAGGCCCGGAGGCTTACCCCTTCTGAGCCTCACGTATTTCCTTTGTACGATTCGGTTTTAAACTGCTTCTTTAACCAGTCGCATATATCAGCCTTTGTGCTCAGTGGTGTAATTTCCCTTTTTCCAATGTCACCTGTAGTCTGTGCATAATTGTAGTAACGAATGCTATTACTATTATTAGTTATAGTAAATTGGTAAAGTACAGTAATGTAATAAATAGTTTTCGTGGTACACAGAGGCCCTCAAAGTGAAAGTGGCAACTTGCTTGCGGCGGATCATCGCCCTGACACACGAGGGCTCTAAAATACACCGGCGTGTTCGGTCGCCACCTGCCGCCGGTCCCCCGATAAAGCCGGCAGGTGTTTCTGTTGGGGGGGGGGTGCTGCAGCGTATCCAGCTGAAGGCATCGAAGAGGCCATCGCTGCCAGAAAGGACGAAGGGCCGCGGAGCCCGTCACGCACTCGCCATTAATAATTTGCTTAATCCGGCCGCTAATTATCAGATTACACGAGGCTTTTAAAAATTTTATTTCAAATACACATTCTCACCTGTAAGCTAATCTGTTTAAATCCCCCCACAAAGTCGCAGTTTTCAAGCCATTTAAAACTCTTATTTTTTTTTTCTTCCTCTTGAATGCAGTTTCTTTTTTTTGACAAACCGAGCTGACATCGGTGAGTATTGCCGTGCATTTCAGGGGGCGTCGCCATCTTTCATCGGGGCTCTCTGCGCTCGCCTGTGTGAGAGTGACTTTCACCACCATGAAAAGGAGATGTGTGGATTAGCATAGTAATTTGCTGCTCAGTATCACTCTGTCTCTAATCAATTAGCAATGGTTATCCACTTCGTTTGGCTTTAGAAGTTTACACCCTGTCTGCGGTTGTTAATCGTGTCCTAAGAAATGCAACCTGTCCAGTACTTGGGGAGTGCTGGAGACATGGTCGCATGTTGGAACACGATGCATTAGTGCATGTGTTCATCTGGAATTTAGTACCTGGAACAAACGAAAAGTGCAATAAGGAAGTGACATTTACTTTAAAACTGTTTCTAGCCCCCCCCCCCATATGATTCGGCAACAGCGAATATTATCATACGGATTTTCTGGTGAAATAAAGCCTTGGTTGATCAATTATAAACATTCACGTTAGTGTATGTTAATTAACGGTGCTCAATCACAAACGCATCTAGCTACAGTGGTCTGTGATTGCCACCGTTTGGTTCAAGCATGTGCCCCATAGCAAGATTCAGTGAAAAGGCTATGTTAATTAAGTCGAAATGATATTTTGCATTAAATCTGTCTCTTTAAGCTGACTCGATATCAGCGATAGTTGATGATGACCGTCAAATCGTGTCCCGGTCCATAAAGAAAGTACTGGTGTCATAGCTGAATGGTGTCACATTGAAGTGGTTGCCTTTTTCTTGTTTTATAGATGCTGCATTTTTCTGTCCAGTAGTCTTACTTTTTGGCTTTTTAATGTGCTGTGATGTATGAGCATTAGTAACTGATGGAGTATATCTGGTCACAAAGGGCTGACTAACCTCTGAACCCTGCCTAAGAGATTTCCAAACGGCTGGGTCAGGCAGGCTAGGTGTGCTACAAACACACAGCACCTGTTTGCCGACACTAGGACTACACAGGCACTCTGAGACCCAGATGTTATCTGGCTGCCAGCTTCCCCACTGAGATTTACGATAGTGTCCCTGTACACCAGGAATCTGTGTCTTGTGAGTTTCACCAGGATCCTTATCCAGCAAACTGTCCTTTTTTTGTCCACAAACATAGCTACAATTCTGAGCTCTTTCATCTTGTTCTTTTTAATTTTTTCTCTTTTATTTTGGAACTGCTACTAAGCTTAGTTGTCCTGTGTTTAGGGGTTGAATTAATATGAAATACTGCAAAAAGATGCAGAGTGATTTATTTATTGTGGTAACGTCTTTTGCTGTTTTTTACAGTCCATGCACATACTGAATCGTGCTGGCCATGTGCAGCAGAATCTTCAACAACTTTTGTTCCTCATATAAATATCTGAAGTTCAAATGAAGACTGATTTGTGCAGCTGGGCGCCCATGATTTGTAGGCTTAGTCTCCAGTGCAATGGCAGTGAAATGCCATTTTTTGACATTTTCCTCACATATGCAGACACTGGCATGCAGTTCACAGGATTCACAATGGATGTGCTTAAAGTGGAAGCCGGAGTTAAGGGCAACAGTTATCTGAGGACCTTAATATCACTCTGGACTCCCTTGATTTTGCGCCATCGGGTTTACTCACCTTCTAGAAGTAAATAAATCTAAGGTAGCTTGAAATTTTTGAGGTAAATTAAAGGTAGTTTCAAGGTCTGAATGGTGAATAAATTCAGATCCTTTGATGCATGGTACAACTAAGCACTTAATCATTTAAAACTAGGAATCTCTCAGAGGTATGGTGCCCCTCTCCCCGAAATCTAACATATCCCCTTGACAAGAAAGAATAAACCAACAGAATATATAATCTGCAGTGTGTTCTGAGGCTATTTTCATGCTTGTTAATTTGTGGATAAGGTAAAATTAAATAAGCCATCATTTGTAGCAACGTAGATACCAGTGATCGTTGGCCTTATGGCCACCTGGAAAAAGTGTTTTTTTTTTTTTTCTTTTTTTTTCTTTCTTTTTTTTAATGCCAATATGTCAGCAAATGTTAAAACGACCTCTTCACAATATTAAATTTGGTCTGACAGAATCCTGCGGCTTTAGTTGCATAACTGCCGCTTTTGCGTCTCTGATTTTGGTGTGACCTAAACCTTTTCCAAAAAAGATTACTCTGAACAAAATTTGACTATAAGAGGACATCATCCACTGATTATCCTGGTGACTGCCTGTTTTGGGGTTAGACATGAGTATTCATGTGGTTTGTAAAGATTTATTGCAGAACATAAATAAAAGATTTTTTTTTTTCTTACTTCAAAAATTTTTTGAATTTAAACTTTCAAAATGGCATAACTAATTAATCTCTCTAAAACAGCAGAATTGTATATGTGTACATCCATATCTGTGAATTTACAGTTTTTTTTGTTTGTTTTTCATCCACTGCCATGGATTACGATGACAGAAGTCCAGCCGTGTTTCATGACCATCTTTAACTTCTGAGGTGGATTGTTGTCTGTTCCCTAAACTTTTGGAACCCTTTAGGTTTTACTTTGCTTCTTTGAGTTTGAGTCACACACGCATTGGACTGAACTCTGCAAACTGACATAGGCAGTGAAGAACGCTTATTTTGTGTACAGTTGCTCCTTGCATCGCAGCCCTGGATGTGTTCTTTGGACCTCTGCCCTACTGGAATATTCATTTTTGGGTCAGCTTGAACATCTTGGCAGATGGAGCAAAGTTTCACAGAATTGCTCCAGAATTTCTCGATGCAAAATAACCTCCCAAAAACTGGATCCATGCCGCAATTCATAGTATGCATGACCAACTGAATCAGAACATCATCTCCTTAACAGCAAATAAAACTGCTCATGTAATCTGAGCTATATACACTTGGTTCCAATCTCCATTCAAACAAATCTAGGACACCTGATTCTTGGTTCATGAGAAACGAACAGCCACAAGCGGCAAATTCATGTTGAGTATTTTGAATATTTCATATTTTAGATCCTGAATGTGGCAGTGTATCTTGGAGTTAATTTTTCATTTTTATTTAACTGGCATTTTACTTGAAGTGAAATTTGCAAGCATGAATGACTGTTACTGAACTTAAGCATTTTTATTAATCAAATCTAAAAATTACTACGTGTTATTGTGAACAAGTATAATTTTTTATTTTTTTTTTTTTTTGAACATGAGGTCTTGCACAACAATAAATCATTTCCTGTATAAATATGAAGGACAGCATGTGCTTGTAAAGCCAAGCTGTTTTACATACTGATGTGGGCCGGTCCTCGGTTTAGGATACCTGATAGAAATTGGCAGACCAGTTTGACAACTTAACACTTTACAGTATATTTCACACACCTCAGGCTCCGTGTTTCTGGGCCCCAGGATGTTTTGACCTGTTGTCAGTTCTTGTGGACGGAGATGTAATGAAGCGGTGAGGAGCCATGGGCTTCCTGTAATATCCTCACGCCTTGGTTCTGTGCCCGCCTTCCCACATGTCCTTGACACTTTTGATTCGCAGAGCCCGCTCGCTCGCACATTACCGTTTCTCCCCATCTCTTTTCCTTGTTTTGCTTCTTAAACTCTTTGGGAGATATGAACCTTGAGGAATGAATGAAAACAGTGTTGATTAGCCATCTCTTCTGGTCAGATGTTACACGTCAGTTCCACTGCTGGCCTTTGTGGATGCTTCTTTGTTTTGTCTGGCAATAGCAATATACATGTTCATAGGGGAGCAGCAATATAACTTGTCTTCTGATTTATTTCAAAATATTATATTGGTTAGTACTGTTTAATCTCAGCTTAACGCTTTTTTGACATATTGTTTTAAATATCCCTCTGAAGGAAAATGTGCAAATATTACTCAGGTGAAAAACCTACCTAAATATTTTGTGAAATGTAATACCTATAATTTTTACTCATTCATTCTGCAGGAGAAATTCTCACCCCCTAGTCTGTGTGTTGGAGAATTGCCATTTAGTTCGCAAAACCAGCCAAATTTCATCCAAAAGAAAAATAATCCACAGCTCATAATAAGTAACAGAGAATTTGAGAAACTGGTGCCAAATTGTCTACACATTGTAGTTTGTCTGCCTTTGCCCCCATCTAAAACCTCATTCTCAGATCCAGTGCATAAAATAACGTGTGTGCAATATATAATTACACTACCCAGACAGAACTATTAAGAGAATGCCAGTTTTCATAAGACCATTTATTTGTATTACTGTATTTTTTTGTTTGAAAAAGAACTTAACAGTGAGTGTTAAATTGTTAAATCAGTAAGAAGAATGTGAAGTAAATTAAAATTAATAATTTATAATGAAATGAAAGATGTAAAATCACAACGGCCATTAATAAAGCCATGCAAAAAAGGTGAACTTTCTAATGCATTTTCCATTAAGCCAGCTACCCTAAGATCTCTTTATAGCCTTGGTTTAACTTCCCTCCCATTTCTAACCGTCTTATGATTTTTATGTAATTTGAATTGCTGTTTAGGTAAGTGAAGAATGCCTTTGTATTGTAAAAGCTTCAGTGTTTTTCTGAAATCCCTATTCTCCCATTTCATATAACAGAGCCAGTCCTTTTATTTATGTTGGTAATGCCTGCACTCTGTTGAGGATAAAAGAAATGGCATTGTTCATGTGGCTTCCCATTCTGTGTCGTTACTTGTCATACTTAAACATTTTCCCATCATTTTACCTGAATTTTATTTTACCTGAATGGTAATCTGATGACTCATAAGGGGAAAATGTTACTGTAAATGATCCTATAGGTTTAAGAAATAAAAAGGATATATGTTTCTCGCGTAAGGATTCAGAATCTCAAATGAGTATTTGCTGAAGTTGCCCCTGGCATGAATTTCAGCTGCAAATGTTAACCACAGATCAGCTTGGTGATTGCGCCCCCCCCCCCTTCTTTCCTTCTTCGGTGCACTGCCTTTTGGCCCAAGTGTTCTTGAGTTGCTCTGGGATCGTTAATGGACACTAGATTTCATGTTTCCTATCTTTCTGTGGATTTTAAGTATAATTCAAGTCCGGACTCTTACTGTGGCTCCAAAGGACATCCACATCCCTATTTTAAGCCCATTTTATGTAACTTTAGTCCCATGTTTTGGATCATTGCTCTGCTGAAAGCAGGCCCAGCCAAAGCAGTTTCCTGCCCTCCTTAGTTCGCTTGTTTTTCCTCTTGATCCTGACCAGCCTTTTCCGTCTCTGCCACTCGGACAACCCCAGCATCCCACCGCTGCGCTCGTCTTTTCACCGGCTGGATCTGCTCCGAAGGAAAGCGTGCCATTTAGACGGAGCAGATCCCAGTCTGATGTCGTCTGGCGATAACACTTTCTGCCACATTCTCGCAGGATCACTCAGGTGTTGTTGAGAACTCCGTGCGGGCTTCACTGTAGGTTATTTTTAGGACTGGCTCCGTTCTTGCTGTCCTGCCACACAGGCTAGTTTGTAAAGTGTTGACCTCACAGTGGCATTTCTCATCAGCTTGTTTCTTGCCCATCTGTTCAGCTTGGAGGGGTAACCTGATATAGACCGTATGTAGGTGGTGCAGCACTTTCTACATCTTAATGATTGAGTGTGTTGTAGTCATGTGGATATTCTGCATTCAGTGTTGTTCGAACTCTTCTCCTGATGTGCTTTTCGGCTCAGTATCTCCTTGCTCATTTAACTGCTGAACTTTGCTACCTCAGCAAACACGATTTGGTATTTTCATTCTGAACATACAGAGAATAGAGCTTCTTTCACATCTGAAACGCTGCAGCCAACCTGCTTCTCCCCAACAGCATTTGAGCCTGGACTCAAACCCAAGTACAAACTAAGTGGCAGTATTACAAGATAAACTTGACCCAATTAAAATAAGAATACTACTACTAAGAATAGTTTAAAAAAAAATTTAACGATAAATACGAAGTTAGCTTCATTTTACAATTTTAACAAATTGGGCTGGGCAAATTCAGATCGCACTGGAGACTGGACTCGATAAATGGTTTTGAGTAGCAATGATCAGCTACGGAGAAGAATTCATTTTTGGACTGGATTTTTTTGAAAGAGCACAGAACACGCTTTGCATTTTACAAATGTGCAATCATCATCGTCCAAAACCGCCAGTGAAAATGTCAAAGTAGATGCAGATTTATGCATTGCAGATTCACCTTTTGAAATGTTTTGTAAAAGGAGACACTTTTCAGAAATCCTGGCAATTTTTTTTCCCCCCATCAGCTTCCATTTTGCTGCCTTATAAAATCCACCCTTGTGAACTGAAGCACTTATAAAGTGCTATATAAAGTAATGTGATATGTAAACAGCAAATTCACCTGCATGTCAGAGCAATCAACTTACCTGGTTCCATCAGGTTGTATTCATTGCAAAGGCAGAAGCTCTAAATGTCACTCCGTCTCCATGCCTCATACGGACAGACAAGGGCCAGTCGGCTAACAGTGTAGCGTTTGCGCGCCATATAAATTAGCTAGTGTTGCTTTGAAGGTGTGGATAATATTTTGTGCATTTAAACATGTGAAGAATTTCATAAACAAAAACACTGCATATATTCTGTATTAAATACCAGAAAGAATGTCACCTTCACGTAAAATACTGCATTTTTTTAATGGTAAAGGAAAACAAATCACCTTATTTTGCAAATTTTAAATGTTTGAAAAATTAGTTTTTATTTCAGTCATGCAAAAGTATTAAGATCTTGTGCATTTTTGTTGGCAAATTTCAGAAGACATTTCTGTGTACATGTGCAGTATTTAATATTACTTCAAAATATATTTGTTTGTGTGTGCTCAACAACTGACATAACAGACCTCTAATTTTTGTCTTTGTGTCTCATTCCCACATGTAGAAAATTAGCAAAGCAAGCAGTTCTCGAAAATGGGCATGACAACCTAATAGAGATGGACGTATTCACTCCAGTGTGCCACGACAGCGGGTATGGGGATGGGTACGTTCTCCTGAGTATTCACATGATCCTAGCAGCTGATACAAAAATCAGTACCAAGCTGACGAAAACCATGTCTGTCTCGACTGAGGGAGTGAATGTGTTCAGAAAGCGACATCTTCTCACTCAACCTGGGCTAAATGTATCTTCACCTTTGAAAGTACACAAGATAAAATGTGAGGCTGTCAGTGCTTTGGACAAACACAGATGATTGTCTTACTAAGCTTGACGGTTTCCCGCCGTTACTTCCTAAATCTGGTATATAGCCAGGTTTGGCCAGTAATCTCGACCCCGCCTCCCCAGGGGGCATGGTTTCTAACGGACAGTTCAGAAAAACTCGGGCTAAAATAAAAAGCACTTTCTGCCGTTATATAAAAAAAAAAAAGTTCACATTGTAATTTTGCGTAATACATAGTGTGTCTTGCCTTTTCAGCACTAACAATATTATTTCTGTAACCTGAGTATTTTAAGTGTGCGGAACAAATGACCAAAAATTAAGAAAAAGAAATTGGACTTTTTTTGCAATCCTGTAAGGAGAAAATCTCTTACTACTTTTCAATTATGGTAAATATAAATTAAATTAAGGTTTTAAAATTAGGGAAAAGAATAGTGCTTAATAATATAATGACAAAATAAATATTTTTATACTTTAAAAATATATAAAACATTCAATTTTTAATATTGCATATTGGCACAATAATTTTATTTGCTTTAATTAATGGAGTTGGTCAGATTGTTGTGTGTATTGCAAGCTAGTACACAGGATTTAGCACCAGGCTGGGTCTGAAAATGTAGCTGGAATTTTTGTTTTATTGCACTATTGAAAGCTCACTTGGTTTATCTTTAATGTTTAATAAAAATGAATGCTGTTTTTGAGAATTGCTTAACTTTGCAAAATATATGTACATATATAAAGACTGAAAAGTGTAAGTGCAGTGTAAGATGTGTAAGATAAGCCTGCAATGGTCAGCATATAATATATATATATATATATATATATTTTCTTTTTTTTTTTTGAGAGTCCTTCATCAGCATAATTTGTCACAAGATGTGTAAC
Organism: Mormyrops attenuatus; assembly: GCA_026777985.1. NCBI lineage: Eukaryota > Metazoa > Chordata > Actinopteri > Osteoglossiformes > Mormyridae > Mormyrops > Mormyrops attenuatus. The sequence goes on from JAODKC010000016.1 coordinate 13,317,422, forward strand.
TAACTGATAATTTTCCATTTTGCCTCCAAAGCCTTTGGATCATAGCTACTTTTTATTTCAGCCGCCATATATATTATTGATCATTTTGATAAATATTGTGGCTTTTTTTTGCCGTGGAAAAGAACGCAAGGAAAGCAAAAACACCTTATAAATTAACGATTTGTAAAGCTAACCTTTTTTTAATTACAGGTTGTTTCGATTAACAGCTGATGAAGGACTCCTTTCTGAAATATCCTGTTATAATATGTTTCTCTCTCATATTAATCTCTCTCTAACTGTGTATATGTATTGAGAGCAGTAGATAATTGCTTAAAAAGCGTACCAACGCAGCATATATTAGCTTCTAAGAATCTTGAAATTGTCTTGAGTTGATAAATTCATTTTTTCATTCATATACGTATTCCTTTGGGAGTAACTTGCATTTGAAATAGGATGGAGACACATTAAAATGTGTCCTCTAATATTTATGCTGAGATATAACTGCCAAATAATCAAGCCTGTGTTTTTAACAATTCACTCTGTCGTTATGTTGTATCTCCCAAGAGTTTTGTTCTACAGTTTAAAATCCATAATCTGTCACAACTGATCATTGACAATGAGACAATGTACCAGTCATGGCTAGAATTAGGCTTTTGGAAATGAGATCCAAGTTTTAATTCACCAGTTCCACATTCACCATTTCACATGGTTTGGAAAATCAATTGTCAAAACTCAAACTCCGTTAAAATAGGTCACCTAGTCAATTACCTTTTGGTTTTGTTTTTTTATTTATTCAAGATTGTCCTGAAGGTCAGTGAGGTTGTTGCTTAGGATTAGTGCTCTTTTCCACAGTAACTGGAGAAGGAGGCCACTTCTCCCTGTGTCCTGCACAAAAAGCCACATTAACTAATAAATTAAGTGTCTTCTATGCCTATTCTCATTTTTAGCATGTTTTGAGCTTGTGGGAGTTTTACTTATGCAAAAATGTTTTGAGGACAGAGTGAGAAATGATTGGTTCAGAGAGATAGCCAATCAGATCTTAGAGGAGGCAGGTCCATTGTCTTGGTCTCACCACCTCTAATTGCTTGGATACACCTCATGTACAATCTGATTGGTTATCTCTCTGAACCAGTCATTTTTCTTTCTGCCCTCAGAACATTTTCGTGTAAGTAAAACTCCCATGAGGTTCTTTGAAACAAGGTTATGTTTACGGCCCCAACGATTTAAATGTTTTTAATAAGTCTGGTTTCATTTTGTGTCTCCAGGCACTTCCTCTTTAAGACAGGCTCGGGAACAACACCCCTCTTCAGCACGGCTACCCCAGGCTACACCATGGCGACCGGGGCCGTTTACTCGCCACCCACCCGACCTTTGCCCAGAAGCACGCTGTCCAGAAGTGCTTTCAAGTTCAAGAAGTCCTCCAAGCACTGCTCCTGGAGGTGTACTGCTCTGAGTGCGCTGGGCGTCTCTGTCTTGCTGTCCATCCTGTTATGCTACTGCATAGGTAAATATGACTATAGCTATCAGTGTAAACGTATGTGTTACTGTAAGTGTTCTAGCACTATAAAGGAAGTGTTCTAGCACTGGGTGACACTGACTTCTCTAAAATCATTTTGATTGTTTAGGCTATTCATTTTCCTGTTTTCTCCACTAATTACTAAACTCCAGGATCTGCACAATCTTCCCTGTCACAGTTTTAAATCGGTAGCTACTGCATATTGTTGGCTTAAGGCACTTATCAAACACAAGGCATCTCTTGGCACTCATGCACTAGGCTACGTTTTAAACGTGATCCAACAACTTTCTGAAATTTGTTATCTTCCTCGGCTGATGGGGAATCTTTTATCTGGTATGCATCACTGGTATGTTATGTCTATGTTCAGCAGAAAGGTGTTACGATTATCACATCTTGCATTTTAGTGGTGGCGTGTTGCCACTCCAGGTGAGAAGCTGAGAGTGGTGTGTGTGAATAAGGGATGAAAGTCAGTAGGGCTTTTCCATGCCGAAAGTGTCTGTGTAAAAAAAAAAAAAAAAAGCTAACCGACTGATAACATCTTCACAGCTATTGGCATCATTTTTCGCTGGAAAAATCCCGACATACATAAATTTATGGTGTGAATGAAAACCCCAGCTGGCTTTTAGTGGCTAAGCTTTATTGATAAATGCGAATCCAGATCTCCCGCCTGCTTTTGAACTAATAATGAACAAAATAATTAATGATTATGCTCATCAATGTATTAGTGCTTTTGACTTATCAGTACATGGTATTTGATAGATCAGAATGTAAGTTGAAATTAGTTTTCATATGTATTTTTTAATTTCTAAAAATTGTTTTATTGGTTATTTTTTTAAACCGTACCATGTCGATGACAAAATTAGGCTCTGTTATTTAATTCCATGCAAATTCCATTCCATGCATATTCTGCTATAATCTAAAACAAAATGTTATTCTGCGTTACTAAAAAATTCTCGAAAATCAATCAAAATCAAGAAAGGTTTATTTTTTTTTATTTATTTGCTTGTTCTTGTTTTTCTTTATTCTGTGTTTTCAGATAATTTTTTGCATTTCACCAGATAGATTTTTTTTTGCAGTGTCATTAATTTTAAGTCACTGGGATGCCAGCTTTTGCATTTATAGTGTCAGTAACATTTCAAATAGTTTTCAAACACTTAAAAAAAGAAAAAAAATGTGATAATGAATCTCCCAGCTACTTTTTCCTCCAAATCAACTTCTTGCATGTGTGGACACAGCAGGATATTTATGAAGGCGAGAAAAAAGATTTTCGGAAAAAATATCAGTAGCGAATCACAAACTTAACACTGTAGGGGTTAGGTCATGCTATCTATCCAAGTTGAGATTTACTGGCTTTTATCTTAATATATTTATCTCGTTATCATTTTGACTTTTATTTTCCAATGTCCCAGGCCTTGCTATATACACCTTTGCTTTATAGTTCTCTGCCTTAATCCCTAAGAGAAAAAGCCAGTACTGCTTCGTTGCTATTTAAATTGGAAAGAGAACATCTGTCCTGCTCTCTGCTAAGAAGGATGGGAGGCTGCAGACAACTCTGCCACCTTGCATTCACTTAAGGGACCGTCATGTCAGGCCCATATTTTTTTCTAATGTTGTTAATCAGATTGAATCATCTTTTATCAAAGATGGGGCTTTTCACTTTTTCATCTTTTGATTAGGTTTCTTTTCAAAGGCAGATACATTAATTTAGTTTCTCCAGACATTACCGTTAATGCAGCTGTTGTAATACCAAAATTCTTAATAAGTAAGTAAAAATGGCATAATCGCACTGATAGAATCCTGGTTTTCGCTCATCATTGAGATCTGCCAGTATATGCAAAATTAAATTTTGGCTGAAATTTGGCTTGTGTGATTTCCTGGTATGGAAGGTGATGTAACTATTACTGCCCAGCTAGCTGAATAAGTAATATATTACTGTTGCTTTAATCAATGATCCTGAGTTCTTAGGATCGTTGACACTGAAGTGCACATCTGGTGTTGGGTCCAAATGGACAGTAATTTAATTTTAATAATCTGTAAAAGTATACAGTGCTCCTCAGTGAAATTATTTTTGGTTGTTTGTTTAAATTTGAGATTTTTTTTAATGTTTTCCAAGTCCGTGAAGTGTGTGTGTGTGTGTCTGTTTGTGTGAATTGTATTTATGTGTTGTGACAGCCATGATGTTTGGTATTAAATCTTTAACTTTAATAACAGGCAATATATAACAATATCATACTAATGAGAGAGAGAGACAGCATTATGCTCTTTAAAAGAATTTGCAGGTATCCTGTTGTTCTGCTCTAACGCGGGCTGATACTTACCCAAAATCATTATTGAGGGATCAATACCCTCGCATAATTGGTTGCGTTTCATCTGGAAACAAAAAAACCTTTTAGTCTATATTTGGTTTCTTGACAATTCACGGATATTAAATTTTAGTCAATGGGGTGTCAGCTAATTTAATAATGGTGTCAGTCTTGTCTCCGCATTTTTTTTTTTCCCTTTATCAAGAGAGCGCATTTTGTGTTTTGATTCTTTGCTTCATTATTCTTCCTTCTCAGTAAGAACTTTTGCTGGGTAATTACAGACACCTCCCTAACATCAACGCCAAGGTACTAGATTGAGTGGTATATCACCAGGCTGCCTGAAAGCAATCACCCTAGATTTTTTCCATCTTAAGTGCATCTGGCAAAGTTGTCACATACTTGAAATACACTCAGACAGCTTATGGTACAGTAGACACACTTTCCCATACGCGCACATATAAATATTCAAAAACCATGCACAATAATAAAATCTCCCACAGAGGCCTACTTCGGCTCGCCTGTTTACTGCTGCTGTTTTTAATCTAAAAAAAGATCTATACAAGGAAGCACTTTAAAAGCCAAGTCCAAACTTTCTGGAGGTAACAACATGCGCTTCAATTATTTCCCGCTTCTCTGTATTTTAGTCAAACAATCTGCACTTACTGGTCTTTGACACAAAGACAAACACACACTATCTCTAGAACTGTACTACAGGACTAGCATCACACTAGACATCCATCCAGCTTGCAGCCAGTTATGCGATATAGATATGGCTTTTTAAATAAGTTTCTCAGTTTATCAGCCAAATGCTGTGATATCCTTGGCAACCCTTGGCATGGAATATATTTTGTCTTCCTTTCTCTATCAGACTAAGAAGGATAATTAAAGCAATTTGTCAACAAAGTAAGTTAGGCTTATGAACTTGGAGAGTAGCACAGTGAGTGTCCTGCCATAAATTTGGATGAGTGAAATATTTTATATTCCTGGAAAATGTTTTAGGTTCATATGACTCCTTGGCACCCTCATCCCCTTTTTAAAGACCCTTTAAAATCTCAGGAAGCAAACTCTGATGAAAGACGTATGCCATAATAGCACAATGTCTCACCTCAATACCTTTGATGAAGGTTCTTGGCAAACAATCCTAAGTCCGTACTAGTTTTCGTAGAATGATAAATTTTCTCTGAGAAGAAACGCAGTTGTCTATTCCAAAAGAAATTAAGGTTCTATACCCATAACACTTTTTAAGAAGTATTTTTCTGCCGTGACTTAGCCCTCTTACATTTGTTCATCAGTACTGTTATTACATTTAATTCACTTAATCAGTCTTAATTCATTTTGCATTAGTTTACTGTGCATGCCCACGTGATTACAATGCATTACCGTCCTTATTAAGAGTCACTGAGGACTTACACAGGGACGTATTAATACCCTGTGTTTGGTGGTGACTAATCCTTGGATACATCACTGAGTTTCTGTCTTTGATTGGCTTCAGACCTGTGCCTCATATGTAGCGAGGATTAATTTTATTTGATAGACACACCAGTCAATAAAAATGTTTTACTAGAAAAATTTCAGCAATCCCGCCAAAAATGTGTTTATTGAAAACCAAATGACAAACTGCATTCAGTTTTGAGAATAAAGTCTATTACTTCCAAAAAGTCAACAGACATGATAGTGGCAGTTCCTAAATTCACAGGTAAATTCTGCATGCAAAAAACTCAATAATAATTATTATTATTATTACTATTATTATAATTATCATTATTTATTTATTTATTTATTTATTATTATAACAATAATAATAATAATGTTGCCAGGATGAATTTTTTTATTAATTTGTGAGAAAAGTGTTACTTCATCCATTCAAAATTAGTTAAGATTACTTTATTTGATCACATATAACATGTTGAAGTTTTGGGCAGAGATTCTTTCAAAATTATGTAAACTTGTAAACTTATATAAACTTGTATAATATTTAAACACAAAACATTTAATTAAAATGGTCCGTTTTTTATTGCAGTCTTTTGATACTGAGCCTCAGCTATGTCCTATATGTGGACGTGCTGAGAGTTTTTAAAACACGTATATAAAACGCCTGGTACAGGCCCCCTGGCCATGGTTCCCCTTTAGAGATATGTAATGGTTAATGCATGACATCAGCTATGATGTATTCTTATGCAAAATTATTCAAAATTAGTACAAAAGTTGCCTGACTGTCTTGAGATATGAGACAAGAGTATCACTGAATTCCTCCAACAGTGTCTTTGCCACTTACATCTTTTTATTTATTTTTATTTATTTAAAAAAGCTGAATTGTGTACATGACAAGATGTACAAGCAGCCCGTGATCGTACATGCACCATGACCGCTTCAGTATTGTTTGGTTCCACCTAGAACTCAAGCCATTAGGTCAACTGTGACATCATGACTCTTTTGAGGTAGAGAAAAAAGAAAGAAAGAAAGAAAGCTTGATTCATAAGATCCGGTGAATATTAATGGCCCTTAGCATACGACAGTAATACTGAATGTGTGTGTCTGCACATTTGAAAGGGCTGGGGTGTGGCTGTCCTTATGCTGTGTCATTCCAGACTGGGTCTGCAGACCACTGTGCTTCAGTCTGGTTATTGAAATTGGATGAATGAAATATAGCCCCAAATTAGCTCCCTTTTCATCATTAAGAAGTGTACATCAATATGCTTTTAACAGAGAAGCTCTGTGTTAGTTTTTAAATGTTCCCTTGTACCGCTGTCTGCATTTATGCATTGACTGTTACATTTACATAAACAGAATATTCATGTTTGCTTATTATATTGGTAATAAGTATATTATTATCTCAACCAATTAATGTGTTCTTTACTGGAATTTTTGTGTGGAACACCTATGATGTGTGAATATACTGTAAAACCTTTTTTTTCTGAAGAAAAGACTGGTTTGGATCAAACAAGGTTAAGCATTTCATAATAAAGAGCACAACAGCAGTTCAGAAACTTTGAAACCGCACAGTATGTTGCAGATTTAAGCGCAACGAAGGAAAGTAGGGAAAGGTCACGTGACGGGATGACACGATGGTCCCGCTGAATTATGCGTCTGAAATGGGAGATGCTGCATCTTGAAATGCTGTGTGCAGAGGTCCGGATGATTCTATATACGATTCAGTGCTTTTTTTTATTTTAAATAAAAGGCACTTTTTTTGTATCCTTCTAAGGTCACTGTTGTGTGACGATTGCCAGTTATAGTAATTCTGACAGTTTGCAGGCATTTAAAGCATGATATTAAGCCTTATTTAGAGCTTTACCTGGAGAGGTGGAAATTGTTTTAAGGGCTTGAATTGTGAAGTGTAGAATATACTAGCATTTATCTCAGTAATTTTAGTTTATTTAAATGTTTAGTGAACCATCTTTTCACAGTATAATACAAGCCATTTTCTGCCTCTATTTAGTTTCAAACTGTTTGCGGTTTTATTATTTTTGGAATATTTCCAGCCCCTATTCTGGATCATTTTACCCGGGCATTATGTCTCTCTGTAGTTTTGGATCTCTGCAGACTATAATGTGAAATGGCCCATAATCACAGTTCTTGCTCATTGGTCATTAGGCATCTTTTTCCCCCCCCGTTTTTTTGCAAAAAGCTTTCTTTCTTTTTTTTTTCTCCGCAGTACAAGTGTGTCCTGTTTCCTAGGGCAACGCAAAGAAGTACCACTTGCTTAATTCAAAATTTGTTGTGCTGCGAATCAGACTCAGTGGATCTTTCATCAGCATAACACAGATTGCGAGACATTATCTTCCCGGGAGAAATTACCGTATTCGTGCATCACTTTGATTTGGATGGACGTCCGATGGTTTTAAAACACCAAGAAAAAGAAAATACGTGTATCACAGAGATGATTTTTGGCAGATTGGTACAATGAAAAAATGTTTTTACGGCAAGTATGTGCGACATCCTCCTGCATTCCTGCTTTGCATTGGGATGAATCATTTAGTTTTGTGCCAAATCAGCCCGTATGTCTCGCCTTCTGCCTTTTACCGCGTTTAAAATAGACGCCGTCTGAACACCTTCCTGAAAGACTGCAAGATGATTCATGTGAAAATTGTTTTCCTTTCTTTCTTTCTTTCTTACTTTCTTTTTTTTCGTCTCGCTCACGACAGTGGCCGCCATAAGACGCCGGTCACGGCGGGGTGAGCAGCCTGGTGCCCGTGCCAGCGTCCCCCACCTCCGCGTGCTCGGGGCCTGTTAGTGCCGGCTGTACGGAGCATAGCCCCTTGGCTGTGGCGTTGGGACACACCCAGCAAGACTCTTATTTAATGAGCCCACTTTTTGGGGGGGGGAGGGAGGGAGGTGCCCTGAAGGAGCGCTGTACTGGAAAGTCAAAGTGCGTCGCTCCCTCCACAGTGGGGGAGGCATGGAGGGGGCTTTTTTTCTGGGGCCCAAATCAAAACGATCACAAGTCAGCTCTCTGATTAGGCTCCTGGAGTAGGTCTGCTACAGACATACAGACATGGAGTACGTCTCTCTATCCATCCCGGATACTGTGTCTCCACCTCAAGGCCAAGAAACGTTTTCATACCTTTATTTAAGTTCGCTTAAATTTGCATTCATGTTTTAATACTAATAATAATAGTAATACACCAACTAAATCTTTTTCATATTTCAATGCTTTTTTTTTGCTTTTTTTTAAGCAGTCGCGGGGCACCGCCGAAGTAGGAGCAGAGGTCACCCTTGCAGCCCCAAATTAACATCATTACGGTCGGTGTGTGAGGTTAAGGAGCGTCATTACTTCGAAAACAAAGGGCCGCCTGTTCCTATGGACCGGGCCGCGTATGCTCCTGTCGTCGCCTTGTCATGTGCTGAGAGGCCTCTCTGAAGTTCACTGCAGCTCCTGAGCTGGTCACCCCCCAATCTCCAGCTCCAGCAGGCTGTGTGAGGCAGCCCGCCATGTCTCCCTCACTCTGGCGTTCATAAACAGCCATAGCACAGCACTCGCCCCACTGAGTACTTTATAACAGACGTTGAAAGCACATTATTTAAATCCCTTTTGATCTTAAAACTTCCCAAATGTCTTATTTGTGAGTGCCTTACTGTATGTATGTGTGTGTGTGTGTGTGTGTGTGTGTGTGTGTGTGTGTGTGTGTGTGTATGTATG
>JAODKC010000016.1:13326459-13348546 GCA_026777985.1 Mormyrops attenuatus
ATATATCAGAGACAGCTGATGGATAAAAAATTGAGGTAAGAAGATAATACATTTTACAATATTACAGTAGTGAATTTTTCCCACACAAAACGAAATGTGACAATAAAATTTTAAGAATGTGTTATTTCAAAGTTGTTTCAGTTAATCTTGAAAATAGGAGTTACTACCCCCTGTACCTCAATGGACCAACTGCCCCTGATATACATATATACAAACTGTACACTGTACACAACGTGCGTGAGTTTATGTATAGCCATGGCAGCATAGTGACCCTGACTTGGTCTTTGCCTGAAGTTCTTTATGCATTATTGTTATTATTTTCCTTCCTGAAGTTCCCGAGTAGCCTTCAGCTACGCTGTAAGTGAGATGCACCCACAGGATTATGGCGCTAACTCATGCTCAAGCCTGTCTCCACATACGCACGGATTTGCTTCACACATTAGCGAGGACTTAATTACACTTTATTAAGCGTTTAATTGCTCAGCTCGGCCTTATGCTCTCATCTATGCATCGTCGTTCCTACTCCACTGTCCGAGAGGCCTCCATCACTGCCAACAAAATGAAGTGTGGCATCGGCTTCACCCGTTTCCCAGTGTCGTCTACAAATTGTTACTGGGAGCTCCACGGCGACAGACGATAATTGCTGTCATTCTGCTTCACGGGGGAGGCCTTAAGACACTGAGGGTGCCCTGCAGAGCCTACGCTGTAATTGACTCCTATGGTCCCGTTAGATTGGTGTTTCTCGACAGTGAGGGGTGTGTCGGTCTCGTGTGTGAATGCCACATGACCTGAGGTGTGAAAAGGAGGCGATTGGCTGGATATGGAGCGCAGCAGACAATTCCGTGTCCTTCTTTCAGAGCCAGAGATCTCTGTATTAGGATAAAAACCGCTTTTGTATTTAAAAAGCACTTTTGACACGCTCCCTTTCTTCTTGCAGTTATGCACCTCCTGGGCCTCAACTGGCAGCTCCAGGAGACCGACGGCTACGCCTTTGAAAACGGACAGGTGAAGTCAGTGTCGACACCAACAAACGCAGTGACGGCGCTCTCCTCTGACGGCGGTAAGGGGGTGCCCGTTCATGCAGTCAGTGCCCCTGTGAATGCATATGTGAATCAGCTGATGCCGGATACGGAGGCTACTGAGATGGACAAATACATGAACAGGGGCTATTTTTTAGAGAGGACGTAAGGGTGGACGCTTGCAAATTTATTGGTTTCATTACAAAAGTCCATTGACAAGCAATGTTTAACATATCTGCACATATCTAGTTGACTGATATTTTCTTATCATTTTTTTGACTGATTCATTCAGCTCTGTTATTGCCATTTTACTGTTAATTGCAATTGAGGTCATTGCATCACAAAGGGATACTAAAAACAAATGTTTGGTGTTTTATGATATAGCAGAGGTGTAACTTATTAAAAAGCACCCAATGAGACTGCTTGTCAATTAACAGCTCTTTTAAAACTATAATTTGGGTTATAATTTATTACTATTTGAAGTTATTTTACTTAAATGTACTGGTTGTTTCTAAAGTGATACAGTCGTCCCTCGCCACTTCGTGCTTCGACTTTCGCGGCATCACTCTATCGCGGTTTTTCAAATATATTCATTCGCGTAAAAATATTTTAAAATTGCATTTTAATATTCACGGAAAGCACGTTACATGAAAACATGAAAGTGAAAGTAAAATAAACCTGCAAGATTAAACGTTAACGGCGGCGGCTCCCTGCTTCCTCTTCCACTCGAGCCCCAGGCTTCCCGGCAGGTCGGCTTACCTACAATTGGTATGTGCTGTATATAATATCCACTTCAGACAGAGTCTGGAAATGCTAATATAAATAATCAGGCTATATATGCACTTATTTTCAGTATTTTTAATTTAAATGAGCCTTTTTCTATCCTGGGATCCATGATTCAAATAAATGTAATTTATCTGCAACAAAAAATAGCATTAATTGAATGTACGATAATAATATGATATTTGTAACGTCTAATATGTCATGTTTTCTTTTTTTGGTCTAATATATTGGGTAATACGAGTGTAATGGTGACTAAAGGGTGTTATTTCATGTCTAGAGGGCTCTAATAATGTAAAAACTGTATTTAGAATGTCGTAAACAGGTTTTCTATGCTCTAACTACGAAAATATTTGATCTATAAATAAAGAATCCTACTTCGTATAAATTCATTTATCGCGGTAGAGTCTGGAACTGATTAAACGCGATAAACGAGGGCCGACTATATATTATTTATGAACCAATGACTGAAGTAATGATTTTTGTTATGAAATCAATAAATTTGCAACATTTTTACTGAATTAAGCAAGTGTCCCAAGACATTATGTGATAAATATGATATATATGGTACCACTTTACATTAACTGCACCCTCATAATGCCTTTATAATGCATTCAAAGAACATTCATAAGAAGCATATAAGTATACCATAACATCCTAACATACCTTACTAGCTTTAATGTCACCATATACGTGTGTGTGTGTGTGTGTGTGCCATATCTCTAGCAAAGGTACTTAGCTGTACTAATTAGTTAATTGCTTAAATCAGAACTTCAGTGTTCATACCTGATGGGTAAAGGTTTTTTTTTTTTTTTTAACAGATTAAAGTGTGAAATGTAAACAAACCACACATACAACAGTGAAAAGGGAAAACATTAAAAATGCTAATTGCATGATTACCTAATTGAATGTTCACCTCCTTGAGTCAGTAATTTGACACCTTTCATGTCTCCACAGCAGTACTTATCTCTTTGTTTGTTTGCTTGTTCTCGCCATGAGTTTGTCCTCAAACGTTGCAGTTCTGCTCCACTCAGCCTGGCAAAATTGCTTGACCTCTTGTCAAATGGGTCGGACATCGCTGCAGGATGGTCCTGCCACAGACCCCATATCAGATCAGGACCAGGCTGGTCCGAGACTGTTATCTCGTTAGCTTTAGCCTCCTGCTTGGGGCTGTCATCCTACTAAAAGGTGAACTGGTGCCCTACTTCTGGTGTTTGACAGAGTGAAGGCTGTTCTCCTTTAAGAGCTGCTATGTGTCTCCTCGACCATTTTGTCCTGAGTGTTGAAGAGTTGACCAGCTCGTTTCTAATGAGAGATGGTTTTGGCTCTGTTGTGCTACCACCACGTATGACAGTATGAACAGTGTCTATCTGCTGTTGAACCGTTTTGCTCTCCTGCCTGAGGTGCCAATTTTGTTCTGCCGTTTTGTTCTTACGGCTTGCATACTGTTCTAACCACCCACTGATGTTTAGCTGAAGCTCCATCTTGCAGCTTCAGTACTTGTTGCTGAAAAGATGGATCTCCTACAAAGGAAAACGTTAACATTTTGTAGCTAGCTGAGCTATAGCAGAAGGCCAGCTGCATGCAAGTTGAGAAAATACTCAAGCAGATAAATTAATTTATATCAAGTATATAAAGCAAACATTCCTTGCTTTTAAGCATCTTGGATGCTACGTTGCTATGAGCAGAAGGATTTGAAATCTCTCAAGACTCACTTCTGAGAATTTAGATTTCAGCGCATAAGTGTTCTTGTGCTTAATAATTAATATCCATCCGGTGAAATCCACAGTAAGTGTTTCGATGTTTAAGAGTAATCCAGGGAATTCTTCAGCGACACGCCGGTGTTAGACCCGTTTGAGTGCACTTCCCAGTGCCACCACAATGAAATCATTCCTAAACCATGGAGCTTCAGAAGGCGTGATAGTAACGTTCCCTAACGGACACACACTGTTGAACCAGAGAGACGTAGCAGGGCTACTAGAGACTACTACCACTAGCTGATGTTCTGGGGGGTTTTTTTGGGGGTTTTTTTGTTTTTTGGAAAAATGTAGTGTTCTTCACTAATCTCAGCATCTGTTTCCTGTTCCGGCTCTCCAGACAATTTTCCACAAATCTAAACAAGATACTCTGGCGCATATTAACCAATAAATAACTTAATGTGAATGCTGCCTCCATTTGCATGTTTCCTTTCACCATTGACTGTTAGTTACCAGGAGAGCCATGCAGCAAGGTCATGTGTGATCTATGACAGTGAAGACAGCGATGTGTGGTTATTAATGTCTTGCTCCCTCACCTGCCTTTTCCCATCTTACCAGTAGGAGCAAGTGCCCCCATATGGTCATGGATCATCAAGTTTTTTTAGAAAAGAAATGAAAGATAAAGAAAGTAGCTAAAAACATTAAAGCATCATTTGAATAATTTGGATTAAATGAAGCAGTGGTTTCATATTGAATTGCTTTAATTTCTGTTTTAGATTTTTCTAATATGTCCTTTTCATTTAAATGTTTTATTTTAAATGTAGTTAAATGTCAAATAGTTTACATATCTTTTTTTTTTTTTTTGAAATTGCAATTCTGCTGTAGTATCGTGTCTGGTTTAGGACCCAGCAGTCATTATGGTAAAAAAAAAAAATGGCATGTGTGTCTGCAATAGAATTGCATTAACTTTGACACTCATTTGACCTGGTAGTTTTCAGTGTGTTGGAGGATGAAAAGCATGTTTATTATATAAACAGTTTATTGTTGTTTACAAACATCGTGGCCATCTCCAATGTGTACTGCAGATTGTAGCCAATTCAGCTGTTGACTGTAGCCATCAGGAAATGACATGTAAGGGTATATCCAATCAGGGACAACGCTGGAGAAAACAAATATGTATATACACAGTAAAATATGCTCTAGAATAGTGTTTCCCAACCAAGTCCCCAGGGACCCCCAGGCAGTCAATATTTTTGCTCCCTCCCTGCTGACAACACACACCTGTACCAGGTACTCGGTGCTCTCAATTGACTGGGAGGGAGCAAAAATGTGTACTGTCTGGGGTCCCTGAGGACCGGGTTGGAAAAAAAAGAGAGAGAGAGGTAAGGAGCATGCACTGATTACAGTGCGTTGCCGCACCCACCACACGACAAACCACCTTAGGGATGAGAACCTGAGTGCAGCCATGTGGCAGGTGATACGTCAGCACCACACTAGCCCGAATGGACCAATGTGAGTTTTTTCTTTTTTTTTTCTGGTGGCTGGAGTGCCAGTCCTGCCACCAGCCTCCAAGTTATTCCCTGTAAGTCAGAGGACGACCTTATAGGGCTGGATGTAGATTAACGTCATACCCAGGACGAAAAACAAGCTGTAAAATAATTTAATTTACAGCCATATGTATATGTGTATATAATTATATTTCAGTGGCATTTCAAAGAAGCTTTAACTTTCCAAGGTCCTAGGGGGCCTCTCCGCACCTGCCTTAATGTGTCACTCCCACTCAGTAGTATCCCATTAATCAGAAACATCTGTTCTGCTCTCCCTGACAATTACATCAGTCACTTATGTATCTTAAGCCCCTAACTGGAGCTTTTCTGCTAGATGCAAATTACTTTCTTCATCATCTTTGTTTTCAGTGTTTAATTGACTTAATTTTAAGTGATCTATGGGTGGTTGGAAATGCACTCTACTACCAAGAGGTGACAGTGCTGTGATGGCATGGAACTGGTAATGAATGATAAATATGCAGGTGTTTTCGTTTGCGGAGTATCACGCTGAATAATTCTGACTGAATGACGGGGTTGGCACAGGTCACACTTAGGATCAACTGGCATGCAGAATTAGGGCACTAGATCTAAGAACTAATTAATGCTTTAAAGGGAGCATGAATCACAATAGCATAATATTTCTAATTGAACTGAGTGGAAGACCTTCAGCGGTGCATTGATGCAGCGACTACTCATAACACATGTGGTCCAACCTGCTTTTAATGGCCTAGAATAAAGGCGGGATTTATTCCTAATTAGATGTGTTCCGGTGACATTTGGTACCATTACGTAGGGAAAAAGGCCAAGGACTCCAAGCAGCTTAGATGTAAAACATCCTATATCAACGGCTTAATAAAACTTGCCAAAATTGCATGTTCCCTAACAGAACCTGGTGTAGATGTTTCAGGTGCTGGAAGATGATGGCAGCTACATAGTTTTTTGCATATGCAAGACTGCTAACATTAAGTATTTCAAAAGATAACACGGGGACTTTTCAAAGAATCCATCTGTTCCAGAATGAGTTTGTTTCAGGGCCTCAGTCAGAGGGGTTCTTGGGGGGGTTCTCAATGCCTCTCGGCATTTTTTGGAGCCACTTTAGCTCTTCCTTGCGGTTCAAAGGGCCCCGCACCACTCACCCACCGTTTCTGTACTCTGTGTGACCTCTCCAGGGAAGCTTGGCGTGTTCCTGCAGGAGAACAACACCATTGACACGGGGGAGGTGGACGTGGGCCGCAGGGCAGCGCAGGAGGTGCCCCCGGGCGTCTTCTGGCGCTCGCAGCTCTTCATCGACCAGCCGCAGTTTCTCAAGTTCAACATCTCGGTGCAAAGAGCCGCATTGATCGGCGTCTACGGGCGGAAGGGGCTGCCCCCCTCACACACACAGGTAAAGAGGAACCCGCGCGCGGGCCAACCTGGCCAACTCGTATGTTCCTGCCGGCACCTCCGGGCCTAGGAGGTTGGCGGCGGCCGGCGGCCAGGTTGAGTCTCTCTACCCTCAGGCTGCTCACCTGGTCATTGTCCACAGATTGCTTTTAGGCTTCCCACGCTGCTCTCGCCCACCATCCGGATGTTTAATCTCACCTTGGCAGAAGTTGTTAACCTTGCCGACAGAGCTGACCCATCTCTATCCCCAACCGTTTCCTTTCCATCATTATAAAGTCCCAGTGAAGGGACTGACTACAGTCACTGCTCGGTACTTAAGTGTAGACTCACTCTGCTCCTATTGACCATCTTGCTCCACCTTAGTCTTTCTGGGTCCTCTTTATTATTTAAAAAAAAAAACACAAGCTAGTTTACGACAAGCGCACCTTTGACTTACAGCAAATCACGTTGTGGTTGCTAGACTTTGGCTTGTTGCAGTTAAATTACTTCACTGTTTATATAAATACTTCATATCTGTCAAAATTGTTAATTTGGAAATGAGATGTCAAGCTATTATTGAAGTCCTTCAGTGTATGTAACAGCAAGGGATTAAACTTCCAAGGTTATTGGAGATACGAAGCTTTGTGTACAAAACAAACAAAACGCCTGATGGAAAGTCACGCAGTACGTGGAATGTTAACTAGCCGAGGACATGTTGTGCTGTCAATACCTTACGTCTAGCCTCTTGTGAAGCACTCAAAAAATGCGTTTAATTACAAAGCAAGGGTCAGTTGCTTCCTCTTAGGAAACATGAAGGTATTGATGATCAGGTGTGTATCGGGTGCGATAAACACAGAAGGTCTGTATTTGCTTTCCGAGTTTTGATTGCATTTTTCTTTGTTTGTTGTTCCCTTATCGAGTTTTTCCATGAAGGGATACGTTTCAGATGTTTCTTTCTGTAACTGGAATTAATTTTGTCCTTTAGTCCGTCTAGCATGATCACGGGGCTGCACTGACGATAAATTTACATTGTAGTTTATATACTTGCTTGCCTCATAATTGCCTCTGTATATCGAAATGTAACCTGTTCAAGGCGGACTTCGAATCAGCAAGCAGCAATGAACATTTAAAGCTACTTTGAAAGAGTTTCACAATTGGCTGTTTGTATTCGACTTCCATGTTCATATTATAATGGAAGGTAACTTCGAAGACGCTCTGAAAAGGTGATCTTGTATTAATATTACTATATTACATATCATGTACAGTAATATGGAACAAATCCCAGGATTGTGAAATAATCAAAGCAATAAAAAATAAAGCAATTTTAAAGTTAGAAGGTATTTAATTATGGAACACAGGAGGCAGTGCAGTGGTTAAGGATGTGGATTCATAACGTGATGGTTGCAGGTTTATGTCCCGCCATGGTATCGTTGAGCAAGGTGCTTAAGCTTCTTCTACGAATTATCCTGTCTTAAGTAACTCTGGATGGAAGCATCAGCTTGGCAGCTAAATATGACCTCTAGGGTTCTGCGTGGAAGAGGTCATCTCCGATGAAACTTCAGGGTTCGAGTAACATCGTTTCAAACTTAGTGTGAAATAGTTCGAAATATAACAATGAAGTACATTGTGAAACATGTTTAAATAATGTATGCAACCATAAAGAAAGGGTCAGATGTAAGTGCTTAATCTCTTTAGCTAAATTTAATTTTGAAAGCAAGCAGTTTGTCTCCCCCGTAATGTTTTAAAGATGACCAGCTGCAGATGCACTATATTTTCCTATATGGAGCCTTAACAAATGAAAGATTATGAAGGAAGCATTACGATGACGTGTCAAGCTTTTGCTTGTGGGTCAGAATCTGCTTTTGATTTGAATAATATGTGAATTTGATCTTGACTGGAACAGTAAATGCGGCCTGCGGTACCGCTGCCTCCCTTCAGCAAGGGGCGTGTGTTTTAGCGAGCATAACGGCCAACGGAGTCTTGGCACAGAGACGCCGGCTAGCTGTCAAACAGGTCCCCGGCGTCTACGCGGACGATTGAGGCGCCGCTGGCTCTGTGTTCGCAGTACGACTTCGTGGAGCTGCTGGACGGAAGCCGACTTATCGCCAAAGAGAAGCGCGGCCCGGCAGAGCTTGTGGCCGGGGGTAGGAGGGCTCGCTCCATCACCGTCCACGAAGCAGGATTCATCCAGTACCTGGACTCTGGCCTCTGGCACTTGGCCTTCTACAACGACGGGAAGAGCGCCGAGCAGGTGTCCTACAACACCATCGTCGTCGGTGAGCACCTGGTCACGTCTCCGTACTGCAGCGCCTCCTCTGGCAGCCTGCGTCGCGCAGCGCTCAGGCTGTCTGACTTACAGGGAATTACACTGCAGCCGGGTAAAGGATTCCAGCTGTAGCATTAGCCTGACAGATACATCAGCATCCAGTGGCCACATGCACAATATCTCCCCATGCATATAGCAACTTTGTGTAATACTTCACTTAAAACACTCATGTATAATACATTATAATGCATTCATAAAATATTATAAACATAGCCATAATTATTTATACATTGGCATTACACATTATAGCCACGTTTATTATGCATGAATAATAATGATGAATGCTGAATAATGATGAATTATGAATGCTTTATGAATCTCTTATCTATTATGCACTATAGATACCTTCATAATGCATTATAATGGCTTATACTGACCAGTGCAGGTCTTAAGTAAAGTGTTACCGAACTTTGTTTGCCATTATTTAAAAAGTAATAGCAAATTTTGCACCATGTCTAAATGTATATATTTCATTTTAATTAAATAAACAGTTTAAGGTCAGCTCCTTAAATGTTAATTAACTGATAATATTGTACTTGGGGGGCACAAATAATGTAGCGGTACACTCTTACTTAATGCATTAATTAACGCAATGCTATGTGAGTCACATACTGATTACATGTTCATTCAGCGTTAATCAGCAGTAGCAGTTCATGTATTTTATGCAGTTACTATATTTCTTCATGATTTCTACTTGAGTAACTTGAGTAACTGAGTTACTAAGTCACTTGTGACACCTCACGTAAAGTGTTACCAATAAACTGTTACTAATCATTTGGTAATCAGCTGATAGAGATCTTCGATTACAAACAAATTTATAAATGTATTACAATCGTATCCTGCTCCCGGCATTTAATAAACAGCTCGTAAATCACTTTCAAATATAAAACAATGGGTTAGTTAGCATACTTTGAAAATGAGTTACAATCAAGCACTCATAAGCTCTTTGGAGACAGAAGTAAAATATCTTTGTAGTATATTTCTAAATTTGATTGTAACTGAATCTTTTCCGTATGAGTATATGACCAGGTGATTAGGAAGAGTTTTTGAATAGCTAAGGATCAGACCGTAAAGTGAAGTGTTACCAAATAGTCCCTTTTGTACCATCTCTGCATGCGTGAAAAGTAGCACATGTGGATTTTAAACAACAGTAACACATATTCTTCATTTTCTGCATGTATATTTATAGTATATTAATAAAATACTAAGATATGGTTGATTCATATAGCTAGTGCAGAATATTGGGATTTGCAGTATCCCTTTTGTGATTAAATATTTGTGATGGAAGGCATGAGGTTTTGGAATTAATGGTGGGTCAGGTTATTGCATGCCCTCAGTCATTCCCTGGTTTAATCTGACTGTTAGCAATCAAGTGGCCAGTTGGAAATGGGTTTAACCAATGCAATGATTGGCAGGGCAGCTTAATACCTTCCACTGTGTTTCGAAGGGTCTGTTCTGCCCACAGTAATCTCCCTAAAAGCATCCTAAACATTTACAGGATGCCATTAGAATCCAACATCAGTATATTTAGATTTCACTATTCAGTGTTTTATGGTTGAAATTATTGCATTATTTTATTGGTCAAAAAAAAATCTGCATTTGACTCACACCGCTCAGATCACCTACAGTAAATATTTAGGGCATGACCTGGTCTCGCATTTTCCGAATATTCACTGGAGCTTTTTGAGTGAGTACCACACGCTGATTAGTAATCAGGGTACCTCTGTGCTGCTGAAACGGAATTAGCCATTTGACACTGTCAGCCTTTCAAAAATAATGTGACCTTGCCTAATCTGTCCGCTGAATTATTGCCCAGTCAATGGTTGGAATATATGAATTAACACTTCACATGGGCAAGCGGTATCAAAAACCTGATCACGTTACCTTCTTCGCGTGTCATGCCATATTTAAAAATTTTTTTGTGAATATTTTTCAGGTTGTTTACCTGATTTGACAAGTTGGTGCTGTAAATGCATCCTTATCAAAATAATGAATATTCTTATCATAAAAGACTGGAAGATAATAGGCTTTAAGATAAAAGATGCACACAGTTATATAGCCGTGGGATTTCTTTTGTTATAGCACATATAGACCTAAATTATCTGTGCGTGAAATCCATTAAAGTTAATTAGAAAGTATTTTGTTACTTTTCCAATTGTCAGCAAAAACAGAGCAGGTTGAGTAAATTTGATTATTTATGTCATTTGTGGCACTGAATGGATGCTAGATTTCTTAAAGTCAGGTCAAAGTACAGATGCTCCTCTACTCATGAACGAGATACGTTCTGAATGGCCGTTCGCAAGTCGTTATTCAACATAATTTTAAGGGCATACGCAAGTATTAAGAACTAGGATGCTGGGAGTACGCACGCTACGCTGCTGTGCGGTGGGAATAGCGGCCAGAAGTCATACTAGGCGGAACTGGAGCGCAGAAAAAAAAAAATGATGATGTGGACAGGAAATGGGAGCCCAAGGAACACAATTTGGACTTACAGTCCTCTTCGTTCGTATGTCTGAAAGTTCATAAGTTGAATGTTCATAAGTAGAGGAGCGTCTGTATATTGTCATCTTCAGCTATATGATGCATGGGTCATACAGTGAGATGAAATTTCGACCTTGTTGTTCTTGGTGCAAAGAAACAGTAAAGAAAACTGTAAGCATTGCAGTGATAAATATCCTCACGTTTTCTCATGTTTCCTTTGTCCGTGTCTGTGTAGAATCCATCATGGAGTGTCCACACAACTGCCACGGAAATGGAGAGTGTGTCTCTGGAACATGTCACTGTTTCCCCGGGTTCCTTGGACCGGACTGCTCTAGAGGTATACTAACATTGATCATGGAACTGGAATCACCATCTTATTCATATTGAACTGAAGTCGGTTACCTATTTGATAATGAAGCTGTTTATTGTACACAAGCCTACATGAGTGAAAATCTGTACTAGCTTTGTCTTATTTTTATATAGCTTTTATATTATTTATATTTGTATATAATAATAATTCAAATCAGTGTTAAAATTTTAGGAAATTCTAAATTTTTAAAATTGGAAGACCTTTTTTTTTCCGAAAGGATTATTCAGTTATTCCTTGACCTCTTATTGAAAAGGCATTACAGAATTGCTGGAATTTACTCATACTGGTAATTGTTAATCTATCGACATAATGTACATGCAAATGCCTCTGCCCTTTAAATGTTATGTTTACACGTTACGGACGCCATGTTTACTGGCGCTGGTGACTGTACGCATGTTGTGGTCCGTGCAGCTGCCTGCCCCGTGCTGTGCAGCGGGAACGGCCAGTACTCCAGGGGGCGCTGTCAGTGTTTCAGCGGGTGGAAGGGCACAGAATGTGACGTTCCCAACAATCAGTGCGTTGACGTGCATTGCGGGGGACATGGGATCTGCATCATGGGCTCCTGTGTCTGCAATACGGGCTACAAGGGCGACAACTGTGAAGAAAGTAAGTGGGGGTGAAAGGTCAGAGGGTAACAGGAAGTTCCTGTCTGGCCCTACTCTTTTCAGTGTGCATAACTGTACTATTTTCATGCAGCAGACAGTCTAGTCTGAGCTTCACATTCATACAAATGTCTTTTGCCCAACAACTGAGCCAGTTAAATTTCCAGGTAATAATTAATCTCCGTGACAAATAAGGAATCCCTACAGCTACCTCTCCCCAAGTGCCAGCGTGTCTTTGGTTACACTGATCAACAAATCTTCTACCTGTATCTAGACTGATATTTCAAATTAACTGTGAAAAAACCTCCTCCAGTTGTTTTTTTATTAATGGGCATCGATTCCTCTGTCTTACTCACTATAGGGTAAATTTATGAATACGCAAGCTTAACTTACCAGAGAGAATTGCTACTTTCAGCTTCATGGAGCCAGTAATTGCTTTGTAATTATTGATACAGTACTTCCCTTCTACTTGTCTTCACTGTGTTTCCTGCAAGACGGAAGGCTAGATTTTTGTCTGTCAGCAGACTGAAAGACTTCTGCATGTTCCAATATGGCACTGGTGTCTCCAGCATACATTAATACTGGATTTTTATTTTTTTTTTGGGAATATCCAGCATTCAATTTAATTGATTTTACTGATAGCTAGCCCAGAGTCTAATGCAATCAGCTCAACTGGATTACATTTTCAGGATGTTGACCTGATATGTGTAAAATGTTATTTAGCTGATCATGTAATTAAATTCGGTCATCTCTCAACATATTATAGTGAATTAAGAGGAACCAGAATCGGGGTTTTTTTTTAAATTTTAAATTTTTTTTATTGGCGATGCTCCAGAACGAGCACTCTTTGTGCGTGAGGGATTCTCCCTGGGAGCAGCGCTGCAAAATCGGCAGGTGCACGAAGTCGCACCGCTTCACCTGGGCCGGAGTGCTTGGCTTTTGCGGTGGCACGGTCTCTGGCATAACTCAAACCTCGACAGTATCGGGTCAGCCTCTCCTCTGGAGGGGGGAGGCCGCAAGGTTTTCCCGTTGACCTTTCGCTATCATTTAAAGCATCCGTCACTTTAAATCTTAAAGCGGGCATATAAATTCAGCCACAGGAGTGTGTCAAGCCAAATAATCATTTATTTGCTAAGCGATACGAATAGCCTTCTTCAATAACTGAAATATCACTATGGTCTTTGTCATCTTAGTTCATTAGGAATTGACTTATTTCACAGTAATCACTCTTAGGACTCCAGAATGTGCTGTTTCTGCACATGCCGCTTATTAGTGTTTATTATATACGCAATTATTAAGGCCCAATGAAAAGCAGTGTTTTGATGTAGGAAGACACTGGCCAGTAGTTAACTGGGAAAAGTAACACCCTGCTGGTTCCCGCAGCGGACTGCCTGGACCCTTCCTGCTCCTCGCACGGCACGTGTCTCCACGGAGAGTGCCACTGCAACCCTGGCTGGGGGGGCACCAACTGCGAGATCCTGAAGACCATGTGCCCAGATCAGTGCTCTGGCCACGGGACCTACCAGGCTGAAAGCGGCACCTGCACCTGCGACAGCAACTGGACTGGTCCCGACTGTTCCGTGGGTATGTCTTGCTCTTTGCGGCAGCTGTCGGCATCTTCCGGATCCTTCCATATCTGCGAGTCTGACATGGCGCAGTGCTTCATGGGATCTGTATTGCCAGTTGGCTCAGTGGGTAGCGCGCTTTCACTCATAGGGTTGGGGGTTGATATGTGTGGATTCGCAAGGTTTCCTCTGAAGTTGGTGTCTCTAACATTCCCTTATTTTGTTGTTGTTTGGGTGTGTGAGCCCTGTTATGGACTGGCATCCCATCCAAGTTATCGTCAGCCTTGCTTCCTGGGATAGGTTCCAGGCTCATGCAGTCGCATACTTGATAAGCGGTTATGGATGGATGGATGGATGGATGGATGGACGGATGGTTGAATGGATGAATGGGTGGACAGATGGTTATATTGCCAGTCTAGTAGATGTGGCTCCTATGATCGATTTATAGACACTATAAATCACAAAAGTCCTGTAGTTAAAACATCTGTCTACTACATCTGTTATTTGCTCCTTTGGGGAAACCCCCTGCTTTGTCATCCCTGCAAAACACGGGTATTGAAAAGCTGTATGCCGCACTGTATAAAGCAGTATCAATGCAATGCCCCAGAATGATTGCGTGATTTGGAGTTACATTTAACATGCAGGAACGGGATAGGTTAATCAAGCAGAGGCAGGGCTTGTGTTATCGGGGACGTGATGACAGGTCTCCTGAGCCTTCCGTTCATCCACGTCCTGCCAGTGGAGGTTTTTCTATTAATTAGCCCTGCAATCCACTTCAATTAAACACACTTTAATTAATAAATGCACGGTGCGAATCGACACCGCCCCGCAGGAAGCCGGTGTGCTAAAGGCAGATAAACACCTTTGTACTAATGAAAAATTGATTACATCGATTCCCACGCAGGAAGGGCTCTTTAGAATCAAATGCGGCTCTCTTAGGGACCAGCTAATGCCCCAGAGTACCGAGGTTAATCAGACTGTCCCAACATCTCGCAGTCAAAGAAAAAAAAAAAGAAAAAATGTGAGGCTCAGAAGGGCATTGAAATTGTCCTTTCAAGGATCAGGAGAGACAAAGAGGCAGCTAAAAGGAAGGTGTATATGTTCAAATGAGCGAATCAGACTCGGAATGTTCTAGCACGTCTCCGTAATGATTTGCGGGAGGCAGTAATCCTCCATCAGCAGGGGAGGAGCAAGCAGGTTAAGGGGACGAGGAGGGGGCAAGAGCGAGCAGGGTGACATTCTCGTACCGTTAATGGAAACGTGACTTCCAAATTCCTTTTGAATGACGGGTCTTCACCAACGACCTGTCTGGGGTACTGATGTTAAACTTCTTCAATGTTTCCCCAGCGGGGTGTCCCGTAGATTTCTGACCAGGTCAAAAGATGGTCTTTGGGGAAGTGTCATGAAATGCAAGTGGAGATTCACTGCCAGCAGATGACTCTTCACCTGTAGATTCAGTAACGATAAATTCAGTGCTCCTAACATTGAAAAGGTGGCTGATGTAACAATTTACATAAAAGTGAAATTTTTCTAGCTTTATTTTTTTTAATTGCTCCTAAAGTCGAAACCTTTGATCTAATCTGAGGTCCTCTGGGATAGCATATACCGTTTCAGATGTAAATAATAATAAAGTATCATTACATTGTCTTTTACAATTCAAAACACTAAGAATGTTAGCACAATAACTGCTATAATATTAGTTATTATTAGCTGTTATTTTTATTAATTAGGATTTTTTTTCTACTTGCTTTAAAGACACATTGTAAATTATTCCATCGATTTTCTTTGCATGAGGTGAAAACATGGAGAACTGTGATAAATACAAAGAAATTACCATTTAGGATCTTATATGCTGCTCTGTTATTGAACTGTCACAATATGTCTAAATGCATGAAGAATTATATATTTCTTGTCTCAGTTCACGTTTACTTAATTTTATTGAATGTTACCTGAGAAAATATTTTATTCATTTTAAATTACCTCCCCCAAAGTATTTTTAGTCATTTTATGTTATCAGTTGCTCTCTGACACATTATAAATGTTTCGAATTTATTCCCAAACATTTTCTCTCACTATTTTTATTTTTGTATCTAATTTTGCTATCGCCTGTTTCCTGTCACTGTGCACATTTTTAATTTGTGTTCAAATGTTTCCATTCATGATATTTCCCTTTCCAATTTTTATGTTTAAATATTTGCCGTTACAGTTTTTCCCCATTTTTTCATTTATGTTCAGATGCATCCTGTCACAGTAGGTCTTTACCCATTTTTGGGTGGGTATTTTTTGTGATGTTTTCCTCCTTACTGCAGTAGGGTGCTTTATGCTCTGTCTTGCTTTACTATCTGTCATCAGCTGTAGGGTCACGTCCTAGTGATAATTACGCTCCGGCTTGGGGCCCGTTTATTTTCTTTTGCACATTTATTGGCTCTCTTTAACGCGAAGACTCAATCCTGGATTAGAAGGAATTCAGTAATTAATGACGGGAGACAATCAGTCACGAAATCTATATGCTATAGTTCTATGTCTAGTTCGAAATATATTGATAGATTAACTATATATAGTATCTATATGTCGTCATTCGTCATTGTGAGGAACTATTTAGTTGTTGCTCTGTAACTGTTGGTAAGTAGCTGCTTTTGCCTGTGTTCAACATGCAGTGACCTTTAGCTAGGATTTTTCAGCGTTATTTACCGTCCCTGCGCAGAGGTGTGCGCCACGGACTGCGGCTCGCACGGCGTGTGCGTGAGCGGGAGCTGCCGCTGCGAGGAGGGCTGGACGGGTCCCGCGTGCGACCAGAGGGCGTGCCACCCGCGCTGCGCAGAGCACGGCACCTGCAGGGACGGCAAGTGCGAGTGCAGCCAGGGCTGGAACGGGGAGCACTGCACCATCGGTGAGTCTGCCAAGGCAACCCGGATTTTTCTCACCAGTCGCCCCTAACTGTTTGTATTCAGCCTCTGATGCTCCATCCCGATCCTGGAAAGGTCCAGATCCCAGAGGGTGCTGTCAGTCAGCTGGTGGCAGTGCTCGGAACTGACCCTTTAGTCACTAGAATAAAGTTTCTGGGCATTTTTTACCTGTTGGTCTGTTTTAGGTCCACTGCTAGCTGTGTTATATGGTGGAATATGTCAGTGTACCCAAATACTCCACTTGAACTATGTCTTTGTTTTCTGGGTTGGCCTAGATGGGCATCACACGCAAGAAGGATCCTTTTTTGTTCTTTGTGTCTATATGGAATATCTTGGGAAATGCATACTAGCTAATCTTGGTAGTTGTACTGTTGTCAGGTGTTTAATCAGCTGAATTTATTTGTATGGCTAGAATATATCTTTGTAAGTAAGATCAGGACCTACATTTCCATCTTAGTCAACCATAATATAGGTCCCTTCCTCAGGAAGAGACTGCAGGCTGGATCTGATATTTCTATACATATTGTCTTGCTGCTAATCTCCTACATATCAGCAAGTCAGACTGGCCCATGTAGAAGTTATAGCAAAAGGACCAGCTGAGCTCTTTATCTAAGGACAGAAGCAGACAGTTTGTTTCCACTGAACAGCACCATTGAAACAAAGCAAACGGCTGTTGGCGAACACAAAAGAGTACCTTGTTCGCCCGGTTCGAATTTCACGTTCTGTTACACAGACGGGTATTGGAGTGCGAGTGTGAAGGCATACACCCTGTTCACTAAGCTTCCCCACATTCCGAGATCATACATTTCCTTTGTGAATATCTAGGAAACATAACTGGGGTTGCCAAGCACCAAGAATGTACCAGAAGGCAGAGCCAGAGTTGCTCGTAGAAACTGGGGGGCATTTGTTCCTTACGTTTTTTTTTAGATCTGGGTTCTAGATTTTTTCTTAGCCTATTTCACACTATTTTGCGAGTGGCAGCGCATCTAATTATCATCACAAGCAATTGATTTTTTTTATTATCTATGGTGTTTAAATAAATTTTGTGCAACATTAGCTTCTATGTGCTCAGTTTGCAATATTTTTTTTTTTTTTTTTTTTTTTTCGTTTTTTGTTGTTTGTTTTTTCCCCCCCAGTTGTTAACCATATGCTGCATATGAAGTATTGTTTCCGGAAAAAAAAAAAAAAAACATGCGTGATGTAAATTTGATAATGGTTGCTGTTCAAAAAAAGTCTCAGATTAGGGGTGGAAAAAGTCTTTGTTTTGTTTATAGATTTTTGTTAACAGAAAAAGTATCTTGGGTTAAGAATTAAAGAAACGTCACTTTACACTGAAAAAATATATTTAATCCCATTTCATGGTTTCCAAAAGGATCTCCAGTTTTATTCCTATTCAGAACTTTAAGAGCTCAATCCATAATCATTCAAAACTGCATGACTTCCATGACAAGGCCGGTTATGTGACATTTATTTGTTGTAGCGATGAATTTTCTCTCTCTTCTGAATAGTGAACATTTTAATTTTTTAAGCGCAATTGTCTTCACCGATCCAGGCTTTAATGTATTGAATTAATATGCATAAAACTTGTTTGTGTAGATGGAAAAATTAAGTATTTATTTATTTTATTCTTAAATCATCCCCATAATATAGGAAGGGAGCTGTAGCCTGAACAAATGTTTGTAGGCTTTTGATTCAACAGAAAATTAACTGACTTTCAATTTATTGCACATTTTTAGACACGCAACAAATAAAATAATGAAATATGTTTTTCCGTACAGTTATACAAATTATACATATAATTTGCTGTTGCCTTATACAAAAACTAATAGCAAATTATTAGTATTATTATTATTTTATTTCTGTTATTATAGCAAATTATTGTTACATAATTCTAAATAGGAACACTAGAAATGCCTCTCAATAAAAAAAATAATTTTCAAATCAATAAGAGTTATGCTTCACAGGCAGTGGATTTTAAGAGCCGCAACACCTATGCTTATTTTGGTGATTAATTAATTAATTTATTTATTTTAAACTATCTAAAATCTGTTGCAATTTGTTGCTTCTCCATCACAAAAAAGACAAACCTTTTGAAATATAATCTTTGATTCTTTGTAGCATTTTTAATATGTTAAAAATATTATTTCTTTTTAATAATGTTTTCATAATAACCTGTAACCTGTTATTTTGATGTTACGGGGATCTTTCGCAAAGATCTGTGACTGCAATCAAAAAACAAAAAATACCTAAAGTCTCGCATTTTTTTGGTTACTCATGGTTAAGGTTAAGGCTGGGTAGTGTTATGTCCGTCGGACGGGCGAGCGAGCGAGGTGCGGGAAATCAGGATCGGGGAAGCGGGAGTCCAAAAGCAACGGGGTTTATTAAGGGTAACAAGCAGACAGGGGAACACACGGCATACAACGTCAATGACAGATCTGGGGAAACAGACTTGAACGCGGACTAATATACACAGGACTACAAGCAGGAAATGCAAAACAGCAGGTAAACGGAAGGATTCCACACGGGGTTAACAAGGAAGGTGTGGTCCACATGAGGGCTGAACGATCGATCATGACAAGTAGGGGTTAAGGTCGTCATGTTAGGATTAGAGTTTTCCCTATAGAAATGAATGGAGAGTCCTCACAAAGACATAATTACAAACCTGTGTAAACAGAGTTGTATTTTCAGTGTGTTTCTTATAGATAATTTAACTGTGTATTTACCTGGAGCTGTGAGGCAATTTAAAAAAACAATGATATTCTAAATTGCAATTAAGATACTGTAAATTAGTGTTTGCCATTCTTCACCTTGAAGGAAAAAATGATTGTACTTGCTGGATAGTGTGTGTCATTCCTCACCGAATAATATCGCTTCCATCGTTTGATAATGGAATCCACACATGAAATAATAAAGCAGCGATGTCTGTAAGGGAGCAATTAATTCTCCCCTCTTCCTTGTCTGGGGATCTGAGAAAATGAGTAAATGCACCTTACCAGCTGCTGGAAAGCGATGACTTGCATTGCTGCAGTTCAGCAGTAGCCGCAGTCATGCAGGGCCCTGCATTATGTATCTGATTGCATCACAGTCCCTCTCTCCATCAGAAAGGAACAGGCATCACACATCTGACCGGGAACAGTAAGCTCACGTGCTGAATGCTCCAGTAAGAGGGAAATTTTCACTAGTAGAAGCATCCTTCTTAGTACATAAGTGACATCCAGTAATGATCTCACATGATTTCTGCAATGACAGCCGAGTTGATTTCTCACTTTTTGAGAACGCTAGCTCTCTGAGAGCAATCATGATAGCAAGTACATATGTTTTCATAGGAGTGTGTTGATATTATATCTTAAACTAAAATACGGTATGATATACAAACTTCAAAAACTCCAATGCATTTGAGGGAATCGTGTTAGAATGTCAAATTCATTTCAGATTCTTGGGTTTTAACTGCATCCCCGGAAAAGCAGGTATAGGAATAGCTTGGTGTCACGACCCATTTGGTCAGGTGTTACAGATAGCTAGGGCAGATGGGGGGGCGGGGGGGCAGCCTCGCTCATGTGCAATTTCAGGTACACAGGAGCTGACTTGCCATGGAAATGAAATGCACCGAAATATTACCCAGTCCACATCTACTATTATTATTATAGCATCCATAGTAGTGGGGCAGATTTAAAAATGGAAGCTATTACTGGGCATTAAGAAGTGTCTTTGTGTGTACGCTATTAGCAATAGGTGCCCTGGAGAAGGCATTCTAATGCCGTGCGAATTGGCTTGAGATGTAATTTAATTTCCTTTGTAAAAACACCCCTCCAGTTGTCTGTCTTATTAGTGAGCGTGCTGCCGTGTGAATCTCTGGTCTGAAATGTCTCTTCTTTCTCTCTCCTTTTCACCTTTTAAAGCTCACTATCTGGATAAGGTAGTTCAAGGTACTGTGCTTTCAACTCTTTATCGCGGCATGCTCTCCCCCCCTCCCCATGCCTTCCTGCGACACACCCGACTTCCTAATGACCTCGCTTGTTTCATTGACTAGAAATCCGGTGTCATGTCATCATTTAACCCGGAATAGCAGAATCTCATGTCCATGTGTGCCACAGCCATTTTTTGCCTAACCCAGCAAATTAGCATCGAGATTTCTTGCAGGACGGGAAGATAATGACTCTGTGATTATGCATTCTTTCAGCAAATCGAACTCCTAATGATTTTGTTTGGCACCGGCTGAGCTATAAGTGACCTATATATTGTATATTCATAACTTGCCATTAGCTTCCATCCTTAAGCTTGCAGACGACCAAATCAAAATACATCACGATACGAACACACCACAAACAATCTATCACAATTCTGTGCCAGTCTCTGTCTCGCTTTTCCTTCTCTTTGTTTCCTCTTACCTACTCTGTTCTTACATGTCTGTCGGTCTACAGCATCCTTCAGCGAAACGTTATAAGTATTTTAATTTTCTTTCCCCAACTTTCCTCCCCCTCCCCTATAATGGCAGACAAGATAGGATATAAAGGTAATGAAACGAAAGCCCCAAGGGATTGTTACCAGCAATCCCTCCCTGATTTCTGTCTTGAAGCACGACATAAACGTGTCTCTGTTTAGTCTATCAATGTTTTATTGTGGTCCTTTCTGGTATCTCATTCTTTGTCCGTCCCAACTGGTCAAACTCACACGCGGCTGTAAGGCTTGTTGGGAATCCCCTACTGGTCTCGTTCCATCTGTTTGCAGCCTGAACACTGATGTTTGTTAGAATAGACGCTGAGCTGTTTTAATCACTTCCTGGGCTTTGCATATTACGTCAAGAGGAATGTAATCTGGGCATAAAGTATAGATGCGGAAACGATGAAGGAAATGTCCCCCTATACTTTGTGCTTCTCTTCTGAGTCTGGTGTAACTTCACTTGAATGAGAGCTAGATATCACTATCCTCATCCTCCTTTTGGACGTAATTGGATTTTATAGAAACCTCCAGGTGTTAAGCAAGTTGCATTTTCGATACCATGAGTATTTTACAAATTTGCATAATGGAAATCTTAATATTTATATCGAAGTCAATATTGCTGGGAGGTTGACTTTAAAGGATCGTATTCTATGTATTGCTACAAAATCATATGATTTCAGAAATATTATATATATGTATTGGTTAGATCGGATTGGATCATTATACATCATGCATAACACGTAATGGAAAAAGACTATTAGATTTGGAAAATAAATACCGTTACATTCACGTGAAATTACAGTATATGTGCATTTCTTAAGGCCTGTCTGAAGTTCATGTCAGTATATGTCCACCAAATGTTTTTTTGTTTTTGTTTATTTTTTGGAATGAAGATGTTAAAGTTCCTCTTATTTTAGGTCCGGGGGGGGGGGGGGGGGGGGGGGGGGGGGGGGGGGGGGGGGGGGGGGGGGGGGGGGGGGGGGGGGGGGGGG
>JAODKC010000016.1:13348646-13370676 GCA_026777985.1 Mormyrops attenuatus
AAAAATGGTGGCAGACAAACAGCAATCAGGTCACGTAAGAACCTGGACTGCAAGTCAGGTATACATTAAAAACTAAACTTTACACTTAGATTGATTTACAGAATCCAGACAGATTGTATTGCATCCCAGCATTCTCCCCACCCCCCGACACCTCCCGCCTCCCGAGCTGGCCTTCCGCCATTTCACTGCCTCTTCTGATTGATGTCTTTGTCTTGACAGAGGGCTGCCCTGGCTTGTGCAACAGCAATGGGAGGTGCACTCTGGACCAGAATGGCTGGCACTGCGTTTGCCAGTCGGGGTGGAGAGGGGCTGGGTGTGACGTTGCCATGGAGACCGTCTGTACCGACTCCAAGGACAATGAGGGAGGTAAGGGTAATCCCCCCCAGATGTGTGGCGTGAAGGACTGGCGGCGCTGGACTCGTTTCCTGTACGTTTGTTGTCATCAGCAATCAACACCCCCCCCAGCTGCTGTGAAAAATGAGGGAAATTGTATTTGTGCCGGCGTATGCCCAAGATGCCTGTCACCAGCTACACGCGAGACTGTCTGTTGTGGGGCCCCGAATAAATATTATCCTGGAACTACTGCATGTATATGACAGCTGGGCACTGGCTTTCTGGAACATAACTAAGACCGCTTTGATGGTTTCCGACACGGCGCCTTCGCAATCAGCAGCAAATCAGAGCGTTTCTGTATCTCCGAATCACACGTATTTGGTACAACAGCCCGACCTCATTAACCAGTTAGGGTGGAATCGGTCACGTTGACGGAATTTAAAGTCGGAGAGACTGTCATGGTTGCCTAATAGCAGAGTTGAAGGGAGTGTAACAAACAGTAGATTGTAGCACCTGCATTTTGACGCTCATCTTTCTTCAGCTCCTCACCTCGCGAGTTCTTGACATGGTTAGTGGTTTTTTTTGGCTCCCGGCCTTTAATCCCAGAGGTTTAGCAGGGGAAACAACGCTAATGAATATGGACAGGCCAACAGAGGCTCACTAGTCCCTGACTCAGGCCTTCTGCATGAGCAGGCAGCACTTGCCTCATCGCCTTCTCTCATTACACCCCATTTCCTGCCTGTCTCTGAACGCTAACGTGCACCAGCTTGGGATGGATACGGAGGGGGGTGGAAACGGGGGAGGTGGGGGGGGACATCTCTTTTACCGCTTTTCACTGTAAAACAAACAATGTCCTGGGCAACGCTCACAGCTCTGCGATGCTATAAGTCGCATGTTTTCACTCTGAACGTGAGCGCGCAATTCCGGAATCCGACCATCGTGCACCGTGATCCAAAGAAAGGTGCCCTTTCTCTTTATGCAAATACCTCTTGGTGAGGGAGTGGGCAAAGCCATCTTAAAGCTGTTAACTATGCAAAAAAAAAAACAAAAAAAAAAGTGTCCCCTGCGTGGAAAGCGGGCACCTCGAGGTATGGAGGGTATCCAGGCAAGCCATCCGTCCCGAACTCCCAGCTGCGACGTTCTGAGTGAGAAGCGAAGCAAATGAAGAGAACAGAAATCACTCTTCGCATTCTGTGGAGCCGGTGCCCGCACCATCGCTCAAACACACGGGCAACCTATTAGTAAACTTCATGAAAAATGTCCCCTTCAAAGGCAGGCAGCCAAAACGAGATGTAAGCTCTGATGGATGTCGGCACATAGGTCGGTGAAGTAACATTTCCTCCTGATTTGTTTACAAAGCGTCAATCACATCATGATCTTGAGCCCGCCTCCCTCTCAAGGCAGGTGTTAATGAGCTCTTTTTTAAGACTTAGCCGAGATCCGTCATTAAATCCTTTGCAACTTCAATCTGTGTCTTACCTCTGGGAGCAAATATTGGCACATAGAACCGAAATGGTCTGTTGTTCACAGAATTTTACAGTTGGCCTGGTCTAGGACTATTATGACATTAACTGGCAGGTCAAAATTGCAACTATACATTTCTTGTAGCAGTTTTGCACAGATGAATGGGTCGAGGGAACAGCCAGAAGCTTCAGGAACCTTTTGGCTACAGTCATTGCTGCTATGGGGGACACAAGCTGGTTATCAGTTTTAAAGGGGAGAGTGGACATTGCAAATCTTCCCTTGCTAAATAAATGACATAATCATCAAAATGCATTTTTGCTCACTCCATAACCCTTTTATCTAATACTCTGTTTTGGTTGAAGAACAAATTACTTTCGTTGTCAAAAATATGCAAGCGTGCAGAAAATCTGAGGGGTAAATACCAGCACTGTATCCAGAGACAATGAAGTGTGAACAAAGGACAATATGAATAATAATACGAACTTCCCGTTAACTGAGCACTTTGTCTTTGGCACACTAGATTGTATCATCTTAGTTAAATATTTCTCACTGTTGGGCCGTTGCGGGACAGTGAAACATGCATGTGAATATAGCAACATTTTTTTTAGCTACCTTCCATACCGCACTGCCAGTACAGGGTCACAATGGAATATAACTATAGAAATCATGCATTATGAATGGATGGTTCAGTTTCTTGGTCAGTGTGGTTTTTGATATATAGAGTTATTCCAAATTCAGAAAGCATTTGGCTTGAGTCTCAGATTCAGATTGACTGTACGTCTTTGCTTGCAGATGGATTAATTGACTGCATGGACCCCGACTGCTGCCTGCAAAGTTCCTGTGAGAACCAGCCCTATTGCCGTGGGTCACCTGACCCCAGTGACATCATCAGCCAGAGTCAGCAACCACCCCCCACACAAGCCGCCCGGTCTTTTTACGACCGAATCAACTTCCTGATGGGGCTGGAGAGCACGCATGTCATATTCGGGGAGAATCCATTCAACAGAAGGTGAGCACTACACGTGTTTGAGTCAGGGTATATCCGTGATATTCGCATACAGGAGGACAACTGTTTTTTTCCAGTTATAGCAATGACATCACATGGCTTTTAGCTGTAAAACCCTAATCCTAATATGTATTTGGAAATAATTTATCCTTGTCCACATCTAAACTGATCTTATACCTAAAATGATTTGAGAAATTTATATAACGTTATAAACTTATATAACCATTTTACAAGATTTCTTTTCCAAGAATGGTTGGGCCAAGCTACTGAGTACAGTATTTATCGAGCCAGTACATCAGAGTGAGGACCTCATGTCCGCTGCTCTGTTTAGAAGGTCAGTTATTTGAATGCAGGGAAGATAAACCTCCATTTTGTCCATTACTGTGTAGTGCAGTGGAAACCATGACTGTGTCTGTGGGTCAGTAATGAACTGATTGGGGCCGTGTGGCTGCAGCCTTCCTGCTTAATTCAGGCAGGGAAGATGCTGTATTTGGTCATTTATCTTTAAAAAAGAATAATTAGAATCTTAGAGTCATACACTATAAGTTTTGTGTTGCTTTTTTATGTTGTAGACTTTTCTGTAGGTCTGCATATAAAATTTCATGACCTTAGTCTAAAACCTTGTTGTTAGCTACTGTCACCGTCAGTATTTTAGCATATGTATGTCTAATTCAGTTTAATGTTCTTAATGTAATAATTCTAAGGAAAATAAAGCTGTGTGTTTGCTTTCATGAGCGAATGTTGTTTTTGCTATTGCCATCAACATAGTTTTCTGTTATGAACTTGAGAGAACTTCCTAAAATAAAACAAAGATTTCTGTTCCAGTTTTATAGTATAAATTGTCTGGAAGTGACATATTATCTGCAGAAGAACCACTGATTCCGTATAAAATAAAATTATGGCAAATGAATTAATAAAACATGGCAACAAAGACAACATTAAAGCATACTTCTAAATATTGCATGATTAATTGCATGCACCTAAAAGTAAATTCCAGGTGTGCCCCCCCAACACACACACACACACACAGCTTCAACAATAACCAGACAGGAAACGGAAAGACGTTGTTTTTGACATATTTCAAAGTTCTGCTCAGCACAATAAAAACTAAAAGTGGAGTATAATTTTTAATGCAATGTTGTGTCTCATTACACTACTTACAGAGCAATTTGTGGGGGGAAAAATAAATCGCAGTTCTGTTTTTGTGACCAGATGAGTTATTGCTGTGTTTAAGACGGTTTATTTGTTCAGGCTATTTGAGAACCATATCTCATCTATATATTGCTGCATTTATGTTGCACCTGTACAGGACAGTCGGACAGGTGGAGAAATGCTGGAAGTGGCAGTGACTGCCTTTGTTTTATTGTAGGCAAGGAGAACATAAATTATTAATGCATTTAGGTTATACTGGGTAATTTATTCAATGTTTACTTTGAGGTCAGCCCATGTCAGGTCAGATAGACTCTG
This sequence comes from Mormyrops attenuatus, assembly GCA_026777985.1. NCBI lineage: Eukaryota > Metazoa > Chordata > Actinopteri > Osteoglossiformes > Mormyridae > Mormyrops > Mormyrops attenuatus. The sequence continues at coordinate 13,352,917 of JAODKC010000016.1, forward strand.
GGAGATTAATGGGAGTGAACCTGCAAAGCTTTTAAGTGGACGAAATCCCTGAAACGAAAATGAAAAATTAGGGACTCTTAAATGGTGCTCCTCGCACCGAGTGTGCAAATAGTGAAGCCCAAGATGTTAATGACCTGAAAATAAACCAATAAGTAAAGCGAAGTGCCTTCTGGTTGAAGCAATGAAGAGAAATCAACATTTACAAAACTTTGAATTGAGGAGCTGCAAGGCAAAATTCGGCCAGTGAAATTAGCTACAGATAGAATATTTCACCGATTTTGTCGTCTTTTGAAAATAACACTACAGTGAAGGGCACCTGTCAGGTATTTGGTGAGTGATCAGTCTGATCATTTGCCATGACGCCATCAATATGGCCGACCTGTGTGTGTTACATAATGTTGACTATATAAAGCAGTGTTTCCCCACCCGGCCCTCGAGAACCCACAGACATCTTCTGCTCCCACCCCGACAGTCCACATTTTTGCAGTGCAAGTTTTAGCAAAAACATAGACTGCCTGTGGGTCCCCGAGGACCAGATTTGGAAACATTGTTATACTGTAAAGGATGGATATGCTGATGGAGACATTGTTGTGTTTTCTTTGTTTCGCAGCCTCGTGTCCGTCATACGTGGGCAAGTGATGACAGCAGATGGGACCCCTCTCATTGGGGTCAACATCTCCTTCCTGCACTATCCTGTTAATGGCTTTACCATCACACGACAAGATGGCATGTACGTGTCTCACGCCTTGGCCCTGCATGGGACCTGTCCTACACCTTCATTCCTACTCCAATCACCTTCACCCATTATAATAGCATTTACCGGACCCATTTCAGCACTTTGCACCGGGAATGGTTTCTTAACAAAGGTAGTATAGTAAAGAATGTGTGAACTAGAGGTGCAAATTAAAATTGCTACTTGTGGAATGAAAGACAGTTCCATCAACATTCCATTGCCAAAACAGCAGTAACAGAATTTGGGATTTAAGGATTATGGTTTTGATTTAAAGGGGATTTTGGTTTTAAAAACTGTTTAAATGCATTGAATCTGCAAAAACTATGTACACAGCAGCTATTTTTGAAAAAGAGGCCCAGTGGTATTGGATGAAAAAGCTTATTTCTGTTTTTATAAGGAATTGACTGCAACACCCATTTCTCTTGAAAGGAATTTCAATGCTTAGCGAATGAATGTGTTGAACAGAAAGGGGATGGATCACACCAGGCAAAAGCTTAGAGACAAGCAGTCGGTCTTATAAAGAGTAAGCGGATATGGAAGCGTGGGGTGAGGGTGGGGCTCGTGGTCGGGGCGAGCTGATGATCCACCAGAAGCCACTCCATGCGGAACAAACAGCAGATCACATGACATAAGCTTGGGAGGTCGTCTTCAGGGGAGCTCGGCCTCCAGCATGTAGACGGTAGGATGGCCGTTTCCAGTCAGCGGCACGACTGGGCTGTCGTGGTTCGCACACTGATGCTACCCTTTAAAGACGAAGGTTTGGGAGTGGATGGTACCAATATGGTGGGACAACAGTATGTGTTTATGGGGTTGGGAAGTTCAGGGCTGACTTGGTTCCTACCGATTATGAAACCACACTTGCACCCTTGCTGCCTTTTGGCCTGCCGGGGCTCTGTAGCCTGATAAACACTTCATGCTGTTAAAGCCACCCCTAAGATCCCAGTTAGTTGCTTCATCTTCTTTGTCAAAAGCAAGATTCTCGGGCTAATGGGGCTAATGGAACCTGAATGCATAAATGTATGGCTGCATTATCTTGGCGGCCCATTTAGGAACTGAAGTGTTTTGTGAGGGAGGAAGATTGCCTGAAAGTAAGTATCGAGAGGGGACAAAAAGGTCTGGAAATTGATCATTTGGTTTGTAAAAATAAATCCCAATAGCATCATGCCCACTTGTAAGGTTTAGAAATAGTTCCTTTTAATCTTAAGGGGACAAAACCGGGACTGATGAATGCTGGGCAATGAATTCAGTATAATATGAATTCAGTATAATATTATTTATATAATATAAATAATACCTTTAATTGGTGACAGGTTTGACCTTTTGGCCAATGGAGGAGCCTCGCTGACCCTCAGCTTCGAGCGAGCCCCCTTCCTCACACAATACCGCACCGTCTGGATTCCCTGGAATGTGTTCCATGTGATGGACACCCTGGTGATGAAGAAAGAGGAGAACGACATCCCCAGCTGCGACCTTAGCGGCTTTGTGCGACCCAGCCCCTCCATTGTGTCCTCCCCACTCTCCACCTTCTTCAGGTCCTCCCCCAAGGACAGCCCCATCCTGCCCGAGACACAGGTCAGCACCACCTTTAAGAAGCTGCATCCACAAAGGGAGGGTCCTGCACAGGACACTAAAATGAATATGGATCACTATTAGATTTAAGGACAGGGCAGCTAATGCTAAAGCAAACGTTAACATATGAAAAGGAAAGATAATGTTTTTATTATAAGGCCATACCAATTCTATGTTTACAGGTGCTGAGAAATATTTTATTTTCTTATTTAATATGACTCGTTCTGAGCCCATTTAAAATTCTCTAGATAGTATAGTAATCATTTTCCTAGCTAAGCTCTCATCTCCGGTAAAGCTCTCCTGTAGAATTTCTTAATGGCTGTTAGCCATTACTTCCATCTCAGATAGCTACACTAGTGTTTTAGGGATTCAATTTCCTCATCATCAAAAGCGAATGGACCTCAGTAATCGTCCTGGAAAAGTCGTCCTTAGCAGAATATTATTCCCAGATGTGCTGTATTACTGTGATCACAATCATTTTGGTATCAGTTAAGTTTTCCTCTCCCATCATTTTGATTTAACGTGACTCAGGTTGTCGCCACTCTTTTTCCAGGGGTAAAGACTATTTAAAGTGCTCAGATATGCACAAGTCTGTTTAGAACAGCTAAACAAATATCCGTTTTATTTTGTCATGTAGATGATTATGACCCTTGACTTTTGTCCGAAGCAGTGAAGTACATTTATTTCTGAAAATGCAGTGAAATTCGTAAGATGATAAAGACTTTTGTAAGTCAGCTGAGTACCTCTCATATTCACGTGGGGCGTAGACATCTTCCAACCATCCATCTAATAACTTGTTATTATTAAGGCAAACAAACTGTGTTCAGATTTCTAGTCCATTGCAGAGCACATACACAAATACTCACACTGACAGATTTAGATACGCCATTATTAACCTAACTGCAAGCTTCCTGGACTGTGGGAGGAAACCCTTAGGAGATGGGGGGAACATGGAGGCTCCACGCGCACACAGCAGACGGGAGATTCGAACCCTAGAGGTGTGAGGCGTAAGTGCCATTCCTGAGCCACCGTGCCACCCGACGTATTTTATGAAAAATAAAATCTGATGGGTTTCAATTTGACTGGATCCTGGTAACGGTTGGCTGGTATTACCATTACGTTTTTGGATTAAGTAAGGGCTGACAATGAACTTTACGCAATTTTCGCAGCAGCATTCCTTCTCGGGAGGTTCGATCTTCACAGAACCTGCAGCTACAACAATCCCAGAGGTCATAATGCAATGTAATGCTTGAATGAGAGGGAATTATCATTCTTTCCCAAACAAACATTGAACTTGAGAATATGTTATAAAACGTTCCTTTATTTTTCCTCTGTAAACTGCGTTCTCGAAAACCATTACGATACCCCCAGAGGTCAGTAGAGAGTGTAAGGTAGTAATAGAGCTTTTTATGTCTCTGAATTATGCCAGAGGGACCTGAATGTTAGCATAGCATGTGTAATTACTGCATTTGACTGGAATCTGAGAAGGGGGGCCAGAACATCCGATTATTTTTGCTCACCCTTGAAAACACTTGTTCAGAGAAAAAAACACAAAAGCATGGTAATAAAGGTTTGTCTACTGTGATTGTAACGACAGTTTGATGAATGGCAGTTGCAATTTGGGTCTCGCCAACTGTGACACCACTACAATATTCTTTTCATAATCGGACTGCCCCTGACTGGGTCTGTAGGCGCACAAGGTGGACTTCAGTGGATTATTTAGGTTGCTGTTGTTATTGTTCGATCTGTAAATGCCTCACTGGTGTCTGACAAAATGCCCAAGGTAAGTGCATCTGTTTGAATGGCATGAGGCTTATCAAAGAATTTAAAAAAAAAACACACTAATAATATGGTAGCTTTTGGGGAAGGTAGGAAGTATTTACAAGCTGGATGAGGTGTCTCACAGGAGAGAATGGTGTCTTTATCTGACATTTACAGTATGAAAACCTGTCATCTGGAACATTTAATTCTGGTTTTTAAAAGATAATCTGTTCATCTTCATATTCACTTATTTCTCTTTATTTGAAAAAAAAAATGCCTGAGTAACCTAGAATACAGTAAGTGTATTACTGCAGTGTTACTGATAGGCATTGAGAGTACATATTGAGGCATTTGATAAACAGTTATGGCACTGAGACATAAATGAGGGAAGGAGGTAGAAATCCAGTTACAGATGAGGATATGAAAGAAGGTAAATCCTCTCCAGGTAGCTCTCTCTGAAGCAGCTGGTTTCACAGGAGTTTGGATTTGACTTCCCGTATACTAACACTTGGGAGTCTGCTTTGAATTGAAGGTACTTCAGGAGGAAACTGCCATCCCAGGAAGTGACCTCAACCTCTTCTACCTAAGCTCCCGGTCAGCCGGCTACAAACCCATCCTTAAAGTGACCATGACCCAGGCCAGCATCCCCTTCAACCTGATGAAAGTCCATCTCATGGTGGCTGTAGTAGGCCGACTCTTCCAGAAGTGGTTCCCGGCAACTCCTGAGCTGTCCTATACCTTCATATGGGACAAAACGGATGCCTACAATCAGAAGGTCTACGGCTTGTCGGAAGCAGTAGGTGAGTCATGGAATTCCGCACATTCTTTTATGTGCTTTTTAAACACTCTGTTGCATACTATATATACACTCACAATATGTGGGGCAGCGTGTGTCTCAGTGGGCTAAGTCTGTGTGCCTGTAATCGGAATATCACTGGTTCAGCCTCAGCATGTCTGCAGGTCCTTGAGCAAGGCCCTTAACCCCCAGCTCCCTGGGTGCCCCAACAGGTGGCTGCCCTTTGCGGACAGCCTACTCTACAAAGAGGAAGTTGAGGGAGGCGTAAAGACAGTTTCCCCACAGGGATCAATAAAGTACCAATAATTATTATTATTATTATTATTATTATTATTATATATATATATAAGTATCTCGGTTTTGGAGGCACGGTTCGGTGCAATTTGGTACAGTGGGTAAAAGAAATGAAGCATAAATTGCTTCATTTTTTCGTTATTAAACAGTGGTTTACGGAACAAAGTATGACTGTCGTTCATAAATAAAGTCCCTGCCAATACTGCCGCAACCTGCTAAAGAAAAACTGAAATTTACTTGAAAGTAAATCAAAATAAATATTCTCTCAAGTAAATAAAAAATCAAATAAATATCCTTTAAGGTGCAGCATTAAAAATACCTGTGCTGTACTTGAATTCAGATTAACAGCTTCCAGCTTCCACTGGAACAAGAACGATTGTGCTCAAAGTCATTTTACTGCCACAGCCTTATTTTATATAATCCCATACTCATTGTTCACCTGTTAGTGAAGAGAGCTGCTATGGTAACGTTAAGTGAAATACTTAGCATTTCAAAAATTAAGAGCAAAGGTTATACCATTTCACATGGCTTAGTAGCTGTTAGTTTAATGCTGTTGTTTAAAGAGCATCAGAGAAAAGTCAGTGAAATACAATTTATATAACAGTCATGTTAAGGTGGAATTAACTCTTAATAAATGAATTCTTACTTTACAAGTAAATGTTGATAGATCCTGTGCAGTGAGTGGAAATGAGCTTTTTTATTAGGGTCTCGGGATGTAGATAAACCACCACATTTTAATTTCATTCTTCTTAACTTTATTCGGCTTCATTTTCATTACATTACATCAGTTGATTCACTATTGGAACCTCAGCGTTCGTATCGATCCGCCGCCATGCCGAAGCCGAGTGAGGGAAGAAGCTCATTTGCGGAAATATCTCGAGAAAGAAGTGCAGCTCATGCTGGAAAGCGACCTGCAGAGATTATTTAGAAGTTGAAGTTATGAGAAAGCTGGCGTCTTCGATCATGTCCTCGTGTTCTTGTGTGCGTGCAGCATACAGAAGTCTGAGTGGTATTGATCATCTGATGTCTTTCTTTTTCTTTCTCCCAGTGTCTGTCGGGTTTGAATACGAGTCTTGTCTGGATTTGATTCTCTGGGAAAAAAGAACGGCTCTTTTGCAAGGATATGAATTGGATGCTTCCAATATGGGTGGATGGACGTTGGACAAGCACCATGTGTTGGATGTGCAGAATGGTGAGGAAATTAAACAATGATTATCCTTGTCCTGTGTAATGTATGTAACTTTAATGACCAATGATGACAGTGTGTTTAAATCGTTATTAATATGAAATATGACTATGTTCCCATTACAAGCTTCATTGTACAATTCAGATTTTTTTCTCAGATCGGATTTGCCTATCTTGAGAGTTCGCATTTATAATTATAAGAGACCTGTAATGTGAACACACTTGCGTACATTAGTTCTTTATTTTCCTTTGGCATTGTAACCTTTATTGTTTGTGGCCATGCTTGTTTCAAACACTACTTGATTTCGATAGGTTCCTTCCAGTTTGGCTTGAATTAATTAATTGCCCCAAATATCTAGTAAATCGCCAACTTTGCCATCCCTCCATTGACTGTTGTCAGTTGTAGTTCTCCTCCACTGTTGTTCTGCTGTGCTGTTGGTGCTGGCTGATGACGACAGCTCATATGCGTATAGGCAAAAACCACATGACTTTCGATTTTACCATTCCGATTCATGTCGCATGGCCATGAATCGGATGTGTGTCCCATCTAGGACCACATATGAAAGTGATTCAAATCAGATTTGAAAAGATCGGATTTCTGTGTCCACACAGCCCCGAAAACATCAGATCTGTGTCACATTAAGGCAAAAAAAAAATCAAATTTGAATCACTTCAACCTGGTAATGTGAATGTAGCCTATGATTATTAAATAAATGCTCCTCCTGACTGGGAGGCACGTAAATGAGAGGGACATTTGTAAATATGTTGATTCATACTTAAAAGTGAAAGCATCACTGATGTCACTGAACACCGTTAGAGCATCGATCTAATCTGCACATTACATTCGGGACGCTAGTTTGACAGGCAGAGAGACTCCTCAAAATGATGGCCGCCTAATTGAGTGAGCAAAGTGGTTAGCTGGAGTGACAAGCCATACGAGGCAGAGAAATTCCTCTTGGTGGGGCGAAGGTGGACAAGTGACAGGTGGCTGTGCCATCGCCCTGAAGTGCTGTCGTAAATATTCAAATGAAGATGAAACATTGTTTGTAATAACAGTGGGAAGTTGTGAACCAGACTCTGAAAGTAATGACTGAATAAATCCGTTGAGGGAATATGGTATGCTGACTTGGGTGATTTCAGTGGACGGAGCTTCAGAACTCTGCTATTTGTTCTTGTATATGGTCAGATCACAAAGCGTTGAGCTCTCCGCAGACTGGAAGGCTCCGGAAATTGCTTAACCCTGCTTTTCTCTTCTTTTGTAAATACACACACTGCTGGGTATCTGGACACAAAGGGACAAAGGTAACGAACATATAATTATACGTTTGGCTGTCGGCTATAATAGTCCTCAAGCAGTGTTTCGTCGAAGCGGACCGGGCCTGCTTTGAGGCTGCCTTCTTTTGTGGAGTGATGTTAAGCTCCTGCTTACCTCTGTGACTTAGCGCCAGCTGTCTTGGTGAATTTGTGACCCTTTAATCTCGGGGCTTGCTGAAGCGGGTCAGGCCTGCTCTTCCCCAGTGTCTGTCTCCTATTCCTGTTTAACCCTTCGGTGGTTAGTGGTAAATAAGGATTCCTCTCATTTTTCGGTGTGGCTAGCTAAACGCTCATCGGTGGGCACGGCCCGGTGTTTTAGAATAATTGGATCCGAGCTGAGTAAGCACAATAGCCTTTTCCTTCATTACGCACCCCATCTGTCCGTCAGAGGCCTTGTGTGGTATTATCGCACCTGGGAGTATGAGCAGAGCTCCGTACAGAGGCCCCTTCATCTACCACGCAGAGGCCTGGCAGCTACCATTGTCAGGAAATTCACTGCTAGACCACGACTGAGGCTGTGATTTCCGTACTCGTTCTTATTTTTCTGCGTTGGGCATCAAAATAAACCATTATCTTGTGATATTAGTTTTCCCCCCCAAATAGCTGATGATGCATCACACATCATTAAACTTTGCAATTGTAGAACACTTGGCTTAACACGTCCCGTTAAATGAACCACTGTTGAGTTAATAGATGTCTTATCCTAACAGCCTTTTGCTTAGATTATCTCTAATATACTGTTCAATTTCAATAAATTACACAAGGTTAACAAGAAAAAGAAGTGACTAGCCAGGGTTAACGAAAAGAAACTGACCAGCCAAAGTAAAGGAAATCAGTTTGCAACAGAAATCACTCCTAGAATTTTTTGGTATTTTTATGGTGAGACCATTTGTCTTAGCTACTCTAAATACGGTACATTGACAGTGAGATTAAAGCTGTGCCACTGTGCACCTGTTACTGTAACAGTTCAGAGTATATTATCATAGGGACTATAAAGCATAGTAGATGTTTTCCTTTTAATCACACTTCCTTACCTTTCTCTTTTCTGTAAAGGTACAGGTACTGTATTGGTCACCTTTCCAGTGCCTGCCATCTCATGTGTCCTGTTGGATAATCCCATTTCTTTAGCCACCCAGAGCAAAAAACAGCAAGAAATTTGATTGTGATTTGATTGACACAGATTGTGTGCTTATTTAAACCTCAGCTTTTTTGCTGTGCTCGTAGATCTATAGAGTGGGGGGCATGATGAATATTTTCAGACATATTTATTTATCCATTGCATCATTTGTTATCCATTGGGATCTGTTGTTTTCAAGTAGTGTGTCACAGATCTTGATAAAGGCCTCGTCTTAGGTCCTAAAGTCGCAAACGTCTTTGAATTTCTGCAGCAGAATAAAGCACAGATTGTATAGATCACGGAGATCATAATCTGCTCAACAAGTCCCCCTCCTCCTCCATTAATCATCAATGCAAACTCACCTCTCAAAATGGTGCTACTACACTATGGAAGATATCATCTGATACGATAGGCAGGAAATAAGACAGCCAGTCATGTGACACGATGAACCCAGCCTCTTCCAGTTGGTACTTTCTGCGTTCTCTGATGTCTGCTATCTGAGGGCTCCCTACAGTGGGCGTCTTAAAAACGAAGTCATTTATCCGCACCCTCCCGCAGGTGCTGTAATGCCTTCCCACTCCTTGACGGTAGACCCCCACCACTTCTCGAGCAGCACCAGATAAGGCAACCTGCTGCCCCTTTTACATAAAAGCTGCCGCCATCATCATCTTATATCCTGCGCCGCTGCAAATTGTCTCATGTCAACAGGGGAGTTGGCCCAGAGCTAAATGTTAATCTTTAAAACAACATCTTTGGCTAATCCCAACGAAGTCTGTCTTGGGGGCTCCTCAACATAATCGAATTGGCTTTCTTGTCCCTCTTATAAACCCTCGACAGGGTCGGAGGTGAAGGAGGAATACCTGTGTCAGAGAAGTCCTGGATCCATGGGGGGGATTCTCTGAGCGTTTCAATTGCAGAACCTTTATTATTCCGGCAACTCCGATGTTCTCCATGACCCTGCGTCATTTTTTTCCCAACATATTATGTTATCTGCATTGCCCAGGGACACAGAATTTGTTGATAACATTTACATTTATTTATTTATTTGTTTGTTTATTTGCTTATTTATTTAATTTACTTGCTTTCTTATTTATCGGATGCTTTTGTGCAAAGCGACGTACAAGTGAGCCCTGATGGGTTACCCTCATAAGTTACAATGCTTCACCTTGAATGGTACCTCCATGTCTTCTGCTGAGCCCATGTTATCTTCCTCACCCTGAGACACTGCTTAAGATCAGTCCAGGCGAGCTTCCTCAAGGCAACGAAAGCTTGGGAAGGGTGCTTAATGTTGGGAAGCCTGGTGGAAGGTTTGTTATGCTCCGGCGTCTTCTGAGATGGAAAGAGAGCCATGGAGAACTTCACTGGAGCTCTTTGCCAAAGGAGCAGAGTGTGTTTTTGTGAGAATGTTTTGTGAGAGTCTGCATTTGGACATGTAATATTCCATTAAATGTTGAAAATGACAAGTATAGGAGAGAAAATGTGGACATAAAGAAGGGATAGGATATAAATTAGCTTCACCTGTGTAGCACCACTAATGCAGTTCATTTGTAAATGGAGTAAAGCTTTTTAGGTGGAATACAGATATGCTCTTATGCTTTGCATTTGAGTTTATTATCAAAAAGGTGGAGTTATCAGCCCAATATCCAGACTAATTAACCATTTGTGGTGTTCAGATAATGTGAAATTAAATTTTTCTCGAGCACGCCTTCGCCATTACAGTGAAAACGAACGGGAACGCTGAATACGTGGGGTCGGATATATCGTGAAATAGACTTCCAGCTCTGCCAAATGTCACACTGTTTCTGATAATATCAGTGCTGGATTCAGTTTAGTGCACCGTTACGCCCAAGCATCCACTGCCCCACCCAGACCAACAGAGCTGCTGTTACACTGGGGGGTATAAGAAGAGGCTTCTTTCAGCGAGAGGGTCCGCCTGGAAGCCGTAAGTCACCCGCAAATTAAATTGAATTTAATTTAGTTGCTCCGTCATTCCCACACACCGCAGCTTATTTACATTCTACTCCTGTCTTCTTGGTCACCCTCTGATTTTTCAGTAATTCCATCATCTGGAGTGACACAAGTGTGCTTTATGCTAAAGTGGTCATGGAGAGATCTACGTTTTTATTATTATTGTTATGTATTTAAGGGTGGTACTGTGAGCACATTTCCACACCTGCGTCAGCCATATGCATTATTTATTAGATTAATTGCTGTTTGTATTTGTAATTTGGATCTCGGGAGCAAAGGCACCTAATTTACGAGGCTCTCCAGAGTGGGAACTTTGAAAGTCCAGACGGAAGTCGTCGGGGTCACACGTCGTGCTCTGTCACGGTTTCCGACAATGCCTGGGACCCATCCGTCTTTGTCAACCAAGACTCAGGGAAAAGCACAACGTCTAGATGTCTCACCGCTTCTTATGACCGTGTCTTCATTTGTGTCCTTCAATCAATTAATTGGTGAATAAACTTAATCGGAGAGGAGCCAGCTGGCTCCCAGCTACATGTGTTTTTAAGTATACTGAGATTTATGGTGACATAAAAGCAGTGGAGGTCTTACACCTCTTTTTCCCCAGTCATTCACGGAAAGGGTCTGCATGGCATCATTGATCTTTCCAGTAATTAGGACAGAGACTGTGTTGGAATTCCAGTGTTGCCTATTCTGAATAATTTAAAACATACAGCATGTAATCGCCCTTTGAAATTCTTCTTTGAAGCCCCCTAAAATAACTTGTATTTGCACAGCACTTAAATATTTATCCGTAATCACTCGAGCCCTTTGTGCGCTCCAGTTAAAAGAATATTTCATTGATTTCACCCATCAGCAATCTTTTTGCGACTCGCATCTCGGTCTTCTTTCAAGTGATGGCGGGCGAGGGACGAAAGTCCGAGAACAGGGCGTGGACGAGCAGCGCTGCGAGCCTGTGTACGATTTGTGGCCAATTGTCTATTGTTGTCCTATGGGGTTGATGGTGGCTTTTCTTTTTGCTCATAATTCTGGAAGATCGCCCATTGCACATTAGCACGGAGAAAAGACCTTTGCCAGCCACAGTAATGAAGTCAAATCAAATATGGTTTTCCTTTGGTTTTGTGTGGAAGCCGTGGGTTTTACGTGGTTTAATGATCCTTCCTATAGGTTACTTTGCTTTATCCCGTTCTGTTTTTAGAATGAAGGATTCTTAGATCTTGAGTTAATTTTGTAAATTTCTTAATGGTATAATGGATCATCCTTATGCTAATTTCGTGTCTGAGTACTGCACACAGTTTTTTGTATAGTTGTGTAGTGCCCTTCTCAACATAGTCACCTCACGGCGCTTAACAAAGATTCAATAAAAACGGCTTCGTAAATACATGACTGTGTGTTGTACAGTACAAAAACCTGAGTGAAAGTGCCAGAAGTAGGCCTACTCAAGGAAACTCCTGCTGTATTTGTGAGGAGTAAAAGAAAAAAACACTAGGGGTCCAAGGCCAACTGGCTTTGCAAGCCCTCAAGCGTTCTAACCTTATATGAGTCAGACATCAGCGAGCAGGACTCGTTGGAAGTAGAGTTCAAAGTGGAACAGTGATCTTCTGGTCAGGCCTCTGTTAGGACAGCCTTGTTAAGGTCAGCAAGTCAGCCTGTGGTGTCACTGTATTGTGAGTTCGGTCAAGGCTCCATGTCTTGCAGCTCTTGATCAGCTGACATTTGCTGCAGGCACAGACTCCTACTCCAGCATGGGGAACAGGAAACATTCTCTGCTTCTTTCTAAAAGTGCTCTTTAACAGGTAGTAATTGTGTTAGCATCCAGAATAAACGTCATCAAGATACAAATCCTTCACATTGTCTCCTTAGGATAAATATCAAAGCACACGTATCATTTCAAATCAAGTCTTCAGCTGTGCACTCTTAAAAATGTACTTATTTGAACTGCATATCTTTATACCATTTATACCATGCCATTTACCTTTCCATAATTTATTCCAGGCAGCCAGTCCGTAAAGGTATGGGGTTGATATGTAGGGTTTTTCTTTGAGGGAGGGGTTGTTCAGAGAGGGTTATGTAATCTGTCAAGGATAAGGATTCATTATGGCTGTCTTCAAACAAAGTGGAGTTTTACAGTTGAAGGTGACTACCTTTTTTTTTCGGTATGCGCTGTATGCCATTTGTACTCTTTGTGCATACCGTTGTGCATACACCTTGAAATAAATCTGTGGAATGAGGAAGAAAATCAAAAGGACAGTCCCTTCGATGAGAACGTCCTAAAAGGAAAATATGACACTGGTTTAAATATCAATTTTATTAATGTAATGGTGAGTAGAGAGATGGTGTTACCTGCAGAAGCGATGCAGTTTCACTTTGCATAGCATACTCCTGGGGTGCATTTTATGAAGAACTTACACTGGATTTCAAGTCATTTTTTTCAGTGACATCCAAAGATAGATGTAAAAGACAGATGACCAATTACAAATACATTATCCGGTGCTCAATATAGCTCTTGTAGTCTTTGGCATCACAATAAAGATAACGACTCAGTGCCTGTGTACATCAGAAACAGGATATTGTTCTTTTTGTATAACCTGGAAGGTCTTATGCAAGTAATATTTAGTTAACAAAACATTGAAATATTCTTCAATTAAAGAAAACCGGTTAGTGTTTAGTGGCATTCCAAATTGTCCTTGTTGTAGAGTTTCTACAACTGTATATCATTTTTGATTTAGTGTTATTTTTCCAGCCTGTGGGCTGTGTTTCATCTAGCAACTGAGTCACAGAGAGGATTTTATTGTGAAAATTACTGTCAGGAATACAAATCGAAACTGATCGAGTAATCAAATAAGCAAGGCTGCAGTAGAACTCCTATTTCCTTAAGCAAAACTCTGTCTTCAAGAGAAACTCCCCCAACAGTGACTTGGTACAAATACATATTCTGGTGATTACAGATTTTTCAACAAATTTGGAAATATTGTCCTCAGGAATTCCTTTCATTCACTTCAGAAAATCATTTACTCAGTTTTGAAAATGTTTGCAATGTTTTGGAAGCAAGAGCTATTTTATTGTGATGTTTGGGCAACTGGAAACTGTAAACATATCCATATTTGTAACCCGCTTTGAAAAGTATTCATGAACGATTGGTTTATTACAGACACAAATATTTGCATATTATAAACAAATATTATACATTTGCATTATAAAAATCTGTATCAGATTCTTTGAAGATATAGGCAGTCTAATCAGACTGAAACACTGCAGAAATAAATACACTGATGCATAAAGTTAACTACGCATATAGGCTAAGTACAGATCATTTTGTATTTCTATACAAATCATTTTACAAATTCTACATTATTTATATCTAGTGGTATGCTATTTTGAATGTCAAACTTGTCAAAGTGATGATTGCTCATAAAAAGCTGACAAAATACATTTCACTGTCATTGAATTTTAATGCCCCGTTCCGATGATCGGACCACTTTATATCAGATTATTTTGGCATAATTTCCAGTCCACCTGTGTGGGGGTCATCTGAAGAGATTTTATGAGGAAACCACGTTTATACGTTTTTTCTTTCAATATTAATTGGTTGGATGTGGTAAGAATTTTCAAATGTGTAATCGTCCCCCAGCAAACAAAGCTTCTGAGTATTCAGACCATAAAGGCATGCGCTATCATGACTAAAACTGAAACTGCTCAGTGGAGTCGTCTTCATAACTAAAGTGTATTCAGTAGTGATGACCCAATGAACCTTCATGAACCATTTGCTGTATTTTTTGACCCCACTAGATGGTGCTCTTGGTTTGCATTTGGGCATTCTATGAGCCCTTTATTGAACAGAGAGCACCATCTAGTTAGGTCAGAAATTAAAGCAAATTGTTCATGAATCTTCTTTTGGCCTTCACTAGTATTCGGTTTGTTATGTGTATTTTTGTAGCATTCGGTCACTTGACAAATTGATTCTAAAAGCTATCGGCAAAAGAAAAAGAATGAAGATGGTGACTGAATCACACTTTTTTTCTAATAAAAATGTATTTTTGCTTTTATTTGTTTGTTTTTCCCCAGGTATTGTGTACAAGGGGACTGGGGAAAACCAGTTCATTTCCCAGCAGCCTCCTGTGATTAACACCATCATGGGGAACGGCCGTCGGCGCAGCATCTCCTGCCCCAGCTGCAATGGCCAGGCAGATGGCAACAAGCTGCTCGCCCCCGTAGCCTTGGCTTGTGGCATTGACGGCAGCCTCTTTGTTGGGGACTTCAACTACATTAGACGCATCTTCCCTTCCGGGAATGTCACCAGCGTCATGGAGCTCAGGTTGGTTGCTGACTAGCTGAAGCTGACCTTTTTATAATGACCTTGGGGGATTTCCCTTGTCCTGTTGCCTTCTTCATCCGACCCTAGTGAGACTTTATGCCTGTTAAGATTAATTATTTCAGATAATTCTGGAAGAATCTTCTGTTGCTTTATCACCAGCAAACAAGACAACTCTGTGTATTATAAAGGTCTTTTTAATTTGTTTCCTACAAGCTATAGATTGTATTGGTAAATGTTTTTCTTCTCATAATATTCAAGCCTTAAATTCTACATCACGATTGTCCCAGAAATAATAACAAGTTAATTCGTGTGGAGATGGTCAATCCCCTATAAGAACTGCTTGCTGTTAATGGGAGAGTGGGAGGGATCGGTTTATTCCTGACCTTCATCAAACACTTTCTTTCACTGCGTTGTACTCAGCCCCTTTCCAAAACCTTTCATTAGCATTTTGTTAATGTCAGGTTGTCACTGCTGTAGTACTCATTACAAACTAGCAATTTACAAACTACCTGGAACTAGATTAAGAGGATGCAAAACAAGTGTTGAGCTAAATATACCCTTCTTTGCTATCAACTGCATGCTCATTTTAATAAATAGTTTCATAACAGTTTTGCTGCAGCAAAATAATGGAAAAATACTTCATTTAAGACTTTGCCCTCAGTTTCACTTATAAATTCACTTACAGTTATAAATACAAAGTGTGGTGTCAAGGCATTCAGTAACACTTTTAAATCATTGGCCTATCACTTGGCTTTCCAGGCTATTAAGTATTCCTTCTGCGGCACGAGCGTGTGACAAAACACTTATAATATGAACATGTGTATTTGAACGCGTGTCTAGGTGTGGCGAGTCACACTAATTACATGAATAATTATGAATTCAGTCTATGTGCAGTAGCTCTGGCATAATGTCTTTGCTGAAGGCGTGATTTTAACTATTTCACGTTAACTATTTTTCATGTTTTATTTTCTTCCTGCCTCCTCTCTCCTAAGAAATAAAGATTTCAGACATAGGTAAGCCCTCTCATTCAGTATACAATCCTGTGGATGTTCTGTTGTCTGTCTCGCGATGCGTTGCATCTTATTCAATCAGTGCATTGTGCAAACTGCTGAATTGTTTTCATTGTTTTTTTTGTTACTTTTACAATCTTCGAGGACCCCATTTCACTTTTCACAGATGAATAAATAACTTTCTTCACGCAGAACAGCTTCTCTGCCTTGCTCTATTGCTGCTTTCCGAATACATTAAGGTCACCTAGGAATGTTAAGTCAAGATCATTACAGCAACTACAAAAAATCCGGAATATGATCAACAATCTGATTGGCTGTCTCTGATTGTATTTTATACTTAGCATTCACTTAAACAAAACTCTGAAATCCAGGTTTAAAGGGATAACAATGTCAACTTATGGAAGCACGTCTTTTGTAACCTAACATGATCTGAAGCAGCGACTGTGTTTGAAATGATGACTAAACACGGAGGCAAAGGTTCTCCAGCATTGATTTAGGATCTGAGACGTGTTTAAGTCCGATTTGCAGTAACTGTACCTTCTGCCATATTGAGGCTGAACACAATGCCTCAATCAATCCTTCCAATTGATCCCCAATTCCATACTAATAAATCTAAGCAGATTAAAAATGGTACCGGTCCAGAATAGGTACGAGACGAGCCAGAGGGGGAGGGGTAACAGAATGTGTCGTTCCCAAAAACAATATCTTGAATTATAACACATCATCAGATTACATATTAATGATGTATACAGTAAGGCAAGAAATTGCACTTTGGATTTCTCGGATTTAATCCTCTGGGGGCTGAGGCCTTTCCCGTATTCATTTGAGCACATCGCACTGTATTTCTAAGTGTCATAAAGAAAAGCAATATTGACTAATGCACCACAGAGCCTCATAAACATTAGAGGCTATCGACCTGTCTCTTCCAATGAAGCTGTCCTTATTGCTGTACAGTTAACCGTGTTGGTATTGGCAGTTTACAGACTTTTTCATTGTTTTCAAATTTAGCCTCTTTCATTCCTTTTCATAGTCCACCTGCGTCCGTATTTCGTGTTCCTTTTTCACCAGATCTCAGTTATCCTTTTCATATATATTTGCAAAAGAGTCTCATTTTCTTTTGTGTATATTAGTTTACAGAATGTGACTACGAAACATTACATGATGAAAATGTATCAGTTTCGTTAAATAATTTGTTTATATGAATGATATATTTTGGTATTTGCTGTTGGGTTTCGTAGTACACATATCGTATAACAGACAGAACTCACTGAGGTGAGAAAAATGTTAAATAGTAACATCCATAATAAAAATGATCAACCTGTGATATTTTTCACATTAGCCTTATTTTTTTTAAAGCATCTTGTTCATTTTTTAATTGTAGACCACCACTCCTCATTCGAGTAATTTCCTAAGGTGTTTCTCAGTATGCATATGTGACCGTACTTCGCGCGTACCCATTTTGCGTCATCTTCCTTTGCTGAAGTACAGTTCCAATACTAAGAACAGAAGTACGGAGGGCAGGAAAAATCCCCGGATGTTGTTCTTGCCCCTCCACAGACCAAAGATACATCGGTTGCATCCTTCGCAAACGAGGACAATTCCATGATTCGTTTGTTCTTGGGGGGGGGGGGGGGGGGTACCACGACTGATCGGGCCGGGAGCCCAAGGCCGGGAGTTGCATTCTTGGTATCGAGAAAAAGA
>JAODKC010000016.1:13396699-13419950 GCA_026777985.1 Mormyrops attenuatus
ACCCCCCTACCCCCCAACATCCCACCCACCTCTCTGCGGTGCTGAATACACGAACTGCTGAAGCGTTTTTGCTGAAAAGGACAAGGTCTCGTTCTCGGGCTTCTCACGTGACGGACGCCAGTGAGGGAGGTGCAAAAATAACTGGGGATAATAACCCCAAGTGATGGATTAAAAACAGATGTAGCTGGAACCCAACTGAGTGCCAAACGTCCCAGGGCACTTGATCAACATGTGGAGAGGAGCAGCTGGTGAAGGAATCGGGGAAACAACGGACCCAACCAGACTCCGTTATCAGATGGAGATGGCTCCCTCATTAACTTCAATCAAGTGTTTAAGCTCCCTTTAATTCTGACTGATGCCCATTAATACAACACTCCTGCTGTTTCTGGTGATATATTAATATAAGAGGCAGTAATGCTCTGTTCCACTATAAAAAACATGACAGCCATGACGAAAAAAAGAAGTTTTAGGTAAAAACGTAAGTGTGAATTTGGCATCATCAGATTTCCGCCTCTCCGGGGATTTGTATATGTTCTTTTCTGTAACAAAGTCAGACCAGCAGGACCATGGCAATCAAGGGCGTGAATCCCACCAAGGACAGACAATAGCACAATTCTCTCCTCCAGTCAGTGCAGTTTAATTCCAGCAAAATGTGTTTAATGAAACAATCTCATCCTGCAGTGGCGGTCTCTTCAGATACATCATGTGCGTCCCAGTGGCTCTCAGCCCTCAGGCAGTGTTGTGAGTCACTGGATCGGCGTGCGGATGGGCTGACATGTTTTTCTTGTATTTCTTGCTTAGCACGTGCCCCCCACCTCCACACCTTTTTAAAAGACTTGCTGTGTAGGTAAAGCCGTAGCTTTCAACTGCTCTTATCATATTTCTAAGAAATGCCCTACTAGGGATATACTCTCTTTTGCTCCCCATGTTTCTTGGGATTGGCTTGGGATTGGCTTGGGATTGGCTTGGGATTGCGGCGACCGTAACCAGGCAAGCCGGTTATTTAAATTCAATGGTTCCATCAGTGCTGTCCTGAAAGGTCCCTGGCACATTGTTTTGTCATTATCATCATCATCATACTTTATTCACAACTGCCATCAAACTGTCGGGCAGTCTTCATTTGATCTGTAAGGCAGAATTCCCACACTTCTTGGACTTCCAGCATCCTCTTGGCTCACTGAGCCGGTGACAATAATTGGCCGTCTTCGCGAGCCAGACCGTCTGGTGCTGTGCACTCGGCTCTCTGTTGGCTAATATATCTGCTGCAGCTCACAGACAGCAGGGCAGCTTAAGAAATCCACTGAAATGAAACAATCCAGATTTTGCACTTTAGTGCCGAATAAAGATATCGGAGATTCTTGCTCATTGCACGTTCTAAGATCTGGCCGTCAGAGTCTGCGTGCTGGCTTTCGGAATCCCAAAACCACATGCAGCTTCATATTTTCCAATCCATTTGCAATAAGCGTTCAAACATTCAGAATTGCAGGGATCCAGAGCCCTAACCCATTATGTACAATGTGGTATACACTAGGAGCAGTGCATGCATGTATTTATCTGTCCAGCCATTTTCTACATTTTCTTATCCAGGATGGACTTGGAGCCTATCCCAGTAAGCAAAGGTTCCTGGATGCGATTTCAATTCAATGCAGCATACACACGTAATTACACAGCATGGTCAATTTAGAGACACTGATTCACCTTGCACCTGATTTTAGAGTGTGGGAGAAAATGTGCACAATCACAGGTAATAATAATCCTTTATTGGCCAATGAGTGTGAGTACAGGTACATAGGCATTCGTCTCTGCCTACCCCATCTTGCATTTCATAGGTCGGGGGTAGAACGCGCAATAATATTTACATATGATATCAAATGGTATGTGAACTAAAATAAAAATGCATTTATTTGCTTGGGTGAGCAACGAGCAGGTTTATCTAATATGTAATTAAATCCATTATCTCCTAGATCATTTATCCAATTAAAAAATTGGGAATGACATGAGCACAAAAGAACTAGATGTTAACTCTAGAGAGAACTATCTACGGGAAAAGCATTCAATCGAGTTTTCAGCATCTTGACAACACACAATCTAAATTTACAGCTTCCTCTTGAAAGAAACCAGCGTTTGTATATCAGAATTGCACAGTTCTTTCATAAAAAAAAGTTAAATGCATCAACTTTGATATGTGAGCAGGAGATCAGTTTTTAATTAGCAGCTTGATAAAACATAATTGAGCCAACAGCTTATCCAAAATCTACTGCTATTCAATTCCTATGCAAAGGATATGTCATTAATTCATCAGCTTGAGAGCTAATAATCCATAGCATGCCGATATCCTGTTTAAAATTCATAAGAAGCAGGAAACAGCCCCCTCCACCACCACCATGTGCTGGCTACGTGTTGCATTTCACAGTTGTATCAATCATAATTTCTCCCTATACATTTGAAGATTATATAGTCATTATTCATGTAACATCGCAACAGTGCATCCAGGTAAAGGGTGTGGCCCAATGGGGTTTAGAACACTCTACCTGTGATGGGAAGGTCGCTGACTCAAATCCCAGAGATTGCAGAGTGTTGGGCCCTTAAGCAAGGTCTCAACCCCCAGCTGCTCCAGGGAGCGTCTGACCCCCCTTTCTCTCAGAAATGTATGCTGCTTTGGCTAGAAGTATTTGTTCAGTAAATAAGATGTAAATGGTAAACAAATAATTGCAAGATGACTAATGTATTGGTAATTGTAGCATAACTTCAAACTTAATTACTTTCAAGAATAAAATCATAAACCACAAAACACTGCACAACTAAAGACATAAATTTTCTACATATTAATGCCTAGGCTAAAACACAGATGAATATTGGGCTTTTGACCCCTTCAAGAAGCAGAGCATTGGATCCTGAAACTGCCTCTTACATTGATAGTCATTTTGACTCATGGTGCCACAATATGCTAGATATATGACCCACAGCAGGGAATCTGCCATTGATCTGTGAAATGTGAACAAGAGGAGGACCTTTCATTCTTCCTGGCAGATATTATCGCCTGGTAGGTGATGGTTGGAAGGGATAGTGAAAAGTGTAACTTTTTATTTATTTATTTTTTAAAACTATTACCAATAGTACATTAGCCAGTACATGCAAAAGGAAGCTTTGCGATCGGTATTGTTAAATGATCAGATTTGTTGCCAGGAGTTGCACAGGAAGCCGCCTGGGAAGAATGCAGGTTTACGTCCTGCCCGAACCATGCCTGTAATCAAGTTTGTGCCTGGGGGAGTCCAAGCCCCACTTGATAATTATATAGGTGAGATCTGATTACAATGGGTGTCAAGGGCGGGTGGAGCCAGCAGGTTGACAATTAACAGCACTGGCTGCACAATTACAGTTTAGCTATATTACGTTCAGCTCCTTATGCATGATTATAATGACATTTAATGTACTATTTTACCCCGACTTTCAAATCCAATCTCGGTGACTTTTACCAGGGAAGTCCAGGTTCATGCTGCTTAGTCATTTTTTTTCCCAGTTGACCAAACTATCAGCACAGTCAGCCTAAGCCACAATGGACCATGGGTAAGATTTCATTATTTTTAATCACACTTTTCCAGGTTGTTTTTTTACTACTTTCAGAAAAAAAAAGTTGTTTCTTTAGTGGATGATAAACTCCACCACTGGCGGTCACACGTACCAAGTCACCTGCAAACCTGGAAAATTCCCATTTGATTATCATGGACTTTTTTGATCCCAGGGGGAAATTTCGGGACAAAGATAACGAACAAACACAGGGGAGATGCTGTAGTGGGCAGCCACGCGGGACAGTGTCAAAAGTTTCCAGAATGCTAGCTACACTGAATTGCTGAATTATGCATAATGAATAGGTCTTTAGCTGGTCCTCCCAGGCAGAATGAAAGATTACAAATGTTCATATTATGCTCCTTGACTTATCCTGGTTGGGGTCGCAGGATGTCCTAGAGACTATCCCAGGCAGCAGAGGGCACAAGGGAGGGGTATAGCCTGCACAGAATGGCAGTCAGGCGTAGGGGACATTCAGACGCACCGTGGGCCACTTAGCAATGCCAATTAGCCTAACTGCATGTCTTTGGATGGGGGGGGACAACCGCATGGCAAGGGGAAGAACATGCACAGTGCGGAGAAGAGGAGGGACTACAACCTCCTGCGAAATAACAGCGTTACCCACTGAGCCCCCGTGCAGGGAATGGCAGAAATGTGCCGCACATTCATTTATGGGAAATTGCACGTTACGTTATTTTCAATTGAATGTAGTTCCCCTGTGCAATGAGCACTTTGATCAAATCTATGATGAAGTGCAATTACTGGTAAATGGTCATGCGGTACAGCTGTCATTCTCAGCTCATGTATTAAAACAGTAATTGCTAATAATGCATCAAAAAACACCATGCCATAGAAACATATTTGCCATTCCTGTGAATTCCATTCCTGCCCATTCTCTTTCTACTGCAGAATCATGAACAGCGACTATCTAAGGTAAACGGGGCCTGCGGTTCCTGAGATGCAAGTCTGGGCTCTTTTGTTGCTTCCTGGACGTATCGTCGTTGGTGGAATTCTAGTAGATCACCCAGTCCTAGTAAGATCCGCCACTGCTCAAGGTATTTCCACTTTGGAGGTAGTGTCTCTCACTTTGGTTTGCTAGTCCCAAAAGCCTTACAAAAGATGTTGTAACCCTTTCCAGGGTGATATACGCCACCAGTCAAAGGTTTTTGCACACAGACATTTTCTACATTTGCATGTTACTCAATTAACATTTACTAAAAATACACCCAATATTCTTTGCTAACAAATACATTTACAGTATGTTCACAATTTGAGTATGTTTATTAGCAAGAAAATGCCATATCTTTGATTCATAACCTCTAGCAGTTATAATAGCAAAGAACATTCAAGGCATACTGCTCTGTTTCATGGGATGAAACAGTTAACTAGTAAAAAGACTTTGACTGTGCCATCATCACACAAGCAGTCAATACGCTGCCCGGCCAAAAAAATGTCACCATTTAATATATATCAGCATTTCAGCAAATACTGAAGAGCCAATGACTGGATCATTATTACAGCTCAGCAACGTTATGCAGCAATAAAGTAACGTCAGCTGAGTACCTGAATCTACTGAATGGCCAGGTTACACCTCCATCCATCATCAATGGATTTTTTCTTCCCTGTTGGCATGGGCATATTCCAGGACAAGAATGCCAAGATTCATTGGGTTCGAATTGTCAAAGAGCGGTTCAGGGAGCATGTGGATTCATTTCACGTATGACTTGGTCACCAGTGAGTTGTGACCTTAACCTCATTGAGGGTCTTTAGGATGCGATAAAGGAGGCTTTATGGCAGGGGTGGGGAACCTGTTCCACGGTGGGCCGGTGTGGGTGCCGGTTTTTGGGATGGCCTCTCAATCAGTCAATAATAAAACAGTAGTTCTCAACTCCGGTCTTGGAGACCCACTGTCACTGGCTGATTGAGAGGCCATCCCGAAAACCGGCACCCACACCGGCCCTCCATGGATCAGGCTCCCCACCCCTGCTTTATGGAGTGGTTCAACTCAATTGTCAATGCAGGATCTCGGGGAGAAATGAATGCAAATCTGAATGAAAATGAAGGGGGAGATATTGCATAAGCTTGTGGAGACAATGTCATGACAAACGTGCGCCATAATCAAAGCTAAAGGCGGTCCAACAAAAAATTCAAATGGCAACTTTTTTTTTGTCCGGGCAGTGTATGATGTCAGACATGTACTATTACATACTCTTTCCATGTTATAAAGGAAACCTGTTTTATTTGACTTACATTTTGTAGTTTCCAGTGCTTAACAAGAACAAAAAATCTGCAGTTTATGAAATAAATGAAAAAGAATGGCAAACCTGTGGTGTGCAAAAACTTTTGTCTGGTAGTGTAATTTAATAAAGCTCTTTTGAACTTCTGATCACAGCACAGTGTGCCGCATGTTGAGACCTTTTAGCCTACTTCATATTGCTGAAAGGGTTCTATTTAAGTGATATTTATATTCAGCAGGGCTGGCCGCAATCAAGCCCGGGTCTGTCTAGTCTAATTGAGCCCAATGATCAAATAAATTTAGTTAATTGGTTGCTTGAGTAACTACTAATTACTTTTTCACACAGGGCCGGCTGGTGTTGGATAACTTTTTTCCATGAATAACTGAAAAGATTACTTCAAAACTGTATTTTATGTTTACTCAGGTTGTCTTTGTCTTACATGTATTTTTGTTTGAAGGTCTGAAAAGTGTGACAAATATGCAGAGAGGAGACAGATACCTTTTCACCGCACTGTATTATTTTACTGTAAGATGATATTTTAATTACTAAAAACACAAAGCAAGCCATGCACATATCCAAATTTTATACTATTGTCTCGCAGGTTAGAAAATAGTTGCTCGCCTTACTATTGATGCTGTATTTTTATTCAGAGTTTATTAAAGTCGCCGTTTTCCCTCCAAAAGAAGACGATAAGGTGAGTGTCTTTTTGGGTTACGGTCCAAAGAAATAGGCAATTAATATAATCAGTTGCCCCATCACCTGTCTCACACACAAAAAAAACCCTAGCTGAACGAAGTGAAAAGACAGGTGGTGTATTTCCATGGCAAGACATACTGGAAATGCCACAAAGCAAACTGAAGGGACTTACATTTCTTTCTTCCCATTTTCTTTTCTCTTTTTCTGGGTTTTTTTTATTTTAGATGCAATATGGTTGTCTTCAGGGGGCCTTGCCATTAACCCCCCGGCCAACATTGGATTCCATTTGCTAAATCTGGAGGAGGGCCCATTAGAGAATTCCGAGTCCCCGCCAAGAAAAGGACGCCGACATTCCGACGCAATTAGAAATCACACTGAACAATGAATCACGGGCACATGCAAAACATTTCCAACGGCACATTTATACTTTAAGGCCGCGAATATGCAGCAGCCAAGAGGGAAGCTGGTGCGTCTTGTTAATTGATAAACAATGTATGTTTCATCTAAAACAACATGGCTTCTCCAGATTAGTGTAAGACAATTGAAGGAGTGGCGTGGAACACTGTGAACATCTGTCGCAGTGAACAGGCAGAAGATAAACCTTAAAACAATGGTGGAAATTACCACAAGAATCTGTCAAGTTCTGAATTAAATAAATTAAAAAAACATTAAACTTGAGGTTTTTGTTATACAAATACCATCCACCATCTAATCGCTTATTCAAGTCCAAGTCAGAGAAGGTGGGGGGGGGGCTTGGAGCCAATCCCAGCCAGCACAGGGCAAGGGTACACCCTGGACAGGACGGTATCACAGGGCATATACAGCGACCCTCAATAGGCAATTTAGAGACACCCATTAGCCCAGTTTTCTTTGGGCTGGGGGAGGAGACCTTGACGAAATGGGAAGAACATGCAAACTCCACCAAGTGTAGAGATGGCTTTCAAACTACAGGTGGTACCAACAGTGCTGCCCAATGAGCCATCATCCCACCCCCTCACACAGCTACCATTCCGACAGAAAATAAAATAAACAAATACAGTCATCCCTTGCTTTACATCGTATTGAGTAACATCTGACCATACTCACGTCCCATGAAAGCTTTAATAAAATTTATGGAGAAACGTTCGGAGCAGACGTAGTGGACATTAGAGGATGCATTTTACCATGTGTGTGGCATGCGGCAAGGACCAAAACAAACTGATTATAGTGGCAGCACAGAGGTTTACTTAAATGTGCGTGATATTGTATCGTGTTATACAGTATAGCATTGCGTCAACTTACATACATATTCAGGACTGGGACCACTGGACACAAGTCATTTTGGGAGCTCCTTGATATTGTAGCTCTCTAGCACATATACATTACTGTATGCATACTGTATTACGTGTTACATATGGACAGTGGGTCATTATATGGCTGGCAGAGCTGCCCATTGTCCTGCACTTGTTACATTAAGACATACCACCCACTAATGTAAGGAAACGCAGATGTAAAGCAAGTGCGCTCACATCTAATTCACCGGCAAAAGCTGAGTTTTGTTTCCTTTCACTATTGCATACCCTGCCATGTACTGCCGCTGCAACAGGTTACTGTAGAAAATTATCATTAATATTGCATTTGTTTGCTCCAGCATCACCCATAACATAAGTGGACAGTCCTTGGGGTGGAGGCCTTAGACTGAGCTCTCTTGCCCGTTATTGTTTTGTTGCTTAGTTCCCAGATATTGTACATCATGCAGCCAGATATTTACTGAAACAATCCAGAGCAAAGGAGTTGCACAAGGGTGCTACAGCAAGGCCAGTCCAAGTAATACACCCAAGCTCAAGGTACAGGCCTATGGTCCCTGACTATTACCTAGATCAGTGCAACATGTTGAGCTGTTATTATGCATTGGGGAGCACAAAAACACAACCATAAAAAGCACAACAAAAACACAACCTTTAAAAAAAGCACAACAAAAACACAACGTTAAAAAAGCACAACAAAAACACAAGTTTCTATGCAATCAAGCACGGCAAGAACAAAATTATAAATACATGTCATCGTCGACTTACAACCTATGCAACTAACAACTGGTCATCTGTACGACTGTTCCGAGACCGCAGATAATGTGGCCACGACTATATAACAGTTTCCGCCCCAACTACGGGCAACAATAAACTAAGAATACGGTGATTGAAAAGGTTTTAAAAAAAGCATCAAAATGATACGACTTAAAGATGAAATAATTTTAATTTTACTATACACGTGATCACTTTTGCAAAAAAAAAATAAATTAAGGGCTGACTTGTGACCAAATCCACTTACGACAGGTCAGTCGGAACCGATTGTGGTCACAAGTTGACGACGACCAGTATTGGCTAGGTTCCGCTTCCGCATCGTAAGATCACCAGGTCACTTGGGATAAGTGATGAGTTACATTTCACGTGGGATAACAGCTGAGAACTCTATATTACGGACTTGTTTGGAGTAAAATTGAGTAATATATGGTCAATGATTCAGAGCACTGTCCTTCAAAATTTTGCCGGGAGTTTCGACTTCAATAAGATTGCTGAAGTATTTCGGTACTGCTGATTTGCTGAAATCTCATTTGAAAGGTCAGCCTTTCAAGATGGTTATGGCATGATGAAATAGTCCACTTTAGTCTCATTGTCAACCCCAACAAAACTCTAACAGATATAATTGTAAGCTTATTGTTGATGCCAATGAAAGGCAAGAGGAGCCTCCTGGGTAAGAATGCATGGATTGAACATCCCAAAATTACAGGTGTTTAAATGGGAAGATTAACACTTAAAACTGGATAAATGGCGGTAGAATCAGTGATACATATATGATCGGGTAGTTTGTCTATGCCGTCCAGCCATTAAAAATCAACTGTCTTGCAACCTGAATATAGTGCATTAGCATTTTATTTACCAGACACTTTTATTCAAGTGAGTACAATTGAAAAAGCAGTGTCGTGTGCTCCAAGGAGAAACTGGGGTTCAGGGTCTTGCTCAAAGGCCCAACGGTGAAATCATGATTTGAAACGGTGCTCTGCTGACCATGAGTATAGCAGCGTAACTCACTGAGCTACACACCTCCACCGTAAGACAAGCAATACCGTCCTCGTTTTTTGCTGTAGTTTAGGGAAGCGTGAGCTGGCAGGCAGCAGAGCACAAAGCCGGATTTCACTGTTCTTCATCTGTAAAAAATACTGACAGCATGTGTAGAACTGTCACCTCACGCCTCCAGCGCCTGGATTTTGAATCCTGCCTCTGCTCTGTGTGTGTGAAGTTCTGCGTGTCCTCTCCTTGTCGTACAGGTTTCCTTCTGCGGCACGAAGACATGCAGTTAAGCTAATTGGCGTCTCTAAATAGCCCACAGATTGTGTGCATGCCTGTGCCCTGTGCTGGACTGGAATCCTGGCCAGGGTATACCCCAGCCTTGTAACCTATGCTGCCTGGGACCGGCTCCAGGCCCCCAACCAGGAAAAGTGGTTGGAAGATGGATGACCTGATTCAGGCTTTAAAGATGAGAGGTAAACAAAGCGAAGGATAAAATCTAATGTCATTTAATTTACTGGCAATTTAGTTGGTCAGCTTGACGGAGGGAAAAATTGAGCTCTGAGCAGGTGAGGCGTTCTATTATATTTCTATTCCTTAAAAAAAGTTTGTTTCTTTATTTTAACCGAACACAAGATCAAACTATGCAAGAGCTGGCATCTAACCTGTACTTCATTCAGCTGTGTGTTTATACTTAAGTTTGAACAATCAAATGAAAAACAAACCAGCTCTTTAAAAGACTTAATTGCATAATACCAGCAGAATATAGCCCCCCAAAACTAATGACCTATTCAACAAAACAATATTCTTGATTCCATCACGAGCATCTTCCAAAAATGCAGAAGGCGGATCAGCTTGTGACTGAAGGGAAAAAAAAAAAAATGTAAATAACCGTTGAAGCAGATTTTTAAATAGCGTGTGTGAATTTTTGGATACCTGACAATGCAAAGTGCCTGGATTCATATTTCAGGGTTTTGAGCAAAAAGTCACACATCAGCAAGACTGACCAGAAGTCGAGAGTCAGCTGGAGTGAAACCACGGAACAGAAGGCACTTCGGAAGCACACAGCCAAGAGTAATTCCTTAACAACTGGAACGCCAGCAGTACAGTCGATCCATACGTGTAGAAGCGGTATCCCAGAAGCATATTTATATATGTATATACTCACACAAAAAAAAAACAAAATGTTGCAATATAAATTAAATATGGATTACTGGCTAAATGAATAACACCAGGCAAAAATCAATTATATGAGGAAAGTTTAGAAAGTTTAGAAAATAACTGAAAGCAGAACAGAGATAAAAGTTGCAACTGCGAATATTTAAAAAGTGGATAAGTTTAGAATTAAAACCCACTGCAATTAATCTGATCCTTGTACAGCCTTTGAGATGAGTACGACTTACTTATCCAGTTCTGTATGCTCAAGTTCAATATCGCAGGAACTTCCAAAAAGGTAATCGGGAGAGAACAGAAATCAGTCACCTTTTTTGCTCTTTCTGTTTTGAAATTCAAATTAGTGACTTCATACAGTGACATTCCAAACTCTTCAGATGACATAAATGAGCCTGATAACCAAGGAAAGTCCCACAGCTGGAATTGTTACATTGCCAGTAATTCATTTTATGATTAAGACCATCAGTTGAGCAGAAGCCATGTATCAGAACTTTCAATTCCGCAGTTTCTAAGCAACAACTTTTTCCAGATGAACCGAAATTGAACTGAAACCGCTGAAGATCGATGTGTGCACAAAGAGTGACACTGACATGAATTTCCACCGCAGTGACAGTCTATCCATGGCTCAGGAAGATTTTCTGGATTCACTCGGGACCACGACATCATTAGAAAACTATGCCTTTATCAGATCTGCCAGGCTGATGAAAGGCAGTGCTCACTCACAGAAGCAGGAAAATCCAAGCAGGAAAATAATAATAATTTCGCAAAACATTTGGCTTTACCCATACACATTTAAGTGAACACAATGTTACACACACAAAAATACATCTAAAGGTGAATGTCTACACCTGTATTAATTGTATACATTTTCATTAAGACACATTCATTAAAATACCCATTTCAACTGCCATTAGAACTGAAAAAGGTGCTTAGAGTGAATGATAGGAAACAGTATAGTGTCAGGCCAAAGGCATTAAATATAACCTCACCCAGCTAATAACACTCTTCAAATTGAGGATACAGGATACATCATTGTACAGCACTTTGAATAAGGAGTCATAGGGAGTAATTTCTTCTGCAGATGGACATGAAGAAGCTGAAAGCTCTGGCTATTTAAGGTGAGTGGATGGAGCTTTTCATATTGCCCATTGCTGTCCGGTTAATTGAATTAAAATCAATGACAATCTCGCTGCGTTTTGGCACAAACTGCCTGGAAAACATACAAAGAAAAAATGAAAATAAGAAGGGAAGGGGGAGAGAAAGTGACAAAAAATTAGTCATTTTTGTTATTGTATTTTCTCATTTTCAATTTCTCCTCCAAATATAGATGAGGAACATCTTTAAATTCACAACCTCTCACCTCGATGTCCTCCAGCATATCGGATCTGTGAAAGAACCAATTATGGAGGGACACGCTGGGGAACGAGAGGGAAGTCAGGACATGCAATCTCCCGGAATTAATCACCGGGTCACACTGCCCAACATCAGTCAACAGCATTACACCCCACGCCAACCGCCAGCCTGGCTCGAGCGGCGTTCGTGAGTGCCGACCCACTACGCTGCCGCTCTGGCTTCAGATTAGTCGCCGTGTGCTGCTCGGATGGAAGGGGGCGACAGAGCCTCCCCACAGCTCTCAAGCTTTTGTCCCATTTTAAATATGCATTTACACACCTTAGTCCCAAACTTCCAGAGCTCATCACACTACTTTTTAGATTATTTCTAGCATTTCTCCTCGGAAACGTTTCGTTCAAGCTTTATGCCGGTAACACTTACGAGGAGCTACGATGGGAAAATGAAGGCAAATGGAACCAACAGCTACATTGTATGAATACTGAAAACTTGTCACAGAGCATACAGTATGTGAAATCTATCTGCTTGATTCCTCTTCCGATACTTTGAGTGAACTACATCAAGGCTGGACAATAAGTTTCAGATTTCTCAGTCTTGACAGAGCGAGGCAAAGCTCACTCCATCAAGACAGTGAAAACATATTTATTTTCTTGATCCGTTTTGCTGAATTTTGATTTGCTCGATTTGTTAAACTGGTATGAATTTCAACACTGCCATGTGTCTGTATGTCTGTATGGATGTCTGGAATTACACACTATATCAAAATTCTGTCGCCTAAATATTTGGGCAAAAAAAAAAAATACTAGCAGTTTATAATAGACACCTAAAAATACTCTGAGGACTGTCAAAGCTCTACCAGGACTGCTTCAGTTTTTAGTTACGACTATTTCTCTTGCATTTACAGTAGGTCCCATCCTACATTACACTGTAAAGTATTGTTCCAATGCCCAGTAGATCGTGCTGGAAATTCTGATATTGCAAAAGGTGCCCCTTAGCTACGATGTGAACTACCCCCAAGGCTTGGTAGACAGACATATAGGTAAAACCCAAGGTAAAGTAGAAAAAAAAATAAATCAAATTTCATGCAAAAAAAATTTTTTTGTCCCAGTCTCATGCATATCTGCCAAAAACTTACCTTGCACACGAAATTCAGAACAGGGCATCTACAGTGTCCTCCATGAGTACTGAGACAGCAAAATCGACTTTCTTAATTTTGTCACATACTCAAGCAATACAAATACAAAACAAGCGAAAAAAATGAACCAGATAAAAAGGAGCCAAGAACAGAATACCTTCCTTGTTTCCGGTCATTTCTCTTTTACCGTTTTTTCCCTAGTGCTTGTGTCAACAAAGGAGCTACAAATGAATATAGTTTTACTTCTAGGCATCACATCTGCCTTTGGAAGCAGTAGAGATTAATAAACATGATGAGTAGAGAAATACTTATGAAAGACAGGCAAGCAATTTAGATGCAAAAAAATATTGGTACATATTTTAACCTTTTTTTTTAACCACATAAAAATAAAAAATTTGTATTGTTGGGGTGGAAAAAAAACAAAAAAAAAAAAAAAAAAAAAAAAAAACACAAACATACTTGGTAATCTTACTTAGTAAAAAGCTTACTTGGTAATCGCCAACGACCTGTTTGGCCGGGCAAACTGCAGCTGGTGACAGAGTAACAATCAGACCTGGGACTGAAAAAAAAAAAAAACTCTTACTCTACTGTAACTGAAATCACCACTAACCCCCAGAGAGCAAAAAGTTATCAAACCACAGCTTGCAGAAAAACCTTGAAAAGTAGAATTATGAAGACTTTGTTGCAGGAGTAAGAAGGCTTTCCAGCACAAAAACACAGAAGAGTTGGTTTAAAATGTCTTAAAAGTATAGTGTTCACTCAATTGTGTTTTGCGGTAATGTTTTATGATCAGAAGAGGCAAATATTTACCGCTCAAAAAGGAATGGAGAAAATACTAGCAACAATCCAACAGCAACTAGGCATACCTCATCTGCAAAAGGCATACCTCATCTGCAGAAAAATTAGAGGTGAAGAACAAGAAAATACTTTAAAATGTAATCTTCTGATTATCTAAAATAAGGGACTGAACACATAACATTGTATTATCTTTGATGTGTAAAGGGTATGCACAAAAAAAAAACAACATTAATCTTTACTCATTGCTTCAACACAAACGATTAATATAAACTTCAGATGTTGAGTTATTACGCCATGAGAGGTTGTTTATAAAAAGAGGTACGAAACATAACAGTCATCTGTAATCTAAAAACATACTTCCCGCCGTAATGCAGAGGTCTGACCCCAAGAATTTTCCATTACGCACGATGTACCATAAAAATGGACAAACAGAAAGACATCAAATTGACACATATTTCCATAGTAACAATGGTTATGACTAGTTTTTAATCTTATGTGAGAAAGCAAACGAACAGCTACAGAAAGCCTAGAGTTAAATACACTTAAATATTGTCCCGACTCATAAATAAATAGGAAGAGGTAGCTATTAACGCAATTTTTGTATACACAGAATGCTGCTAGCTGCTATTTATGACTAATGGGGCAAACAAAATTATTTTTCCTAGGCTTCATACTATAGCAAAGACAAGGAACAGATTAAAAGTTAAGAAGAGTTTAAAGTTAACTTTTCAGTAGTTGATTCTTTCAAGCAGTCATTATACTATACATATTTATCACTGCATCAGGCAAAAACTAGGATTCTATTTCAATACACCCACTCCTCCTGGCCTGCCTTCACCCCAGCAGCACTGAATCGTGGGTAAAGAAAAATCCATTCATTTGCAGGGTGGGTGGTTCCCAAGACAGAACAAAAGAATCAATGGATGTGTATATACATTTACATATATGGGGCTCTGGCAGATAAGGAAGCAATTACACAGCCTAGTTACCCACCTGCACGTGACCCCCGCCATGTCAAAGAGGCGTCTCGAGGCAGTCATTTCAGGGTTATCGTGGTACTTGTCTGATAAATAAATCACCTCCTTTATACCTGCAGGTAAACACAGAGGAACATCAGTTATGTTCCTGACAGCCTGGTAGGGCACTATGAGCAGAGGAGTGTTACACGAAGACGAAGCCATCACTGTAAGAGGGACAAAGAAAGTGAGAGACACGTAACGGAGACACCTGGTCATTTCATGAGTGTTAGTTATTTCCCAGAAAAGATGCGAGAGCAACATTTAAGCTCATTTGGAGATGCACAGGAAGTGAGGAGCACCCATCTTCACCAGGGACCAGGAAAGAGGCGAAGAAGGGCAGAGGTTTGCCTGAGGTCAAACAGCTGGCCGCTCCTCCGCAGTCGCAACTGTTGAAGACTAAAACCTGGCCGTCCCCTCAGCAGGTAAGTAACCTTCAGCAGACAAACTAAGAACCTTAGCACTAATGACCTCAACATTATCTTCCCAATACATCAAAGAAAAGGAGGGGAAAAAAAAAAAAAAAGGTACAAAATGTATACCTATCTGTACCAGTATGGTGGGGGCCAAATGTTTTTGATTCTTTCCCCTAAAACAGCGAATTCCCACAGTGTCTTGAGAAAAAGAATTATTTATTGTGTAAAATTAAACATACGTAGACACTAAGCAGTAACGCATCAAAAGGAAGCCTTTTAAGTTTTCAGTAGTCTTAAGCATAGAGGTAGCTTGTCGGTAGCTGTGCAGTGAGATGCCGCAAACAGGGAGCGAAACGCCACCCACTCCATCCACTCCAAGGGCACCAGCCATTATTGAACAGCATGAAGAAAAGTTGAGGGCGAAACTTAAAACTTGCCAGCGTGTGGTGGAGAGAATTGTTCAGGGCTGGGTTGCTAGGGGAAACGAGCTGTGATTTAAAGGGAGGACGGGAACTTTAGCTCAGGAGCAGGACTGAAAACTCACTCGAGCGTCAAAGCGGCCTGTGTGGGTAAGAACAAGGTTCTGAAAGCACAGTAACTATATCTAAGATCCACACCTTACAAATGAATATACTGTCAGTACAAAAGAAAAAGGCCACAGTATATGTAATTTCTACATTCATCTTAGCATTTGACCTCGTGAGTTAGTAATGAGGTGTGAAAAGCTAAACAGAGACCCAGCTTATTGGCTCAAAATCAAGAGCATGTCCGCAATAATTAAGCCTGAGTCATTATCAGTAACATTTTCTTTGACTGCTTTCTATGAAGTGTTGGTCTAATTGCTTATCTGGCCTTTAAATAATCATTATGGTGGGGGTGGCATAAATCTCACGGCCTGCATCAGTTCTTGGCATTATGATTGGTCATTTACACATACTTGCATCGCATAAATATTCTGAATATTAATTTTTGGCTGTCAGAAACAGCAATCCAAGTCAATTCCAAGATGTTTTTTGAAGAGTTGACTAGGGATGGTTCCAGGGTTGGGATTTTGGATTTTGCCTTTGTAGCGCATGTGGAGCTTACATGTTCTCCGTCATGCAGGCTTCCTCCAGCTACTCTAGTTTACTTCCACAGTCCAAAGACATGCAGTTAGGGTAACTGGCATCTGTAAATTGCCCATAGCGTATGACTGGATGCATGAATATGTCCTACAATGGACTGGCATCCCTTCCGGGCTGTACCCCAGTCTTGTGACCTGTGCTACATGGGATAAGCACTAGGTTTCCACACAAACCTGACCAGGATAACCAGACAGACAGAAGATGGATGTATGAAGTAGTTTACATTTGGTCCCCACAATGTAATGTAATCCTAATATCCACCCACCCACCCACACACACACACAGTCGTGTAATCATATCTTTATGGGGACCGCTCATTCATTTCTATGGGGAAAATGCTAATGCTAACTATGACAACCTTAACCCCTTCCCAGCCCTAACCATAATCATAAGTAACCAAGCAAAATACATGAGTTTTTGCATTTTTAGTTTTTTCATTGCAGTCAGAGATTTTTATTGAATTGAGTTTTCCCTTATGGGAAAACTCAGTATATGCAACTCACTATAGGGGAAAAAATGGGTATTCATCATGTTGTGGGGACACAATGTCCCCACAAGGTAAGGTATACCCACTCGCATGCACACACACACACACACACACACACACACACACACACACACACACAACTGCTGGAGGCTCTGCCACCCACAGAGGCACCATGCCACGCCAATAAAGAATATAACACGAAAAAATTCTGAGTTATTAGGCTGAATAAGCCATTAAATAATCCATTTTAAGTACCCTGAATGAATTAATTAGCAATTAGCACTACTAGATAGTCACACTTGGCTTTGGTTTTATAATTATTAGCTAGCTACAGATTTCACAACCAGAAAAATCCTGTCTGAGTATTTAAATATCTTTCAGATGAACACTAAAATTATTTAATGCAACGTCTCAGAATGTTAAAATGTTAGCGTGTTCAAAGTCACTGCTTGTCACTGCCTGTTGTAGTGAGCCGACTGGCTGACTAATTGGACATTGTGCAAAACGCTGAAATCAGAGACCGCCGGCTATTCGAACATCTCAATCCCGGCTGCTCGGGAACCATAAATTCTTAAAAATTCATGGCAAGAGAACACTGACAAATGACAAAAAGAATAATAAAGCTTTCTGTAATTATAACGAGTATGTTTCTACATGAATATACATCAATTAAAAGTACAGAAAATCAATAAACTCGTGCCTGGAGAAAAAGTAAAAGCTTAATCTTAAAAAAAAAAAAACAATAAAATAAGCAGGTGCACATAAGAATGCAGGGGGTAATGATATAATGAATGTCACTTCAAAGCTGTGCAGTGTCATATCGATGACTAATCTTCGCCAGCTGAGTATGAGCCTTCAAACAGCAGGTAAACTGCGCAAAACTATCTGTATCAAGCGGCTTCATAAGCTGTATTCCTACATTAATAATGCCAGGCAATTAATCGCAGAGCACTGGCTTACCAAAACCAATTTTTGCCATTAGGGTTCAAAAGCAAACATCTAATGGTAAAGCGGAGAGCTCTGCAGAATGGTTGGGCGTTCCCCATCCCACGAGGCTTCCCTATGGGCCGTACAGAGGGAGAGCCATGGGCCACCAAGCTGTATGTTCACGAAGGCCATACGGCCACTTCGACTCAGGCAACCTCTTTAAACCACGGCACTATGTTCACACCATTTTGGTGTTTTCACTCAACGTCTAACTAATTAAACCACCTACCAAACTTACAGCTATAGTCCAGACATTAACATCCAAACACAGTTGCAAAGGTTTTTGCTCCCAGTTTGTTCCTATTGTTCACTGTGATGAAATCTTACAAAAAAAAAATGTTTACCACTGATCTTTGCTGATTTAATGGGAATGAACTAGGTGGTACTGGGGGAAAATATATATACATCTAAAATACATAGAGAATTTAGTTTCTATCTTGCCAAAGGCTGGAGTGTTTTGTGTAAATAATGATATGCCTACAGTGTAAAGAAAAAGCCCATTGTATAGGGCAAGCCTTTCCCCACAGCGTGTGGATGACAATGGCAGGGATACTATACCCTCCAAAAAGAACCTTAATAATGAACCACCGGGGACTCTTGAACGGATTTACATCTTTTTATTCTGGACTAAGGAAAACTCCCACTCTCTTCCCAAGGGTAGAAATGCTTCTGAACAGTTGGGGGTCCAACAGCATGAGAAAAAATAAATAAATAAATAAAATAAAATAAAATAAAATAACAAAAAGGGCGAACTTCTGCTAAACAGTGCCTACTGGGAAGCTCTCAGACCAGTGGACGCTGTCGACGCAGAGAGCTCCGGGGGCAAAACCACTACTTGTTTGGTTTCCCCTGGCCTGGCTTGCGTCGACGTGCATAAGGTCACAGCCAAGAGCATTATCAGAGAGACAACGTGAGGAAGACAACTGTTGACAATCGGAAGGGCGATGAAGGTAAACAAGGACGGCAGATTAGCTAATGGGTGAGTAAACAAAAGGTGCCAGAATCTGGGTGGGCACAAAACACAAAACTGCACCAATAAGATGTTAGATTATAAGCAGAGGCGACTGACCCATCATAAAATGACTTTGGAGAGCAATGGGTGTTTTGCGCGCTCTTCATTCTCGCTCACAAGCCTATCATTTCACATAATTTATTTTCCTGAATGGCAAGTCCCACCTCACCAAAAACAAAGCTGGCTCTCGCTACAGATGGAACTCCAGGTTCACAGAGGGTTTAGACGCTATGAGAGATTTATCATTTTCACCGCGCTAATTATTCCACAGCCTTTTCAAGGATAATGATTCGCTAAGTGATTGTGACAGGTTGTGATTATCAATCCCATCAACTCGAAATGAAATAAAGCCCAAAGACAGGGAAGCGAGCATTTAAATAACCGTGGCTGAAGAAGTCTGTGGTGGCAATTGCCGAAAACAGTTTAATCAGACAAGAACAAAAATAAAAAAATACAAGGTAGTGGTGGGGGTGGGGGGCAATCTTTACATGGCAAGAACCAAGGACTTAATTTTCTTTAGCATCTCTAAGAAAAAAAAAAAATACATCTAGCAACCAAACATGCTGATAAAAAGGGCAACCTGATTCGTTAAGACAGTTTCAATTCAAAGCATAACCAGCTGAATAAATTATTTCACTAAAGAAGGAAGAAAAAAAAAAATTGCTGAAAATTATTCAGAGGTCCCTTGTAAAGCCAGCTCTGAATGGGTCATACTAAAGGACGGGGCGGGGGCGGGTGCATTACTGGGGTATTATTTCTCGCAAGGGATAGAGGCCACACAGCCCTCTAATGCACAGCGAATTTCCTCCAGGGGCTACAGGCTGCACCAGGAGAGAAAGTGTGAAGTTAAAACCTGAAAATATGATCTGAGGGAACCCAAGTTCATTTCTCTGTTACCCATTCTTTTTTTTTTTACCTTTCTATATAAATCATTAACTGGGTAATTTTCATTTGTGACAGGACCTGAGCAAAACTGCCCAAACATCCCTCAAAACTAAACTTTAGTATATCAATGTGACTTTTCCTATATGTAGCGCTTATAATTCACTTGATTTGATGTTACAACAAATGTACATTAATGTGCATATTAACGTACCTCATACACATCCAAAAGTACTTCTGTTTTTTTCTTTTTTTTTTTAAAAGAGCAATACAAATCAAGCAAATGAAATACTTAGGAGGTGGAGAAAATAAGGGAAACATCTATATTAATATTTAAAACCTAATAAGTTCACCAACTTTTGTTTTTAGTGCAACTTTAATGCTTCTTGGAATATTATCATACAAGTAAAGCCTGTAGCCTTAAATTCTATCTCAAATTGTGTTTTCTATACTCCAAACTTCCGATAAAAGGTACCATTATATTTGGATCTCATTGGATAGTCCACTGAAAGTATTTTCCTTCAACTGGTGTTGAAGAAACTGTTGAATTTGTTTAGCATTGCAGTATGTATGGAGTCATTGTCATCCAGGAATGAGAACATAATGGGGAAGAGGGTTTGCATCTTATCCTGGGAAATGGTCTAAAATGCCTTGGCTGTTGTACAACCATTCAAAGCAGTCATTGTACCTAAAGATGGCTGCCGTAAACAACAGGCGCTGTGAGCTATAAGCATCCTTTGCCTTTTTCCAGATGGATAACCATCCGGGTAAAGGGGTGGTAGTGAAAGATCAGGCAATACTATTAAAAAAAAAAAAAACCTTGTTCAGGGGTCCAGGACTCGCGGTCATGGGTCCTTGTGCATTGGCCTTCGGTACAAGTGGTTTCCAAGCAGCAACTCTGGCCCCTATTCCAGCTTTGTGAATCTCACAACATAGGTTTTTCTTGGGATGGGTCACAGAGGCGCTGATTCAGTTCTGTGGTTATTTTTAAGGTCTATCCCTGCTGCTGAGCTTCAACTCGCAAACTCTCTTCCCCTTACTGTTGCAGTTTGTCCATGTTTGGTATACTGTATACTGCCATGGTTTCTCGTGGTGCTTTTCCTCTGCCACCAGGATCCGAGCTGTACCCGAACCGTAATGTGAATGAACTGACGCTTTTCCATTGTAAACGAGGGGTACCCACACTGCCATGGCCCTGCTTTGCTAGTTGGTCGCATCGTCAGAATCAGACTGGTTGAAAGGTAAGGAGAAACCGGTCATCAGTGTCGGTACGTATGGATGATCTGATGGAGAAAGCAGTATATTCTATTAATTATTTTGCACATCATGATGAATTCATGCATTCCTGATAATGCCTTAACATTCTAGATGCATATCCAAATGTCCATCCATCCATCTTCTACACCCACTTGTCCTATGCAGGGTCGCGGGGTTCCGAATCTTATCCCAGAAGCCACAGGCACAAGGCAGGCAATAACCCAGGGTGGGATGGCAACCCACCGTGAAGTGCGCACATACCACACCCACATGCATACGCACACATTAACACTTATTTATCTGGCAACTCCAATTCACCTTAGGATGTTACTGGACTGGGGGGGGGGGACTGAAGATCCCAGAGGAAACCCAAGACTCAAATGCCAGCCCCAGAGCAGCAAGGCAAGTGCTAACCTAATTTTAAGTGCGAAATTCAGTTACTGCAGAGCAGAAATCCTTTTTCATGCGGTGTTTCTGTTATTTTATCTCCTCCCTCCCCAAATATATATATATATATATAAATAACTTAAGCAACACCATATGCTGGGTTATTTCATTTGCTGGGCTCTCTTTACGACACTCACAAAGCGATCCACTTTTCCATACTGTTTAATCATATATTTCACGTCTGAATTTTGTTTAATGAATAGCCGGAAAACACGGCTTTCTGATCTACCAATTTTAAAGCAGCTGTGTTATGAGCTGCGTCAAAATATGCTTCCATGACTTGGATATGGAAAAAAACACCACCAAAGCACAGATTCCCCTAGATCACATTTACTTTACACTTATTCAGTATGTTAACATCTTGAAAAAATGGGTTTAGGGTGCTGAAGAGATAACTCATGCCAACTTCCACTGGATCTGCAGAGTTTGCCAAACCAAGTTGCTCTAAAAACAACTCTGGTGGATTTCTTACACCCTTAAAGCTTCAGTACTGGGGGGGGGAATTAAAGGTAATGACCTGGATAATCTGGAAAAACTGAGTCATTGATTTGAATAAACAAGGTTCACAGGTGACCGTTTCTATTGAGAAAGCTCTAGACTAAATATGAAGGCTTAGAACATCCCACCATCACAGTCCTGCAGACAGAGAGACTAGAGATGCACTTACTCAAAAATGCACTTGTAGCTCATGTTAAAGCCCATCAGTTTCCATTCCATCACTCCCAGAAGTAAAGGGGGGGGGGGAGAACCTTAAACATTATTAATTCAGCTCCAAGACATTTTTCCTTAAACTTCATAAAATGGGGTTAAATATGTACAGGGATAAAAAATAATATATAATAAATAAATAAATCACTCAGCCACATACCTGCCCAGTGTGCGGTGAGCCTTAATTTTTAAAAACATGCACTTTGTCTCTTGCATCTGGTGAGCATACAAGAGCCCTTTATAATGTGTATATGCCAGTGGATTCAAGAGGGGTGGTACACCGACAAACTGCTTCCTAATGAAGGGGGAGCCCTCACGGAGTTCCAGCCCCCACAGCATGAAGAGGAGAAGCTGAACAACTTCTCCCACGAAAAGAGGGGACTATCTCATCACGCGGATTCTGGAAGCTTCAGGACAATGGGCTTTGATTCCAGCTGCAAGGCATCGTAGGAGCAGGTATGAAAAAATAAATACCCTGTCATTGTACATCACAGCTTTAAAGCAAATTCAATTTTCATCCCCGCATCCATCTTCCATAAGCGCTTATCCAGGTTTGCGGTGAGCCTGGAGCCAATCCCAGGAGGCACAGGGAAAGCACCATGGACAGGATGCAGATTATAATTTTTAATTTAATAAAAAAAGTGCTTTGGGGAACCATTCCTTTGACTCTGTGGGCCACTGACACCATGGGAGTTGTTTATTACACAGCAACCCCCTTTCATGTGATCTGTGCGGGGCTAAACGCGGTGCCCCACGACAGCACAGGCACAGTGCCGCCAATTAGATGCATCGTGCATGGTCTGCATCGTCGGCAACCTGTCGAGGAACATTACCCAGAGCAAACAACATCCCGAGAGTCGTCAGACAAAGCAATTAAATTTGTGTTTTGAAGTAACGTGGTGCCAAGAACGTCAC
>JAODKC010000016.1:13419974-13442556 GCA_026777985.1 Mormyrops attenuatus
AAGGCACATGAGATGTGGCATGCTGGGGGGGCGAGGGGGGGGGGGGGGGGGACCCCTCACCTGCCTGGATGATGGGCTTAGCAAATTCGTTGCAGGGGAACAGGGCCACGTACATGGTGCAGCCCTTGACATCATAGGAGTTCTTGTTCATGATGGCGTTCAGCTCAGCGTGGCACACTGTGGGGACCCACGGAGGTACTTGGTTAGCGTTGAAGAATACTTTACAGAGAACTACCAGAAAAAGCATCCGACATGGGGCTAAATGGGGCGACGGCTTACTGCCAACACCCAGAACCCATTACCCAGGGGCTGCAACAATATTTACAAGCCCAAATACCAGTTTCTGTTTGGGGCATGTCACAACTTGCTGATCGACGGGTGAGTTCTGGGACATGTCAGACCGCCCCTCATTGTTAGCAAGGATAACGGAAAATCAGGCTTCGAGAAGCAGCAGCTGGACAGGGCGAAGTACCAGCAAGAGAACAAATCAGAAAAACTATGACAAAACATTACTAGGGCTGTGATGATTAGTTGACAATGGCGAATATGAAAAACCGCCGATGTTTGCTGACAGGATGCAATACACCACAGAAAGCATAGGGGGCAGTGTCACACGTCTCCTAGTACAATAAAAGAAATCGTTCATCATGCAGATAGAACTGTAAACAACGACAGTGAAGGGGGAGAAACAAAGCAGCAAAGCAGATACAACATTTCTCAGCAGTACATTGATGAATAAACATTTAACATTTCTCATTAACGTCGGGAAATACTCATTAGATAATTATAATAAAAATTAGTATATTAAGCAAAGAAATAGGCAATAGTCTCAACATCTCCTTAACAGATGCAGCAATACAATATGGAAAACACATCGTATCCGTAACGCCTCAGCAATGTAAAGCAAAGAAAGTAATTCATTTAAAAAAATGCTCTATTCCAGAAAAACAGACCTCCATTAAAGCAATTCCCAATTAATTCCAGTATGTGGCCAATTCATCATCCAAATAATGGCTGAAGCATTGCCAGGGCTTGTTATACACACACACACAAGATTCTGTGTGATTTTACAATTCTCTGTGACAGCAGGTGTTTTCAGCATCATGCCACAAAGAACAAGCGTTCTTATGCTGTGAGCAGGTGCCCAAAACTGCCCTCAATTACAATCAGAAATCCACTACATTTGAGAGGCCTGTATTTAAGAGACCAACAAGACAGACCTCCAGGAAAAAAAAAAAAAGCTGCTAACCAAGGTAACCGGCTATCCAGAATTCCAGGGTGTGCATTTTCCCGGCTACAATCATTGTTAAATGGCACAAAGGTCCCAGGTTTTCTCTGCCTGAAAAGTGAACTTCTTATGGCCTACCAGTTGAGCAGACCACAGCTGCCACTGCGTGGTGAGCAGCCACTGGGTCATCGGCCCACACTTTGGGTGGAGTGGCGGTTAACCACTGGTGACGCGGGTATCGCTGGCACATCTGTTCAGTGCTGGTGCCGGACAGGCCTTCATTAGCGAGTCACAAGAATTTGTGAACTACCCAACCTTATGACCCCATCCACGCCGCTGAGTTTTCCAATACAAGCAGCCCATTGCTTAAGGGAAGTGAACCACCAAACTGCAGAAGCATGCTTCCTAAAGCAGATCCAAGTCTCCGGCTGTTATAGGGAAAAAAATTAAAATAAAACCACTAGCTGATCATTATGGGTCGGCTGCCCGATTCCAAGAAATGCCGTCATTAACTTTTAAATGTGCATGAATCAATTACATTAAATGTTTTGCATTTAGTTAATCCAAAACCAGCAACCAGAAACTGAAGAGAATCCAAAGCTGGAGCATTCCCTGCTCGGGGGAAAACGTTTTTAGCATTCAGTAGCAAAATCAGTGC
The DNA here is from genome assembly GCA_026777985.1 of Mormyrops attenuatus. Classification (NCBI taxonomy): domain Eukaryota; kingdom Metazoa; phylum Chordata; class Actinopteri; order Osteoglossiformes; family Mormyridae; genus Mormyrops; species Mormyrops attenuatus. The sequence goes on from JAODKC010000016.1 coordinate 13,421,861, forward strand.
TGTCCGGTTAAAATTGATATCCACTTCAAGTCATTCAAACCATACTGCTATTTATCTACCCACTTCTACTGACAGATAAGAGACACAGTTATACGTGAAAAAGTAATAGGAAAGGACATGAAAATAATGACAACAATTTGAGAACGTCAAGCATCTCAGCGTGCTGCATATTTTGCGGGACGTGAGAGAGGATTGTCAGAACGGCGAACAAAAGAACGATCAGATCCAGCTGGAAAAACATTCGTACAAGTCTGCTTTCCGAAGCGGACTGAAACATACTGGTCACATACTGAACAGTGTCTTTTTGTTTTGGCAGACGTGCGTTTTTATATAATTAGAAGGACCAGTTCAAGCAACTGTCGTACACCAGGTGCCGTGCACATGGCTGTCTGTGACCAAACTGTCACGAAAGGATCACAACGAGAGGGAGTTCAGCTCCCGACAAAGCAAGCTGTAAGCTTTAGGGAACAGCGCCCTCTGCAGGACTAAATTATAAATCGGGGTCCCTTTTAAACCTTATGGTTTAAAAGGAAAGTCTCACTATAATAATTTGGTGAAATACTGGCAGGCAGTGAGAGGGAACTCACCATAGGGGTACTTGGTGTTCAGCTTGTTGGGGCCTTCACGGCTCCAGGGGAGCAGGTCGTCACTGCACCCATTGGGCATCCCGTTGTACCCAATCCCCACTATCTTGTTCTCTTGACTCACTATGCAAGCGCCAACCTAAAAAGCAAGTAGATTTTTAAGCCATGTGCATCTCAAGGTTATTATCTGCATAAAAAGTGATTTAGCACTAGGAGTTATTGACTGTATAATGCTTTGAGGAGTTATTAAAATATCCACCCATGCATGCACCCATCCACCCATCCATCCATGTAAGAAATACATGACAGACACTTCTCAAAGGGAGGGTACAGGCTTATGCAAAAATGTAATCTACAACGACTTTGTGGGGAAAACACTGCGCAACCTTACATGGCATTAACTAAGGACAACAAAAGCTGCCACATCTGAGAAACACAGCTGACTAATATTGCAAGGAATGCAGTACAAATACTGAATAATAATAATAATAATAATAATAATAAGATACTTTACTGATCCCCATGGGGAAATTCTCTTTACTCCTCCCACATCTTGCTCTCTGTAGGTGAGGGTAAGCTGGCCGCGAAGGTCAGCCACCCTTAGCAGCACCCAGGCTGAAGCGTCTTAATTGCAAGCACCAACCTAAAAGTGTCTTAATTTACTCCAGGGGCGATGTGTTATGGCGAAACAAAAGGGCAAGGCACTTATATTCATGTTAATATGTAAAGTAAGCAAGTTATGAGGTAGATACCTGACCTAAAGAACATACAAGGATGCTGACTATGGAGAAGATAGTAAAGGGTTTTACCCCCTCATGCTACCATGAAGGCAAACATCAACAGGCCTATGTCAAAATACCCGAATATCTGCATGTTTTCTTAGGGTGGCACTGACTGATCTATAGTGTACAGTAAGAGTGGCAGGTGCAGCGTGCAGGTGCAGCGAGATTATCGAACAATGAAATATCAAGACATTCCTCGACATAACAAAACGACCAAAACAAAAGCAGCCTCAAAAAATGTCCTCAAAAGGTTAAGGTAAAAATATGCGGTCTTTTTCTGCAAAATCATGTTCTGCCCATGGTGATTTCATGCAAGGTTCATGTTGGGTTTTGCAAACACAAAGGCACACCGTTGTGAATCTGACTGCAAAGAAGGGCTCACAGTGGCTGAAAGAAGAGATGTGCCGTCTTTTAGAGAAATATATCACAGTCGGGGGGACGGGACATCTTTCTTTTAAAAAATAATAGCTTGTATCTCTTGTTCAGTTTGCTGATTTCTTCAACAAGGTCATGGACTCTCGAGGAGAAACGGCGCGGTGAATAGCAACCAGCCCGACCACCTACTGTGATGGATAAACAATCGAGCTTCACAGCAACTTGAGAGAAGATACCATTTCCCATCGCCATAAGGGAGACTCATTTCCTTTCACCCGCACTAGTTTTAGCTCAAGCCAACAGTCCCCCCCCCCCCCCTTTTGTTTTGGTTGGCACCTTGAATGCAACAAGCCATGAAGCCCAGGCCACACAATCCGTTAACAACCTTGTACTTGCCGGTCGTCTGCCGAAAACTCTCTTATCTGGTCTCTGCCTTCACAGCTGTGCCTAGTGACATACGGACAGGTGTTGGGGAAAATGCAATGCTGCAATAGGACACGGCTGAGGGGAATATGGACACCCTACGGCTCCTGATGCCTTTACCCATTTGACCCCCCCTCATCTTCGCTACTGAATTCAGATTGTACGGGAAGAAAGTATACAACCTCCAATTGTCATAAAATGGAGTCCGTTTCACCACGTGCTTCTCGGAGACCTGCTCTAATGTGGTCTAGCACGTTAAATTATTCCGATAAAATTTGTAATTTTCATGAAAAACGGTTCAAGTATATAAATGGTTGGGAAGATGATCGCCAAGTTGTGTTTGCATGCATTTTAAGGTACAAGTGTCACCCTACTCAGGCAGTTAGTTAGTGCGGTTCTCTTGCGGTGACCTCACCATTTTTCTTCTCAGCCTTGAGAGAAACAGTTGTTGAGACAAGGTGCTCGATTCACTAATTACATTTAAAAACGCAGAGTTCAGAACGCTTCATTAAATACAAACCGTGTGCAGGACACAGTTCCCCACTTGTTTTCTTGTTGTTCCCCTCATTACTTCACCAAATCTCTGCCTGCCAGCAAAGCCCAAACAGTAGCCAATGATTTATTAGCTGTACAATGCAGGATTGAGTGACTTGATGCAAGTGTGTCAGCCAGGTTAATATTTAATGGCAGGACTGATATTAAAAAGGGAGCCAGCAGGCAACTCACAGGGTGGTAGGAGAAGTGGGGGGCCCAGATCGATCAAGGGGGGGTACCTGTGAGCTTGGATCCTTGCTTCTTTGAGCTGACAGGAAGGCAACCGCCATAAAATATTCAGGCCACTCCAGGTAGTCCTCCCTCTTCATACAGAGAGGCTGGGTCTCAGCCCTGGGAGAAACAAGAGGCATGTTAACAAAGCTGAGAGGGGAGCAGGCCGGCCCTTTTCAGGAACCGCAACAGTGCAGCTCTGTTTCACTGCAGGGCCCCATCCAACTCTGTTTGTCAGCCTGCAATAATAATAATAATAATAATAATAATAATAACTACAACAACAACAACCTCCCAGAATGCAACCTGAGAAGCACCCAGAAATGATTGCAACTTTTAAAAATATTTCCAATAGCTTTCGAAATAACTTCAAGCACATCATAAGGAAATATACACCGATCAGCCATAACATTAAAACCAGACAATTTAAGCAAACAACATTATCTTGCTACAGTGGTAACTGTCAAGGCTGCCATTATATATTGGGCAAGAGAACAGTCAGTGAGTCCTGAATTTCATTCATGTTGGAAGCAGGAAAATATGAGCCAGTGTATGGATCTGTTTGACTTTGACAAGGGCCAAATTGTGATGGCTAGATGACTTGGTCAGAGCATCTCCAAAACAGCAGGTCTTGTGGGGTGTTCCCAGTTTGCAGTGGTCAGTTCCTAGCAAAGGACGTTGATGCACATGGGCTAGCCCGATTGGTCCGATCCCACAAGAAAGCCACTGTAGCACAAATTGCTGAAAAAGTTCATGCTGGTTATGATATAAAGGTGTCGGAACACGCACTGCATCGCAGCTTACTGTGTAGTTGCAAGACCAGTCAGAGTGCACATGCTGACCCCTGTCCACCGTCGAAAGCATCTACAATAGGTACATGAGCATCAGAACTGGAAAATGGAACAATGGTCGATGGTGGCCTAGTCTGATGAGTCACATTTTCTGTTACATCAAGTGGCCCCAGTTCACAACTTAAGGCTTAAATGTGACAGATACCGCAAAACACCTTTGCTGGTCTTCTAGAGGCCATGTCTCAGCAGGTCAGAGCTGTTCTAGCGGCACAAGGAGGACCTACACAATGACAGACAAGCAGTTTTCTTCCCATCAACTGTGCAATATCCAATAATTTAAATGGTATTGATAATAACTGTGCAATATCTGTATACTGTACAATATCACTGCTCCGTGTCCAACATTCACTACTGTATTACTATGTAATACTTAAATAATGTGCAATAACCCACACTTCATATCACACTGTACATATATATATATATATATATATATAAACCCTATTTAATTATTTATTCTTCCATATGTATATAGCGCTGCAGAACTTTTTACACTATTTGTTTATTGTTTGTCGTGTAAAAGTTCTACATGCATGTTTGCACTGGAGGAGCTGCTTTTAATTTCACTGTACATGTGTACAGTGACAATACAGGGCATTCATTCATTCATTAATGTATGGCTGATCGGTGTACTGAAATAGGCCTAATATTTCTACTGAAGTCCTTCTCCTTCTATGTTAGCTTTAGCTATAACAACAATGTTGTCCAGGCATCAGTTTTATCCTCTTGTTTGAGCCAATTCTCTCTGCAGGCATTAGAATTTCTGCATGGAGCCAGTTTGGGTAAACAAAACTAAATGAAAGGCCACACAGGTACACCGGGGGCTCATCTAGCAACAGGATACAGGTTCATGCATACAACCTTTCATTTGCAAGTTGGAGTTGTTGAGAGGAACGCACTTTTAACCCATATGTGTTAAAATCATCTTTGACACACTGGGTCAGATCAATGTTACAACTGAACCCAACACATGCTTAGAAAAGAAGCATACAGGAAAAGCAAGAATAAAAGGATAAATATTAAGGCTCCATATTTACTTGCTATTCTATAGACAAGGGCGATTTTTCCCCCCACAGGTTACAGCCACGATTCATTTTTAAGATGCACTTAACACAGACATATTGACTAATATTTTGCATGAATGCATATTTTAGTAGAAGTACACATTGTACAATATATTTTACACCAATTGTTTCACGAGTTGTCGCCCCCTTTTCCAGAAGACAAGACTGTCACCACAGCAACAGTTAACCTTGTAACGAAGCAGAGAAATAACCAATATCATCAGCTCTTCCCAAGTTATTATTGTTAACGAATACTGAAATAAAAACTAACATTGGCTTGTCTATTTTTTAACATTTGTTTTTGAATTTGAAAGTCTCCGAGCAAATGGCTGTTCGTCAACATCCGATTCCTCCACTGATACAGGCTCAAACATATATGGTTGGATGCCTAAACACTCCATGTTTCACCTCACCTATAGTGATCTATGCTGGTTCTGTGTGAGCCATTGCAGTGTCTGACTGTAAACCAGCCAATCATGAACATATTAATAAGCACATCAAATAAGGGAACAGCACGTTTCATTCTAGGGCCAGATTATAGGGTTGTAAAAGGGGCCTGTATAAGCACTTCTGGACATTTTTTGAGAATACCGAGCTCACATACCTTCTATGTTGGCACCTGAGAACAGAAAAAATAGTAATAAATGCATTCTATTGTGACTTTAATTTAGCGGTTAAATTTAGGCGGGCACCTTCAATTCATGTAAACAGTCCTATCTGCATATTAACAAATGGTTGGGTTTCGGTTTCATTTAACGTGCATTTTTTTTCTTGTGCGGCCCTACATCCATTGCAGCCTCTCCACCTTGGCCCATAGCCATCAAAACCTTGAGTATCCCCACTCCAAATGATCGGCAGTTAATGCAGTCTATGATAAGTGTATCAAACTGACACAACTGCGTATGCCCCTGCAAACTTAAACCGTGTTTGGCAGAGATTAGATTTAAAATAGGCATGCAACGAGCCAGACACAAATACGAAAGTACAGTGTGGAACCATCTAGAGTCCAACGCAAACTCTAATCAGTGTGTCGTCGATGCAGGGCTGGACATTCCAACTTCAGAGGTGCCAGATCAGCCAACCAATTTCACTTGCGTGAACCAGCAGAGACAAAGCGATATTAGCTTGCTTGCACCTCAGCTTAGGAAATGAACCCAACTAATTTTATTAAAGAGATAACCAAGTTGCCACCACAAATGTGTTTATGAGGGGTGAGAGAAGGGTTTACAGTGTTAATTAAAGATGTTCTATTATTCATAATACGTTGTGTGCTGTTTTTCTTTCGAGAGCTTCATTCTTTAAAACCTAAAACTAAAATTCAAGCGATATTATGAAAGCCGTAAAACCCTAAACTCACATTGAAAAAGGGTCAAAAACCCTTAAAAACTATTCTTTAAAGGAAAGAAAACCAGAAAAGTATAAACTACTTTTTAAAAATGGAACTAAAATTACCTTGGAGCTGATAAGTCTGATCATGATTAGTAGATAAATTTGGCAGGATTTTCATAAAACAAAACCATGCCCAGAACAGTAAACAGTTATTGTCAATCTCTACAGATCTTTGCCAGAAGTGCCAATATAAAAAATCCTCCTATTGTCATCAACCACTAATTTTAATCAGTCCGGAGAGCTATTCTGCATCACTCATTAAGTTACCCAGTCTCAGCGTACCCAAGCTCATACGCAGGCTGGGCTCCCACTACAGCGCCCTCGAAAGCATCATTAATATCTACAGAACCAAGCCGTTACCCAAGGAAACATTTTCATTATATACAAAACATAAGCAAGAGACCACTTAAGAAAAAGCTTCTTCAACACAAGCCAATTACAGTACTGAGGCATTTCAATAAAGGGTCTACAACTGAACGTATTATAATGATAAATGTTATAACCAGTTTGCGAAATACGGAGGGGTCCGACACCCCCGATTAACCCATGAGACCCCCTGAAAGCCTCAAAAGCAAAAATTTTAAGGGGGTCTCAAGATCGGTAATGGGGAGATGGGGACCCCCCCGAATATTGACGGGTATTTCGCACACTGATTATAACCGAACTGTCGGACTACAACTCCTTTAAGGTAGTAAAAAAAAAAATCTTCGTTTCTCGCCATACAATGCCTAAAGTTTGCAACTAAACATTTTCATTCCCGAGGATCAAGGCGCACAATGTTTGATTAATTTAATAATAGTACTTAAAGAAACTGCAACAAAACAGGCCACGTGATCTTAATATCCACGCATGCAGTTCAAGCTCGTATGGAAACGAAAGTGCAAGTTCCGGCTTTTAAATATACCTGCAGTATTGTTAGTGCAGAATCTTAAAACACTGGTGTACCCCGGTGTATCATATTATACGAATATGCAAAAGTTTCCACGCCATCTACAACAGCCTGTATGTGTTTTAGCATGTCGAATAACTAATTATTTTTAAAAGCATTTTTCTTTACCCGTGTGGTGATGTCTGTAAAGATGCAGCGTCAGACCTTTCATTGCTCATGATATTAAAATTCTCTCTGTCTCTCTTTTAATTTTTTACAAAGAGCAAACTAAATATTCTGTCTATAGGAATTGTCGCTTCCTTATTTCTACGTCATTCTCCCACGCGGCCTTTATCGAAAGTAATGGTTGCCAGTTGCAACTTAATTTCACAATCAATCATATTAATTCCCCATTAAAATCACTATTATAGATTCCAACAAAACGTAAACTTTTTTGAGTTGTAAACGTAAACCAACAAAGAGGCTGACATAGTAATAAATTACAAATGATGATTAACAAAGTATTCTCAAGGTACTAACTTGACTTTCTATCCACCTTAGAGATTGTATCTGGCAACCCAAGTATTCCCGCGTTTATATTGCGGAAGTAAATGATTGATTAAACGCGGAAGAGGCTGTAAACAAATCGGAAAGTTTGAGGCTGATCGATACGTATTTATTTTCGCTGTTACGGCGCTGTATTTAAAATAGTTACACCACATCATTTCCATTTCCATTCTCTTGATATTAAATAAAATGTCTCCATAAATTAACTGTATTGTATTGTGAGATATGAACTTTTTTCATTAAAGTAAAATTTTCAGGTTTTGTCCCCATAAAAAAACTTGATAAATTCACTTTAAAAACAATCTCAATTCATATAATTACATTAAATATCCCGGTCAATTAAGTACTCTCCGCATACGTCTATTAGCATATTGCTATTTGGACTATATTTTTAATTTATGGTGGGGTAGATTCCTATGTGTAAACTACAAGCTAACATAAACTGATGGAACAAACGTATTGTGCGACTGAGTTTTTAAACAGTAACTAAAATATTCATCATATTAATTATTTACCCTTTTGAATATTGTATCAAACATTTTTTATATTAATGCTTTGAGAAAGTTATTTCACTGTTACTGAATGTATCCTCTGGTTATTCATTTATTTATGTGTATATATATATATATATTTAGACAGACTTAATTTTCACTTTATTTCCATATCATTGTACAGTTACATTTCTAAAATATTTTTGTAATTTTACATCTTAAATAGTCGTTCCAGTTTTCAGTAGCAGTACACATGCATTTTTAAATATAGTCAACATCACTAATTGAGCCAAAGTGAGATTATTCTTTAGTCTTCTACAGCCCAACACAAAAAAAGTGTTGGGTTGTTTGGTGGTTCGCTGAGTGGCACTGTTACTGCACACCACCAGGCTTGTGGATAAATGTCCTTCCCCACGTGTGTGTTTTTCTCCTGCAGTCTAAAAGCATACCAGTTATGGTGAGTGTTGTCTCTAAATTACCCATGCTGTGCCGATATGTGTATGTGCTCTGTGATGGACTGGAATGCCATCTGGAGTATACCCTTTGCCTTTGCTGCCTGAGACAGGCTCCACAGCCCTGGCCAGTGTAAACAGAAGATAAATGGACAACAATGGACAAAATTCTGGAGTGGTGTGGGGGCTCATATTAGCCAGTTTGAAAACAACAATTATCCCTACCCATTGGTTCTCAGTCCTGGGTGAATTATTGTTTGAAAACAGTAACTGAATTCTCTCCAGAAAAAAATCAGAGTATTATAAAGGAGCACTGTAATTATTTTACTGTGGTGACATGTTGGAGTTATACAACTGTTTACAAAGAACCTGAGTGCCTCTTATTTTGAAGACACACCTCTGCTTTTCTTTTTAGTTTCTTTTTTTATTCTGAGTTGAATGGAAATCAGGAGATTAGTAATGAAAAATGATTTTCTATTATACTTGCTTCGTGTTTGCTTGACTGAACAGTTCAGCAATAGAAACAGCAGAACAGCTGCAGAAAAAAATAATACTTTCAGGTGGACAAACCACAGGGCGGAACCTACATCTCTTGCCTACTCTATGATTATTTTTTTTTGCTTTAAGTATTTGCTGAAATGCATCAGAGAGCCAGAAGGTTTCTGGTTCAAATCTGGGAATGGGATGAAGTTCATCTGCACGTCTAATCAATTTTCTGAGAGACCATATACAGTGGCAAATTTATGTGTTGCTTTGAATAAAAGTGGTCCAGCAGCGTATTAAATGAGTAACAAGCTCATTTAGCAAGGGATATTTGCTTGAATAAGATACACCAGAGCTTATCTTTTAACCCCTGCCCTTAATTCCCATGATTGATGGTCATGCACTATAGCACAAAAATAGTCCCACAGAGCAAAAAGTGAATTAATATTTAGTTGATCTTCCCTTAAGGCGATGGTTCTGGATGTAATTATTCTTGTGCGCACATAACATATTACATATTTCAGCAAGCTGGTCACTTTGGATTTTTGTACTTTTTGTTTTATCTGCTCAAACAAGATCATATTACAGCCACAAAAGTTTTATTCAGATTTTAGAATCTGTATATTTCTCTCTTAAATTATAATATATAAAACATATTTATAATCAGTAGAATACATGGAGAATTGTTATCCTCAGCCTCGAACCCTGTGTTAGAATCCATAATTACTGCAAACCTGTACTGCGTAAATGGCACACAATATATATAGATATTTACTCATCAATTTTTGTGTTATTTGAAGCACGATCCAAAGAATTTGCTCACCTCTATGGATTTTGGTTAGCGGGCAATGATGTGGAGATGGCGGGCAATGATGCGGAGATGGCGGGCAATGATGCGGAGATGGCGGGCAATGATGCAGAGTGATGATTGACTGTTGATGCCATTTACATCCAAAGAAGCCATTAGAATTTCTTTCTGTTTTAGTTGTTGGTTGTAATTAGGTACCTAATCATTTCAATTAATGGGCCGAGGGTATCAGACCCTGTTGCATTTATGTATGGAAGAGAGATATCACAGAGAAAATGGGGTCTATGATAGGCTCATTCTTAAAGTAACAGTAACAAACAAAAATAATGGGTCTGTAGTTCTTTAACTTAGAATGATCATGAAATCAACAGATTTCATGTGTATATTCTTAAGCTAAAGCTCAACAAAATCTCACAAACACTCTACTCATTGCAGGAATACAGGAACATTCCCTTAAGCAGCTCCGCTTAATCCTTCTCCCTCCCAGCTGCATTTCTCTAGAAAATCCAATCAGTTTTATTAGGGTCAGCTGGGTTTCATTAATGGCCATTTTTGAAGCATGGGGACCGATGATCGATGGCCATGGAAACGTGAAATCGGCCAAGCCCAGCCCCATGCTTCCACCCTGCTTCCTGCTGGCTCGCAGTGGGAACAGCTGTGATGAAAATGTTTGGGTGCAAAGCTAATTGTTCTGGGTGCTTCAGCACCACTCTTGGTATCTTGGTAATAGGCATCTTCAAGTACATCATTATTTGCTTCACATACGGAGAGGAGGTCAAGGTCTTTTCATGTACCCTTTCCATTCAAAAGGAGTTTGAGCATAAGCCTCCTTAAATTCTGAGACGAATTCCAATTGAGAGGAACTTGTAATGGACAAAAAAACAAATCTGACTACACCTTTATCAACTAAACGAAACTTAGTACTACAACTTAACCAAATGTAGACTATCCATACATCCATCTATCCATTTTCTGAAACCGCCTGTCGTATTCAGGGCCGTGGTGGTCTGGAGCCTACCCCGGAGACTATGAGCGCAAGACAGGGAGCAACCCAGGATGGGGCGCCAACCATCACTGGGCAAGTGGGGGTGAGTGGTAAAGAGTGTGTGTTGATACAGCGTGTTACTGCACCTACTACATGATGAAGCCTAAGGGATGAGAACCTAAGTGCAGCTATGTGGTGGGTGACGCCTCAGCACCACACTAGCTTGAATGGAGTGGATCAGTGTGAAGCTTTTTTCTGTTGTCTGGAGTGCCAATCCTGCCACAAACCTCCAGATTATCCCTGAAAGTTGGAGAACCTCCTTATAGGGCTGGATGTAGATTAACGTCATACCCAGGATGAAGCAAATCCAGGCTGAGGGTCTTGCTCAAGGGCCCAAGGGAGTAGAATCACTCCTGGTAATCATGGGATTCGTACTTCCGATTGCCGGCACAAATCCCCAGCCTCAGAGCCACCACTCTACCCCAAGTTTGGGTGGTTACCTCAAAAATATTGTAGTAGTTGCTACAGATTAGTATGCACAGGCAACCCTTCCTGCTCTGGAAGGGCATGGTAAGGATTGGTTCAAGTTTGGGCTCCCACGAGCCTCATGGGCTGTTTGGTTCAGTTATGCATGTTTATGATCATCTTTGTTCAAGTCTCTTCCAGGTATTGATGTGTTATTTCTGTAAATTATAATGGTGAGTGTATATATTTGTATTATAATGTTATATTAATGTAAGGCTAGTATGTGAGGATGGACCACCGTGAGGATGTGTGACATGCAGCTCAATGTGGTGGCTTGCTCAGGCAGTGTGAGCAGTGGTGGGTCAGGATATTGCCTATTATAACACTGGGTGAACCTAAAAGAGCAATTATGGAGTTGTAAAATTACTCTTGAGTCCCTGTAGTTCTTGAATAAAAGTGTTTTGGCTCAATTTAAATGGTATCTTTGCCATGTTGCTTTGTCCTCCCACTCATATCCATTGCTACAATATTAACATCCCTGCAAATGAGGATGATCTGAGCCAAAGAATTAAAAAAAAAACAATCCATGACAGATTCACAGATGTGTCAAGATACGAGGTGGCCGAGAACATCTCCAGACGTTACTTAATAAGATACATTAAAGTCGTGTTTGGGCTCCTGAATGCAGAGACGCAGCGCTGTTCTCTCAGCTCGAAACTGCAGCCAGCCGTGTGTCACCTTCTGGCTCCTTCTCTCATCCTGACTCTTCCTCAGCTCCCAACAGGTGGGCCCAGCAGCGAGTCTCCCCAACACCTCTGTCAGCATCCTTTCACAGCTGTTCTGCCACTCTCCCGCCTCCTTTGTTTCCTTTGCCCCGCTTTCCGCTGTGATCTCATTAAGCGAGCCCATTCGGCCAGTGGCCCTGTCAGCCTTGGACATGGTTTTCAGCTCCACTAGTTGGCCTATTGGATCTTCTGATCTTGACCTTCATGCGAGCAGGTTCAGTGATACTCCTTGCTTCTTGCTTTTCTGCTCAGCTCTGTTCTTCTCCCTCTGAGTCCCAGTTTTATTTGAAATGTGGCCCCACCCTCACCAACAAACTGTTTCACACTGTTTGGCTATTCTGCTTTGTTCAGCATTCCTCCTGTTAACCAACAGCATCCCTCCCCAGCCCCAGTTTGGTGCTACACAGAGCACCACCCCCCAGATCCAACATACAACACGCTGCATGAAAATACACGTCTATATTGTAGCTCACATGATTTACGAGTAATTGTTCTCCAGACTTCAAATTCACACTGTACTTCTGCAATCTGTTCTTTCTTTCCCAAATGTAGTTACATACTCTCAGTATATACTGCAATTCAGTGGCAGCTGGTGAATAAAAATTTGAGGTAAGAAGATAATAAATTTTACAATATTACAATAGCGAGAGAAGGATAAAATGCTTTTAAAACAACAATAACATTTTAGTAATGAGTTATTTCGTTTCATACGTTAATGTCAAAAATCGAGCTGGTTCTATCTCCAGTACTTCAATGGACCAGCTGACTCTGCTGTAAAGATTATCATTGGATTAATTATCAAGGAGCAAAACAGACAGTATTTTACTGTTTGTGTTAAAAATAATTCTTCATTAAATAGAATTTGAACCTTCCTGTTGCTTTGGATAGGCTTCTTAACTATATAAAACTTCTGTTCAACACTTCAGTCTAGGAAATTGGACAACATGCTGAGTAAAGTACTATTTGGCCAAGCCGGTCAGGTATTAGAGTTTAAGATAAGGGAAAGTGGCCAGAGTCGAGTGATGTTGTGTTGATTCAATCCACATGTTCCTTGTATTGTGAATCATTGTAAATGTATCTGTTTTTTTCTTCGCCCCAGTAAACTGATCTCAGTGGAATTAATTTAGTTTTTTTCTTTCTTTTTTTAACTCAGCCTCACAGAAACAGCATTGCTAGTTTTATTTACCTTTGGCTTTACTTTGCCTTTAGTATTTCTGTAGTGCCAATTCTGCCCCTGCATGTTTCCGTCGCCATGTTCCCTGAATAAAATGCCAGGTTCATCTCCATGTACATCTTTTGCTTTTTGTTCTGAAATTATCCTATTGTGTATGGGTGTCGCTGCCATTAAATCTGAGGGGGACGTGTCCCCCTCACATTTCAAAATTATTCGTTTGGACCCCCCCACATTTAACATAAAATATTAGTTCACCGCCAGTGTGTCCCCCCACATTCAAAATGCTTCTGACACCCCTGCTACTGCGTATAGTAAAGTATGCATTTTTATTATGAGTATATAGTTTTATTTTTTAGTGAGCCATGAATTTAAGCACTGAAAGCTTAAACATACCACTGCAGTAAAATAATCATGTATCATGCAAGTAGTTATAACACATAAACAAAAGTAGTTACACTGTATATACCACATAACCAAAAGGAGTTATACTGAATGTACCATTTTAATGAAAGTAGTTATATTGTATATACCATATAAGAGAAAGTATTTGTACTGTATATACCACATAACTGAAAGTAGTTATACTGTATATACCATATAAGAGAAAGTATTTATACTGTATATACCACATAATTGAAAGTAGTTATACTGTATATACCATATAAGAGAAAGTATTTGTACTGTATATACCACATAACTGAAAGTAGTTATACTGTATATACCATATAAGAGAAAGTATTTATACTGTATATACCACATAACTGAAAGTAGTTATACTGTATATACCATATAAGAGAAAGTATACTGTATATACCACATAATTGAAAGTAGTTATACTGTATATACCATATAAGAGAAAGTATTTATACTGTATATACCACATAACTGAAAGTAGGTATATTGTATATACCGCATTATCAAAAGTAGTTGTTCTGTATATATCATGTTGCCGAATATACTTACTGTACACTGCATATACCGTATAACCAAAAGTAGTCACACCAAACAGCCAAAAGCCAACAGAAGGGAGGCAAAAAAATCTCATGAAATGAAGCGAGTTATTTTCTCGGGGGAAAGAAATTACCATCTAGCATGAAAGCTCTTAGTTCATTATGAGGCCATGGGCTATTTCCTGACATCACTAAGGCCTGAAACTCTGCTTCATTTGAAATCAGCCCCACTGCCTTAATGAAAGATGCAAAATACAAACTAAAATAAATAAAGCTAATGCAAAAAGGTTCACTTTACTAATTTCCTCATGATTCGATTCTGGGAGATGATTTCCCTGCCTTTTAATGAACCCTCCCCCCCCCCCACCCACCACCAAAAAAGAAGAATTACTTCTGCAGTCGCACGGTTTGCCCTTAGTCAACCCAGAATTTGTTTTAAATATTACTGATTTACTATGATTTACATGACTGGATGTTTTTTTTGAAAATAATGTTGTTATGATTTCACACAAACAAAAACATCACATTCACTAACAAAACAAAACAAAGTGAAACAAAGTGAAAAGGTCATATACAGTAATCTACCATTGCCTCACAGAGACGATAGGAATGACAAATGCAAAATTATTATTAGTAATACATACAGGTGTGTTCAGTCTAGTTACAATTACCAGCAATGCCGCAGCTGATATTCAATATAATGGGGGGGGGGGGGTCAATGAAAAACACTGGTTCATGCCATTACAGTTGAGCAGCCCTTTAAGTACAGTATTTGTCAGTTTTCACCAAGATATTTAAAAGAAAAAGGTGTCCAGATTCTATAAAATCCAGTCATTCTACATTTAGACCTGTAGGTCAAATACTCCATCAGTATAGCATTAAATACTAAACATGATTGTAGCAAACATAATGTTCTGATGTTTATTATGTTATATAGAAGAAAATTGCACATTACAGGTGCGGTACTTGGCCAAAGGTTTTTCATTAATATACACTGTTTAGTAAAATTATAAATGCATTTAGATAACTGCTGTGGTTGCTAACCTTGAACAAATTATAATGTATAATCAAGAAAAACAAATTGTTACGTAATGCCATGGGTTTACTTTAGGCCAGCATATGTCAATGTCAATTATTATGCTCATCTGTATGCATCATAGTCATGAAAAATGGAACTTGGGAAGGGTACTATCTTTACAGGGCATTTATTTTTTGTCTTTGAATGATGTGATATTCATATTTCAACAAGAGTATAATTCTTTATGCCCATAGGAACAAATGAGTTTCTGTGGCTTAGGCGGTGTTACCACTGCGGACTCAAATCAAAAAGGCAGATCAGGGTGGCTCTCCGAGGCCCCCTGATTAATCTCTGACATGTCAGACATCTCCCTCTTAATATTTAGTGCCCTATATGTATTCTGTTTTTAACCCACGTCAACTTCGTAAAATAAATTTTTCGTCATTTTTCATTCGTCACATATTAAATTCAACATTAATTTGCAAAGTCCTTAAAAATGCAACTTTTTATTATGAAGTTAGCCTCACAAAATATGAATCTTAACATTTTTAATTCAACACTTCTGATTCATTTGACATCCTTTGTTCAGTGGGAACAAGACTGAAAATTTAAGCAGCACAACAAAAGTCATATATGATTTTTTGAAAATTAGGTAATTCAACTTAACTTTTTTCCAAAATGCAATAAAAACAAAAATCTGAGTTCTTAATTCATGTGAACCTTTATTTAGCTGACAAAATTGCAAAGAAAAGATATTCAACAGTTTCACTGACCAGCTTAATTTTATTTTGTTACATATATATGTTTTGTTATATTGCATTTTAGAAAATATCCCAATTTTTCTGGAAAAGGGGTTTGTATTACCTGCTTATCAAGTATGGGGTCACAAGGAGTCTGGTGCCTTTCCTTGGAAGCACAGAGCACAAGGCAGAGGCCTCCGGCTAATGGTAATATTATATTTAACTTTTAGCCGAATGCTAAAATACTTTGTCCTACGATTGACATGGCATGCCATTTGTTCTCCCAGGATTAGGCTCACTCCGACCCTGTACTACATAAGCATTACAGAATCAATATTAAAATACAATTATTACTAGGATTGTTTAGATTAGAGTATTTGATTTTCTGTTACAATGAAGTATTTAGAAGATGCTAAAGAAAGAATGAAATTCTCATGGAAATATGAAGTATAGCTGTAAGTTTAATAAGCTACAGGCAGTCCCTCTATGAATGAGATGGGCCTATGTTTCTGAATTCTGTGTACAAATTCTGTCAGACATCAATGCAGTAATAATACAGTACATAATAATAATAGTAAAAATAATAAAAGTAACTACATAAGGTACTGTACTGTACTGTACCTCCACTTGATGAATCGCAGTGTGAACCATTGTATTTAACCCACATTTTTTATCTTATACTGTAGGCTTTACTGTAGTCCGTAAGTACAAGTTATCTGTAAGTCAGGTGTTCTTAACATGGGGACTGCCCGTACTACAGGGATCGGTCAAGAGCAACATGTGCCATTCAAAAACATTTAGGACACAGATGGGCATTGTGCATGCCATAAAAAATAAATATATTTATTTTTCTGTGTGTGTGTGTGTCTGCCTTTTGCCTTTTTATTTGATTGGTGTAAAACTCACCCAAGCGATTTGCTTTACAGTTACAGCAGAGGTATCACAGATATCAAAGACATGTTAAAGGAGCTTAATATTCATTACCCCCTGTGCATGGAGTCACACTCCTCGCCAAGATAACCCCGCGGGAAGGAATTCATCAGAACATGATGCCTTGGCACACAGAACTCATAAAGGCTTATTCCGATGCATCGCAGAAGGCCATCGCAGGCTGGAATTTAACAGACTTACTATACACTGGTAGTGGTAGTGGGAGATCGTTGATGGTGCGGCAGAATCCTGGGGCCCAGGGTACCAGTCTCACAACAGAACACAAAGTCGAGTCCCCCTAGGAATGCAGTCTGGGGTCTGAACGTCTGCTGTCTCGCCAGTTTAACATGAGTGGCTTTGGCAAGCCTGCTCTCAGAGTATTAACAGAGGCGAGCGCAATAATTGAAATATAGGCAACATATACAGCTCTGGAAAAAATTGAGAGACCACTCTATATTTTAAAAAAACTGCATTTTAAAATCCTGGTTTAACTGTGGTTCTGCTAGCAGACGGCTATGCTGAGCAGCAGGTTGCTTCCATGTTCAAAATTTCTAAGACAGCAGTACACAAGAATAAGGTGAAGCAGGAGACGTTGGGAACGGCAAGAAACCAGCCAAGTAAAGGGGGAAGTGATTTTCTAATGGTGGAGATGACAACTTATCTGACAGTTTCTCATGAACCGTAGGATGATATCAAGAGATGTTGAAATGGGACACATTAAGTACTGTGAAGTACATTGTTAGGACAGTTCGTATCAGGGTCCTAGAAGCAGGACTGAAGTCCCATAAAGCAAGGAAGAAGCCCTTCATTAATGAGAAACAGAGAAGAACCAGGCTGCAGTTTACAAAAAGATATATATATATCACACACTCATAAATTGAGAAATGAGTGAAACAAAAGATTGTGCTGTGGTCTCTTAATTTTTTCCACCACTGTATAATAACACAACTGAACAGGAAATGATTTTATAGCACAGTAAAACTATGGAGTATTCCTATTCATTCAGCAGACACTTTTGTCTAAAGCAACATATTTTTTTGAGAGTGCTGGATCAGCCAGTGCTGGGGGGATTCGGTTAAGGGCTTTGCTCAAGGGCCCGACGGTAAAGTCACTCTATCAGCCACGGGATTGAAACCAGTGACCTTCTGATCACAGGTGCAGAGTCTTAACCCGCAAAGCCGCAGACCTCGCAGTATATGTTTTAAGGTATTGTTAAAATGAAGTAAAATTCTACAGCGCAGTATAGCTTAAGGACCTTACTGTGGCACAGGTGTGAGATCTTTCATAATATAAGAACTGGACAGCTTTTCAATCACTGCACCATGGTAGACTCCCTTAAGCAGTTTGTCGCCTTTATGAGCATAGAATTTTCTAGAATTCTGTGTTCGATAAACAGTCTGCAATGAGGTCCTCAGGCATGGCAGGACAGCCAAGGTTTGTATTTTTTGGTCCGTATTGGGAAATTACTTATCAGATTATCTGTTGTGTTAGAATTGCTATTGATGCACTATGTTATAACGATACATTAAAGTGTTTTTGGAGAGCTAAGTGCACAGAGGGCAGTACAATCCTCTTGTGAAAAGGCTGCCAGTGTCTTTTAATTGTTGGCTTATTGATGTTGCGAGCAATATTGTAGGAAATTGATTTTGTATTTAAGAGGTCTGTAGTTATACTCTCGAGATATATCTCCCATTTATTCCAGTGTCATGTATTTAGCCTTAATCTTCTTGCTTTTATATCCTTTCTTTTGGAAAACATATTTACTTTAAAGCAAATTTCAAACACCCTCTGGAAGTAGCAAATAAACAGTAAATAGTTCTGTGCGATAATGGAAAAGTAAGGTAACATATGTCCGCATCACACATTGCTAGGCAGAGGTTCAAGAACAATATTTCACACAGAGAAAAAGAGGTGCAAGAATGAATGATACCCTACACGTTACCAGCTAAGGTTATATGAATTAAACTAGATAGATACAGAGATACAGTTATGTAGAATAAAATTAAAGTAAGACGTAAATAATGGCTGTAATAGTTTGTGTTAGAAACACCAATTAACTTCAACAGATATAGTTCAACCATTACAAGAACTTGGAATCAGAGTAAAAGTTAGAGTGAAAAAAATAGCATCAATGTTACCTTTCAAAATATTATGATAAAATTGATTATGGCCATTTGTAATAGGAAAAAAGAAACCACAGCAAAATTTTCAGGTTCACTCAATTTATGGGTATGTGTGTGTGTAAAATATATATTTTTTTGCAAATTCCAGCCTGACTCTTCCTTGCTTCTCATTAATGAAGGGCTTCTTCCTTGCCTTATGGGACTTCAGTCCTGCTTCTAGGAGCCTGATACAAACTGTCCTAGCACTGCACTTCACACCTGCGCTTAATGCTTCCCATTCCTTTTGAAGGTCACTTGATGTTATCCTTAGATTTATGAGGCACCGCCGGTTAAGTTGACAGTCATCTCTGGCATTAGAAAGTTGCTTCTACCTTGTACCTGGCTGGTTTTGGTCATTCCCAGTGTCTCCTGCTTCACCTTGTTCTTGTATTTTTTAGCCTGCGCAGTGCAGAACCAGGATTAAACCACGATTTATTTTACAAATATACAGTGGTCTCTTAACTTTTTCCAAAGCTGTATATAAGAGAGACACGCTGGATTGACCAGTCCTGGGTTGTTTTTATTCTTGGTTTGACTGCTCTAGTATTTGGCAGATCTAGCCTTCATCTTTATCACCCTATCAGAGTCAAACTGTACCAGCTGGTAAATGTGTCAGTGATGATTTCAGTCCCTGCAGCTTCCTTCAGAGCGCTTGTCAAGGGCATCAGGGTCAGCCGGAAGCCTACGGGAATCTCCCGCAGCACTTGGCATTGTCCCATGTTCGCTGCATCCCTGCCATGTCCGTTCGGAACGAGCTGCAGGTATCGCCCGCGAGCATGCCAGCAAAGTGAGGAACTGCATTTGACAGAACGTAACGAGTTCAGCACTGGATACACAGGTTAGAAGATGTATAAATATGTTAAAGATAGATAACCCTCTATACAGCCACTGTCTGGAGTTCATTTAAGGCCGCTCTGCAGAAAAATTCAATGTCATAAAACAAACAACAGGTGAATGACATTTTCTCTATGCGATGTTTCTAGTGTGACTTGAAACTGCACTCTATAATGCTCTTCGCTGGTTACAATTGATATGCAATTTATTTACCATTTTAATTAATCATTGTCTACTATGATTTATGGAGACACCTGCCTGACCATCTGGTGAAGAACGTATGGATTGTAGCCTGTTTTCCTGACTTATTAAAGTGAATGTGCCCATGTTCTTTCAATGTTAAGGATCTTTGAGTGTATGTAAAATTGGGGAACTGTAGGTTTTCCACTGCCATTATTGTCTAATGGTTCCTTTTGAATCTTTTACAGAGACAAATGAAAAACATTTTTTATTAAGTTCCTGACACTGGGAAGAATGTGAGAACAAAGGGAAACTCACTAAGTCAAAACATAAGCTGGTACGTATGTACTCACTGGCATGTAGTACTGCGGACATAATTGGCTAATTAGATATTATGCCTAATAAAGTGGGCAGTGAGTGTAGAAGCTGAGACCTTAAAGGAGCCCAGTTATGCTGTACCGGTTATTTCCTTTCATTTACTGTGCTATATAGCTTTACATAAGAACATAAGAAATTTACAAACGAGAGGAGGCCATTCGGCCCATCAAGCTTGTTTGGGGAGAACTTAACT
>JAODKC010000016.1:13447589-13469440 GCA_026777985.1 Mormyrops attenuatus
TATATAATTCACAAACGCACACTCATAAATTGAGAAATGAGTGAAACAAAATCTGTGCTGTGGTCTCTTAATTTTTTCCACGGCTGTATATAAGTTATTTGAAATAACGGGTATTGACATTCTGCGGCACAGTGTATATCACTGTTGTCTCACACCTCCTGTGATGCTGGAGTTTGTGTTTTGATCTTTGGCTACAACACCATCTGTTCTACAAACATCCCATTCAGGGTGTCCCCTGCCTTGATCCCAGTGCTTCCTGGCATAGGAAACAGGCTCTCTGTCACCCTGTTATGGATAAGCAGCTCTTGGATGGATGGATGTATATTAATTGCCTTACCTGGATAAGTGAAACAAGGTGGACAATCCACACAGCATAAATATGGATTTGTTCACTATTTAATTTGATTCACTTTTATTATTTTGAATTTTATTTATCTCTAGAGTACAAAGAAAAACTAATGCTTGTGCCATTTTGAAACACTGACAGGATTAAGTGAGTTGTCGCTTGTTTGGTTATCTTATGGGGAACTTAACATGTTTGTATTTTACAGAGCATATTATGTGTCACGCCCACGAGGGCAGAACAAACCAGCAGCAGGCAATCGTCTGCGATTGCCTCTGCTTCTTAAGCGGAACACACGTTGCGAAGTATTGTTGCCATTTCGAATGAGCCATACTGAGCGATTGCCTGTCTTTTGTCTTCCTGGTCTACCCCTGCTTCTGGCCTGCTTGTTCTGCCCGTCCGACCCGCCTTGCCTGCCTGCCCGCTCCAGTCTGCCCTGCCTGCCTGTCTCGTCCTGCGATCACGACCCGTCTCCATTGCTCATCCTTCCCCCTCGTCGTCTTGTCCTGTGCCTGCCCGTGGGACTGACCCTTACGGCCTTCGACCACTCGCTTCTGCCCCGACAACGATTGTGGATTGTGGATTTGGATTTGGTTGTACTTGATCGCAGCAATAAACTCTCAGCCTCCCGCATTACGGGGTCTGCCTCCTGTTTGCCCGTACAGCGTCACATTATGTTGGGTTGTATGCCGTATTCTGTCGAAAATTGACACCAGTGCCATATTTACAAGTGAGAAGTGAAAATCAAAAACTGGAAAACGACTGATCTGCAACACCAATAGAGCAGAATGAATTTGACCCTTACAGAAAGTTACCATGGTATTATCATGTCAGTATAGTTGTACTGGATTGTACTTTGTTTTACTTTCCTATTTTGTGCATCGTACATACATATGATACATGTTCCTATAGTATTCTAACAATATTTCATTTAAATCTATGGTACTTTATGATAAGATGATATTCTGTTATGTCCCATGGCATTTATTTCCAAGGTGTATTGGTACCTGTATTGGTATTTAATACTCATGGTATTGCCAAGAAGCATATATAATACAGTTCCCTGTATAGTAAACACTGGACTGCGATCATTTCACATGCAGGCCTACTGGATCTGATGATGGAACCTGAGAATTTCACATAAGCAGCTCACAGAAAGCAGTAATTATGATGCTGCGTTTTATTTTCGCCATCAAAAGCAAATACACAATTTAACATGTGAACAGTTTTATTTGTTTTTTTTTTTTTAATGTGCTTTGATAAAAATGTTTCCTTCAGTTTTTGCCATTGAAACACATACATTAGTAAGTGGTGAATTGGTTTGATGCATGTATCTATTAAATTGTTAAAGTGTTTTTTTTTTCCATTAAGCCAAAACAGATGGATTTCATGCATGGTACATTTAATGTAATTATGATGCCTAATTTCAGTGCTGCATCATTACAATACTATGGTAAACATTATGTTATTACCATGGTACAATACAAAATGTTTAACGGCTTACCATTGTATTTTAATGGAAGATACATTGTAATAAGGCGTAGTACACCCTGGTATATAGGTGACCAAATTACAATGGTTTTACATAGTGGTACTACTATGCTATTACTTTGATCTTAATACCACAGTACTTTTTTGTAAGGGGAATTGCAGAAGCAGCACATAGAGCTCGGAATGTGTGCATAAAGGGATTAACCACAGAGGCTTCAGAAAACACAACCTTATCTTTAAAGCATGGTGGGGGAAATGCAGTCGGCTGGAACCAGATAACTAGCAGCGATCTGACTAATGACAGCAACAGTGGAAGGAGTATGAAGTTTACAGAAACATTTTTGCTTATGCAGACCAAAACAGCCCCATACTTACTGGGGAGAACCTCACCGTGTGGCGTTACTATGATCCGAAGCATACGGCCGGAAAAATCAGGGAGTTCACTGAAGCAGCGCATCCCTATCAGAAACTAGTTGACAAGTTTTCAACTTGATGAGCTATTCTCAGATGCCAGCTAATCCTGGGTTGTTCCACACACCCTCCCCATGTGTTGTCCGTCCCATCTGCTCAAATTGGGACTCAGACCTCGTATAAGTGCACCCCGTCTTCTGGTGCAGCACCTTAAATATCATCCTCCAGGCTAACAACACAAGTCAGACAAGTACAAGTTTGTAGAGAAGACATCACTTTCTACAGATTGCCTTGACATTTGACAATCACGTAACTCAACAGCCCCATCTCCTGGAGCTCGCTGAAACAATTTTCTACTCTGCAGCTGTTTTTTTTCTGGACATAGTTGTACTTCTGAAATGTCCCTCCAAGTCCTATTGCACTGTTTTTTATCCACTTCTAAAACTCTCATTATATACTGAAAAGATCTGTCTGCCTCAGTGGGAGGTTTAATGAAGCTTTCGTAATGAAACTACCAAAATGTATAATGCATCATCTCTGCCTTTTTGCGCAGGGTTCCCTCAGTAATAACGAGATGGCTACTAGTAATGTAACCACAGGAACAGAGGAGTCAAAGAATTGTTGTGCTTAGGGGGGTTTTTCCAACTGCATTTCACTTGTTCCACAGGGTGCCGTCTTGTGACATTCCCCCAGTGGCTTGGCAGAAATGAGTTTACTGGTGTGCGTGCTAATTAAGATAAAAGTAATAAGTCTTTAATATTTGTGTTGCAATTATTCAGCATCCCAAACATGCATTCCACAGCAAGCGTATGTCACGGAAGGCTTCAGTATTCAGTAACATCAGCTGTGCGTGGATCAAAGCAGGTGAGACAGAAGGAACGCGACGTGTGACAAGATGAGAGATTGCAGTCCCTAGAGCCTGACTGGGAGCTTCTGCGGTGAGAGGTTCCGTAGGACGCAGTGAGTGAAACGGATTACGTAGTGGTCATAGACTCACACCTGAAGGCTCTTGGTTTAGCCACAAAAGACACAAAAATGTACTGTAATGTACTGCAGTAGAACATAATGCATGAATGCGCTTTATGACTCGCATTAGGATTTCATTTTTCTCCAAAGATTGTCTAAAATGCAGCGACATTCTTCAGTGGCCAGTCATTTCTAATGGTCTCTGCACAAATTATGGATTTTTAACATCCTATGATTCCTACAAATATATTCTGTGATGCGACAGATCATGGGGAATCTGTCTCGCACCAGCAGGAGGCGATCAGCACCATACAGGCCTATGGTGATCATGGTTTCCTTATGGTTGAGCACAATGAGGGCCAACAGGACACAGCTGATGGCTACTTATTGCCCCAACCAAGGGCAGCTTAATGACTACCCTGGAGGGGGGGAGGGGTGAGGGGGACATGAAAGCCAGCTGCCCCTGTTCTCTTTGCCCCTGCAAAGTGTGCTTGGAGGATAACCATCCTGATGGGAATGCTGCCTCCCAGCTGACCTCATGGGTGCGGAAGGATTCACGCTAGTTTCAGGAGAAGTGATGCCCCCCCCCCCAGCTGATGACCAGAATTTCTTATGACCACCAGCCTTATAATTTCCCCCACCTGCCCTGAATAAACCTCACCTTCAAGGGGTACTTACCTGCACCCTTGTCTCCTGTGCCAAGAGATTATTATAATTATCATTATTATTATTATTATTATTATTATTGCTAATAATAACAATAAGAAGAAGAATTATTATGAGTATTATTATTATTGTTGTTGTTATACATTTTCTGTGCTATTAGTTAATCATGAGACAGGTTTGCCAATTTCCAAAGTACAATTTTAGTGTTAAATTGCAAATATGACATAATGGAACCACAAATTATTGTTCAATAAGCATTAATCTCATTAGCAATTAAATACTCCGTGTCACTCAGATAAAACCCCCCATTGTGTTACTTAACTAATGCTTAGCAAAGTGAATGAATGTTCCTATAGCCACAGTTAATTGTCTGCTGCCCAGAGAGGCCTTTTTTTATTTTTTTGTTCTGTACCGTAGCAGATTTTCAGTCCTTTCTTTCGCTCTGCCGGTGTGAGTTATTCCTGCAGATATGATCTTGCAGAGACCCTGGGCTAGCGCACTGGCTGGCGTTCTGATGTGGCCGGGGCCCCGACGCTGCTCCTTCACATCTTCAGCCACTCCGAAGCCGCTTCCAATTTATTCCTATCAACCCTTTTGCCAGCTTGAACGGCACAAGATACTCGCTCTCGCAGCACTGACTTCTGCCGTCAAATTAATTTGGACACCTGTCTTTGGAAAGAGCCACAACAAAGCTGCCAAAATCAATTTAGCAGAGCACCTAAGGCCTGGAAGAACTCGACTTAGCAGTTCTCGTTTATAGATCACCATTAAACTGTTCATCTGTGACAATTAATTGCAGGGAAAATATTCCAGCCTGTGTCTCTTTTACTTATTCATGATGCTGTAAGGCCTCCGGAACACTGACCGGCTCATATTGTTTGGCTCAAAGCTAATTGAAAACCCACAAAACTGACCTGACAGTCCTCTGAAATTTTCCTCTCCAGTGCCGGTTATTATCCGTCACTCACTTGTCATCCCACTCCCGTCTCCACAGTCCACCATTAACTCACTCCTTTCTCCAGTTCTTTCTATTGTTTTCCATCCCTTTAAATATATTTTCCTTAAGCAAAGTGTCATGTTCCTCCCTGTCTCTTCCCTGTCATGGCCCTAACACGCCACACCTATCCCTCTCATCTTTCTTCTCATTCCTAACCTTGGTGTGGAAATCACTCCAAGCTGCCTCTCATTAGTTCCTTCGTTAGTCGCATATATATGTGCTTCCCTGTCTTGTGTTCCCCAGTCCCGTCATTCACATTGAACCCTCTTGTTGCCTTTGCCCTTCCTTGTTCTACCCGTCCTGTTTTGTGATGCCTTGTGATCCCATTTAATTCCGGTCTCTGTTCTTTGAGTTCATTTAAACCCCTTTTGTTTTGCCCATAGTCCTGCAAATCTTGACACAGAGTTAGCTGTAATATTGACCCTTCCAAGACCCCATTGTCCATTTTGGCTTGGGATTCTGGGATAATTGGACTTCTTAGAGATATAGCTCTTAGATTCAAAGGGGATTTTTAAGTCGATGAATGTGTTTATAATTTTATACCAACTTCCGCTCATCAAATATGAAATGCATAAAATGAACATCTCCGGCATCTCCAGGATTGAGGGCTTGAGTCTGGGAGTAATGTTTTGTTGTTGTTTGTGGAGTGGTTGTGTGTGTTTTTTCCCCTGTGTTCAAGGGGGCTTCCACTGTGTACAGTATGTTTTACCAATGTTTATTGACAAAATTGCACATAATCCAGTGACAAGGTTCCCGGAATCTTAAAATAAAAATCCAGCTCTTTGAAACTGTTGCAATTGTTTTGAAAACTGGCAACAGGGGTTGTACTGTAACGCGTTACTGAACATGTTCCTCGAAAGAGTCACAGCAATAGTGCAAATCTGTAGTTGCACTCCATCCATATCTTCAAACTGTTTCAAGTAGGGTAGCCGGTCTTCATTGATATTTTAGAGAGATTAAATATGTGGTGCTAGATTTATTTAGTAATGCAAACAGTTAAATATATTACATCAAGATTCAAGTCTTAGCTGTCACATATGCAAGTATACACTGTATACCATAGGTGTGTAGTGAAATGCCTTTTACAGCTGGGATTGCGATCGAGGTAGAAATTCATAATACAAAGATCTACAAAATAAATAGCAAAATAACAGTGAAGATAAGAACATGTTGTGTTTATTAAATGTGGTGTTTATTATTTCGGCAAAAATATAATGCGTGTGATGTGGGATCAGTTATGCGATTTATATATCATTTATAAATAAACTTGGAGTGCAGAGCCCTGTGGACATTCACTGCTCAAAGCAATTATACATATTATATTAATACTGTACATTACCTTGCTTAAATTGGCTGGAACATATTATCAAATGACATGTCATTAAGTGGCATTCATTTAAAATCTTTAATACACTCCTGTTGCCACTGGACATTTTAAAAGAACAATTTGCAAAATTAAAAGCATAACCCGGTTCTCACAGGAAAATTTGCTCTTTGCTTTTATTACATTAAGTCAATGAGGGAAAGGGAAAATAATGTTTGTATATGTAAATCTTATAATTATATGAAATTATTCATAGCCCATTGAGTGTAGACTTGTCTCCCTACGGTTTCCCATATATGATCCCCCTACGATGTTCAGAAAAAGTTTAGAGACGGATTTCTGTCTCCTTATTTCTTATTTTACTGCCGAATCGCCAGCAGAGGTAATCATTCATTCAGTATGGAATCAATATTAGAGACAGATTAATGAGCTGTCACTCAGCAACCCACTGAGAAGTAATAATAATAATAATAATAATAATAATAATTATTATTATTATTATTATTATTATTATTATTATATACTTCCAGATATTATGGTACCACAAAGGCCTGCTGTGCAAAATGAGGATCAAACTATCTGCTTCAGATTCCAAAGCATTCACTAGCTAGACAATACATCAACAGTGCAAATTAATGCAGTCAGCTACCATGGGTGTGTGGGGGCATATCGAACATGGATCACACCACCTATGACTGAATGACTAATTTCTGAATTCTACAATGGTTTCAAAGGAGGTAATGGATTGTGCGTGCCATAGTGTACCAAAGACAGCACCCTTACTCCTTTTTTCCCCATTTTCACCCAGTTTGGATTGGCCAATTAATCCCACCACAGGTCTCAATTCATGACACCTATGCCCACCTGGGTGGCTGCAGACTCTGCACGCACTCACTCCTTCTCCTCTGTTTGTGTTGTCTGCCACCCCATTTCCATTTCTGCTCCATGGGTTCCACGCTTCATCAAGCAGCCTAACAGTCCTGGAGGACTTTGAGGAGCCATTCACTCGATTCCACTCACAGCCCCGCGGGCACCCAGGAGACAGCAAACTTCACTATGGAGTGATGAGAGGGGAGAGAAAGCCAGCCATCTAATCCACCCGATGGAACACAAGCCAATTTGCATTCTCTGGGTCTCCATGCCGTGGGCAGCTTATGCAGCACAGTGGGGATCAAACTCAGGCCTGTACTGCAGTGTGCACCTTGATTTGGATGGTGTCATGCCAGGGAGGACTTGCATCCAGCACCTTAATTGGTGCAAGAAACAAAGCCAGTGTAAGATCTAGCACTGGAGAATTAGCCAGCCTTCTGCAATCATCACTGCTGTGGAAATGTTCCTCAACAGAATCGTTTTTATGGGACCGAGCCACCAGTATTGCAGAATAGGTATACAAGGATGTATTCTCATGAGGACCTGTCCACCGCGACGATGAAAAAATGCATGTCTTTCAGTGACCCCAGAAACTCCAGAGCCCAGCTATAAGAAGTGGGCTGCAGGATTCCATGGAGGGGCTGAGCACCGGGGGAAGATGTTTGGTTAAAAAAAAGTCCATCTTATAAAAAATTGGTTTAGTCCATCCTATTTACAGTGATGAAAGAAATTGTCTGTGATTGGTTGGTATTTGCCCATCCTTGGGATGGGATGAACATTATGTTCATGATTGGACCAGAGCTGGGCCTGAAAGATCCTGATAGGACTACCCAGTGTCTACACTGATATCACTGGTGATTGGCTAGGTAGCCAAACAACAGATACAGTCAATCATCAGACCTTATAGTCTGAAACCTGTCCAGGCTTACAAAGCTAGTGCTGCTTACATTTGAATAACCACTATATTCAAGATAAAATAGGACTCCACCTGAAAAAAAATCTTTAAAGCAGTGCATTAAGATATTCAGAACTTCGTATAGGTCAGTGTTCCCCAATTCCAATCCTGGGTGGTCAGTCTGTAACAGAGTTTCCAGATTTCCTTGCTCAAACAATTGAGGGAACCCTGGTTTAGGACCTTTTTTGAAAAATAAGCATGACAGATGGTTCTCGTTCCTCCCTGTCTGGGGGTCCCCAAGGACCGGCTTGGGAAACACTGCCCTACTGAAATTAAGCCCACAGTGTAGCCTGCACTTCAACTAAGTGCTTTCTAAAAAATTCTGAATAAATGTCACAGACACATGCAGCACTTCACGATCTTTCGTAATAGTGTGTAAATCTACAGAGGATAGTCTAGGTCAGGGCTGTGTGAGCCCTGCTCTCGGAGATCTATCACCCTGTAGAGCAGGGGTGGCCAATCTTATCCGCAAAGGGCCGGTGTGTATGCAGGTTTTCGCTGCAACTCCCTAATTTGATCACTAATTAGAGGACTGATTGGCTGAAGAGTCCTCACACCTGGGTTTGAACGGCTGACCTAAAGATTATCCCAGAAACCTGCATACACACCGGCCTATTGTGGGTAAGGTTGGCCACCCCAGCTCTACAGGGTGATAGATCTCCAAGATGATTGGCTTAGGTGCAGCACTGATTTAACACACCTGATGCAGGTCCTACAGTAGCTTGTATCCGGAGTGTTAAACTAGGGCTTCAGTTATGCTTTGCAGGGTGGTAGATCTCCAGGAGCAGCAATGAGAAGCCCCCTTCTAGGTATATAACTAGCATAATCCCATCAACTTTGTTATTGGACCATTTTACAGAAGTCAGACTCTTTGTCTCTGTGTATCAGTTGACTCGTTCACTTGCTCCGCATGCATTTGTAGATGCTTCTATAATTATTTGATATTTTCCTTATTTCTGAGTCAAATATCAGACAAATTGCCATAGTATTGTGTCATAAGCAGCTTAACACCATAATATGAAACATAAAAGCGCCCAATTTCAAACAGACACAAAAGTTTTTCTTTTTTTCCAGTTGCCCTTCAGAATGTGGTGGTGCAGGAAGAAAACAGTGTTGAGGTTATTACTAGAGGATATGTGGAAGAGGAAGAAGATGAGGAGAAAAGGGGAAAAGACTCTCTGGAGAACAGAAGGAGGGAAGAGCATAAAAGAGAAACTGATTAAAGAATAAGAAAAGGAGAAATTTTAATATCCACCAAAATGGTTCATGTTCCAATATACAAGGAACGGTTCTCTTATAAAAAATGATTTTTCTCTCCTTCTCTTTATTAATAACAAAAAAAAAGAAATTTTAATTTAGTGAGTGTCTAATTTAATACTGTATATACTATGGTATATAAACAGTTTATTTGCTGTTTATATGAGGAAATGTGCTCAGTATGGGACCTGATTTTGCACCCCAGAGAAGCTTTAGAAATTGTGTACTTCAATTTCAATGCCTCCCCAAATGCTTCTCTCACCCACAGAACCTCATCAGCCATTCCCTGTTATTGAGCTGGGTTTCCTGCCACTCTGGGGGGAAATCACAGCCTGCCAATCTTCCCTTCTAAAGGAAGGTTCACAAGGGCCAACGGGACCCTATTCTAAAACACAGATTTCTCATTTCGGGGACATTCCTCCAGGAAAGCTTCAAAACAAGGGGGAGAAAAAAGCCGTTATTGTCTATGGCTGCAACTTCATTTTGTTGGGTAGATAGATTTAATTACTGGAAAAACAAATGTAGTTCTCTGGCAGGCAGCAATGACCAGCAACTGGTAATGTGAGGTCAGGTGTGGGTCCCAAGTGTTGATTTAGTCTTGAATGGAAGCCCTGTGAGGTAAGTAAATAGATGGGATCTAAAACACTTCACTTCTGGAGAAGAAAAAAAAACGTGATTCAGCCAGTTTTTTTAGAGCAGCATTGGATTTAAGCTCTCTGTAATTTTCTCATTACCTATATGCTGGATTATTAACATAAATAAAACTTAATCATTTTTTGAAAAAGCACAATATTTACTTAAGCTATTCAAGGACTTCAAGTCATTGTTGGTTGTGAACCTACCACCATTTAACCATGATTAATATGATCAAAACTCACCTTTATTCTACCAGATATACAAAGACAGAGAACAGGATTTGAAATTGCAGACCAGAGTAATCAAAGCCACAGAAGGTTATAAGTAGCAAAAGGTGCTCATTAACTGGGCAGCCTGTCTCCAGGCAGTATCAATGGATACTCCAACTCCCTGATCAGCTTCACCCTGCCCCCACAACCAATGATTGCATCCATTCAATTTAGTCCATTGTTATTAACTTTCTAAAATGCTCTTCTGTGCTGAAAAGTTAATGCTCAGCACCTAACCTTGCCTGTTGTAGAATCATGGCATCATGGAACGTTTGCAGATAAAGTCTCCATGGATAGAAATGGCTGGTTAGTGGATAAATTAACGCTGCAGTAATTGACTCAGGATGACATACGACCTGAACATTTATGGAGTCTGTTTCAATAAATGTTCAATTAATGGATGGTGCGATGAACTGGAGAACAATGTTCCATCAATTGCACCTAGTTCATCTGGGAAGCTTTTGATGGCATAAAATTCTCCATTTGTCTATGCAGTTCTTCATGTTTATTTAGGAGCCATATGTACAGGAAGGGCTGCAATTGCTGCAGAGCTATTTTCTGGACTGTAGCATGCATGAGGCCTGCGACACACCAGCTGCAGGTGCAACTGCATGCTACAACCTAAACCTCAAACACTACTATCGTCCCCTAGCATTCCTGACATTGGTATCTACCCCTAACATTCCTGATATTGGTGGGCATTGGATCTCAGTTTCATAAATACACTGCAGCATGACTAATTACTGTTCCCTCTCTGATTAATTTTTCATCTCCAAGACCTATCAGTAGAACTGTTGATTGGCCAAACTACTACTCAGGGATAGATGCAGAAACACTTAAAATGCTCTTTACACAAATTAGTACTTAATCCATAGTGTTCTCGCCACTCATTTACCCTCAAAGCTGTCGCTTTTGAATCTAAACAACATCTTAGACCACCACTAACCAGTAAGAACTCTGTTCCTTGCTACCACTTCTCCTACATTCATTCGAGTAGCTGACAAACCCTAGCTAAACCCTTCAGATGAGTCCTTGGTGTTTACACTAACCTTCAGGGCCTGACAGTATTTTGAAGAACAGATAAATATATCTCTCAGAGTCTCTACTGAGGTGCACTCAGCTCCGAATGTGAGGTGCGCATTCATGGAGAACCTTCTTTGTGGATTGGTCAAAGCATCTTGCCTTTCTGGGCAAGGGACAGTGATGAAGGATGAAGACCTCTCCCATGTTCCTCAAGCTAATATATAGGTGCAAAAATAATCAAGTATTCCATAACTTTCAGTCCTTGTGCCATTTCTGTGTTTGTGTCAGCATGTTTTTTAGCCTTAGATTAGGCAGGGTGTCCTCCCTGCTTCATCCTGTCACCTCCAATTCACTGCTTCCCTCACTCTGGGTTCAGGACCGAGAGCCAATGAATTGCTCATATTATAGTGTTGTAAAAAACTGAACTCACACATTCGTAGGATATATTACAGAGAACAAGAAGTGCCTCTTTCAGACTGAAGGAGACACCTGTCACCTTTGTATTATTGGTCAAGTGTTTCTGCGCTCATGCTGAGCCCTCTAGTCAGTCTCTACCAAGAAGAGTCAGGCAGACTGGGTCCATTGGCCTGATCGAGCTGCAGCAAAATACACATTCAAGAACAGGCAGTTGGGCCAGATCTCTGGGGTTTGTCCATTAATGAATTTATTCTTGGGATCTGCAGGTTTAAGGAACTATGTAAGGCTCAACGAGGGCCATCCATCCATCCATCCATCCATCCATCCTTCCATCTTCTGTATCAACTTGTCCGATGCCATGGGTCTCCAACTCCAGCCCTGCACAGATTAGTTCTCTTCCTGTTCCACCACACCTGATTCAACTCAAGAAATGGGTGGTAATTAGCAGAGAAGTTAAATGAGGGGAAACCCAAAAATGTCCGGGACTGGGGCTCTAGATGGAGACCCTTGACCTATGCAGAGTTGTGGAGGTCCAAACCTACCCTGGAAACTACAGCTACAAGGCCAGGATGGGGCACCAGCCATCAGAGGGCACACACACCATTCCATTGCATTATATTTTATTTGATTATGTGGGGCCTACGTTGTAGGGAAGATTATTGTCTTATATTCTATGTGACCCCTGTAATAAACCAAGGCTGGGGAGATACCGGTCGCACTACAGTAATGTAAATGGTGCTCAGCACCATCTTCCAATATGGGATACATGGTGCAACTAAGCAGAATCAGGTAAGATGCTGTCAGTTGCGAATGGCAGGATCCAGGAACAGGGGCCTTTAGATTATCCCTATGTAATTATATGACCCTTAATACAGATACGGTTCTCTTCTGCCTTGACTTGATAATTTTATTCTCACCAAGCTGTCAATGGTTTTCAATTCAGTGGCCGTAATCTGGGTTTTAAATTAGAACACAAAGCATTCCTTTCAACTATATTCTACTTTGGATTTGGCACATAGATTATTCCACTGGGGAAAAGGCTGCATTATGAATTGGAATTAGTTTCATCTATAATTATCTGTACTTTTTTCCTACAATTAATTAGAATCTCAGTTGGAAGAAAAACCTGGCATCCTTGGTGGTTCCCCAGGATTAGGATCAAGAGAAATTCTCTTAGAGTAACCTTTTAATTAATGACTGATTCACACCTGAAACACCAGGCAGAGCCACTAACTAATCCACATGATGACTTTCATTAAGGGCAATTACGACCATTAACGGCTGAGGTAGAATGAAAAATTGGGTACCCCGAGGCTCTTGAGGACTGGGATTACATATCCTCCAGTCTCCCAGTACTGTTTTCCTGCATATTTCACTCTGCATAGCCTCCTAACCCAGTGTCCTTAATGCTACCACTGCTGTGTTCGTAATGCATCCTTTCGTCTTCCAGAAACCCAGGGACTTTCATAAGTGTTTTCTAAAGAAAGAATTCAGCTGTTTGGAATATGATTAAAAGTGTTTAAAGAACATTTCTGTTCAGGTGCATTAATTTTATGAGTATGTAATAATATATCATTGCCGGCACCTAAATGTGTCCCATATGAGCCTTCTGGGAATTTTTTTTTGTTTTGTATTTTTGTATTTGACATTTAAAACTGCAACCAGTCTTCAACATCTTGTCTTTGGGGATAAAAACGGCCTATTTCGCCAGCATATGATAAATGTACCATCGCATCCAGACAGTGATATATGATTGCATTTTAAGCAAATTATGTCAAACGGGTGATTTTATTTTAATATTTTTGATTGGACCTAAGATTTTGGTATTTAATGATACTTAGGAAAAGGCAAGGTGCAGCTCGTTTTATAGCTCTGTGGCTGTACCCAGAACAGATGTGGTCTCACCGTAAGGCCAAACCGCAGGGGAAGATGAGACAATAACTGATACGTAGTGGCTTTGCTAACCGACACGCAGTTATTGGTGGGTAACATACTGCTCTTTCGACACAGTAATAACAGAACTAAAACCATGACAATAAAGCCACTACAGTCCCACCGTGGGACCACCCACAGCCATAAGCAGGACGCGGTTAGATCCCCAGCCGCCACACACCAGGTATACATAAATCATGTTTTACTTTACATGTAACAGATTTAAGGTATAAAATCCCCTTGCTGTGTTTCCCCAGGTCCCTGGAATGCACCCTTTGCACATGCCCTACATCTGCTCCTAAGTAACTGGGCCCATGGAAACAACATCTTTGCA
This sequence comes from Mormyrops attenuatus, assembly GCA_026777985.1. NCBI lineage: Eukaryota > Metazoa > Chordata > Actinopteri > Osteoglossiformes > Mormyridae > Mormyrops > Mormyrops attenuatus. The sequence goes on from JAODKC010000016.1 coordinate 13,461,481, forward strand.
TTATTTTTATTATTGCTACAAAAAAACAATATGCTCATGTCAGTTTCTCTCCCCAAATCCCCTGTGCTATAAACACCGCGCGGCCAACTCCCTGCTGCATATCCAAGCAATCCAAAGCCCGGTACCACGTACGTGACACGCTCCAAATATGCCACCCACCCCAGAGACCTCACCTGGCTGCGCACTTTGATTTGGGTCATGGAGCAGCTCAGATCGGACCAGCTGGCACACGGCTGAGCTCCCTTTAGGGATGGGTGTGAGTCTCCTCCCACCATTGATGGTCACCTCACTGCTACATGGGCCTAGCCTGCGTCATGGGGAATTTATCATGCGAGTAGGGCCTTCTCCATCACGCCTCAGTCCTTTCCCCAACCATCAGGCTCGTCTTTGCTTAGATATGCATGTACAAACATTTTTCGACTATGCATGGATTTACATATTGTGTCTTTTTTCACTGTGGCACTTTGCACCCGTACCACATCCCTCGCTGCCTACGGAGGCTTAGGAAGTTAGCTAGCATAATATCCTCGGCAATTCATATGCGCGTGTGTATCCTGTTCATTTTTCTTTTTGTGCTTGAAAAACTTTCCGTCGCAAAAAGCCTTAGGTCTGAAACAGAAATGCACTTTCAGACACAAGCTTTAATAGAAATGACAGGTAGAAAAACACCTGGATTCATGATATATTCCTGAATCACAGAAAAGAAGTTTTAAGTTATCACTCTTTCTATTGTCATACAGTAATTATGATACGAATAATACCTTAACTACGAATAACCAATGTGTGTTAAAATCTGAACAAATTAAACAAAGATTTTTCTTTTGTCGTTATCATCGCACTTTTGTGGAGGAGACCTGGTTTTGGAGATAATGAATTTCTTCTGTATGAAAACAAACGATGCGATGTCAAGATGTGTTGGGGGCACAAAGAAGACTGATTAACTCGAAGGGGAAAAAATGATCTTCTTTGTAATGGGTACACGTTTTGCGATGATGAATCGCTCACATTTAGAATCAGATGGCCCAGGATTTGTATTCTCTTCCCTGAACCATTCCGTTTCACGAGTGGATGAGGAAATTAAAAACCTAGGACTCGTTTCTCATTCAGCGCTGGGCTCCTGTGCACAATACAGGTATAATCCCGTCGAGGGATTGCTCCCCATTAATACCAACATTTGCATGGATGCTACTAGAAGGCTCATCTGTGTTTGCATGCAGCTGGATATGTGGTTGTGGCGATTTGATTGATTCAACTGCTTGTGCAAAAGATGTGACTGGGGGCGATTTTCATGCACTCCACTGCCTGGCGATACAGAGAGGTTGTTGATAGCGTGAAGAATAGGAGGATGATGGTGCAAAACGTCACGCGATCGCCGGGGCGGGGAACGAGGCTACTTGGGTACAGAAATATTCAATATTCAAGGGAAAAAAGTACTCATCACAGAGCATAAATCTTAAAGCTTTCCGTAACAGACTTCATTCCAGGACGGGTGACATGAGATGGTTCTTTAATCCAGCTGTCTGACAATGGCCTGGAACCAGAACAATAACATGGCCTATCACTCAATATTGCTTGCTCAATACTACCAAAGCCAATAAACATGTGAACAGATCAATTACCTGGAATCTGACAGACTGCTGAGTTGCTCTTCTTAAGCTACAATGCAGCGGTTTCCTATTAACTGCCTTCTCTTTTAACCCCACCCTCCTGAGTCCTGAACACTCTTTATTAAGTGCTGACACCTTTAATGGAACCACATGAGACGACGCCCTGTGCAAACAATTTATGGAGAGATTGTATTTTTACCACAGGAGTCGATCGAGACGATGTCACCACATCTATAAGGATGTTTAACTAGTTAATGAGCTCATCTTCTGTAAGTGAAAATCAGCTGAGCCGATTGCAGATAGGATCGAAGCAGTGCTTATAGTCCCTAGCTCTCCATGGGCTCATTTTCAAGCTGGGGCAGCAAGTAGCACTTAAGGACGTGGACTGGAACCAAAAGGTTGCACCTGTCCCCGGCGAAGCCCCGATGTTGTATGCTGTATCTTTGAGCGAGGTACTTAACACAAATTGCTCAAGTAAAACATCCATCTGTACAACCGCGACATAAAGTTGAATAAACAGCAAGTTGTGTTGTTTCCTGGATAAAAGCATCTGCCAAGCAATTACTACAGTAACAATAATGATGACAACAGTATGGCGGTGAGATGGAGGTGCTGGAGATGTGCTTACACGGTGAGATTGTCTTTATGCTTCTGCCGGCTTGGCTGAATGTTACAGAAACACAGTGCTAGCAGAAAAAAAAAATCCACAATTTTTTTACCGGATTTTTAAAATTTCTCACCTCCAGTACTCATCAAACGAGACGCCATTACCCAGCTATACTCTGATTAAACAGCTTTTCTATAACGTCCTCAATATTCTCTGTAAAATCCTAAAATAAACAAAGTTGGTGTCAGGGTCTTCTGTAGATGCCAAATGAGCGCGGTGGGCTGGGATGGGTGATGAAAGCAGGTGCGGTGGGGGAAGACTACTCAGACAAAGTCTTGCACTTCTAGTGCTCTTCCATTTCTGAAAGGAAATGGAGCTGAAAATGAGAACCATCTGTTCGGCTCTCAATGGTTGGCCTCCGCAACATACTTCTGGCTATGACGAACCGGTGTGGGAGACGGTGTGGAGAAGACCCACTCCTGAAGGGTTCGCCGGGCCTGACCTCAGTCTCTCTCTCAGACCTGCTTTCCAGATGTCCACCGTCCTCGCAAAGGTGATCACCGCACAGCAAAAACACCACTTTCAAAGCCCGAAAACAGATGTCCGGGAATGTCATTTAGACCAAATGCAAACTTGTCTCGCAAAAGAAATTACAAGATGAAATTTCTCGTGGAGTTAAAGCATCCATCCGTATTGCTTGCCCAGCAGAGTGTGGCGGTGAGCATGTAGTCCATCCAAAGAAGGCAAGGGCAGAAGGTAGGGGATACCCAGAAGGGAATGGCAGTCCATCAACACAGCACCAGGATACAACCTGCAAGGGGGGCACATGTCACGGGCCACTCAGAGCCAGATGTGAGGTTTAAACCCGCATCCTAATAACCATGAGGCTACAGGCTTAGACATTGTGCTCCCCCAAAGTAAAACTACCTTTGTTCTAAAGTTCTCTGAAAATATTAGCTACAAAATTAAAGTGTATGTATATATATATATATATTGGTATGACAGATTTCTCATAATAATGTTTGGATCTTTGCCTTATATCCAAAGACATGAGCTCAAGGCTGATTGAAAAAAAGTAGGAAAAAATGGTGAGCAGTACATAGTTTTGCCGATGTCCTTTTACACACACACACACACACACACACACACAGAAGGCCAGAAATTCTCAATTTTTTTTGTTGAGCTAGCTTGAGACTTTGCTTACGTTGTCTTACGTTGTCTTACTGTCCATTATTTTATGTCCCCTTTTAATAACGCATTTACTTTTGTTATCTGCCTATGTTAGTAAGCTACCCCCCGCCCCGGAAAACGCAGACAGAAAGGTACTACGGCAGGAGATGCTGAACTTTCTTTTACTCATGCGGAGTGGCAGCGCGCATATGGTGGGTGCAATATGCCGTCCGAACTGAGAAAAGGAATCCAGTCTTTCAGACCTGAGGGGACAGTTTGGGGAAATCCTGGCGGAGCCACTGTAAACACAACACAGCTGGTCTCTGTGGGCACTTTTATCAGTAAAAAGTCATGCTGCTGATGTTGAATTTACTCATGAAAACAAAAGTCACGAACTCATGTGAATGTCGGTATATTTCTTGAAACTTTTCAGGGAACGCCCTGCTTCAAATACTCTCCTTAGAATATATATATATAGAAAGTGACAGCGTTTAAGCTTTTCAGAATTAAACTCTTGTTACTGGGTGATAAATTATGATTTTAATTATTTTCACCGTCGATCTCATTTCTGCAACCAACGTTTTCAACTATCAAGTATCATTTAAAATTTTTAATGTCATATATAGGACACACACTGAAGCAAAACGCTACTCATATAATCCATTCATTCAGTCGGCGCGGTTTTTCACGATTTTGTTAAACCGTAGTATAACCCACATTTTACGTGAGTATTTTAAAATCTGGTTTATTGTGCCATCTAGCGAATATATTTTTAAACTACATAATTGCGTTCAAAGCAAAGGTTTTACACGGAAATGTTGGGTTCAACAAAAGGAACACTGCTTATAATTCATATTGATTACATTCTTTAATCGGACGTATACAAAATGGATAACTAATTTATTTTACCTCCCGCAATTTTTATGTTTAACCAGAAGTAAAGTATCTCTTCGCAAAAATATTTTGACTGGCAGCACCCATATCATTACAAATTCCATCTATTCACTTTTAAAATCAACTCACCTAGTTATAGAGTGTGGTATTCCTAGGATCACAGCCCTCATCCTATTAAGAGTTAGAGTTTACAACCGGGATACAATTACAGTCCACCTTGCAGATCTGTGTCACACTCAACAGGGATGAAGTACAGGTAATTTGGGACAATATTACAGTACTGGAATTAAACTGTTGCATTTAAAATGGAGAACATGGATAGATGTACCATCCTACCTGACAACAACTTCATTCAAAAAATAAATAAATAAAATAAGATATTGCCCTACAAAAATGAACTTGTGTGCTCACCTTGCATAAGCCTGAGATATTATTGCTATTTGAGTCAAAAGAAAAAAGTCATTTAAGAATAACAAGTTATTCCTGCCTTCAATTGTAGAGCTTTTCACTTTGTAAAATGTGTTTTTACTGGAGACTCAGATTGATATTTTATTGTACTTTCTGTACTGTAAGATTAGTTCAATTAATTGTAATTACACTTAGTAGTTTACCATTGAACTTAATAGTTTACTACTGAACATTGTATGGTTTGAAAAAAAACAACAAAACTAAAAATGAAAGCATTCTGCTCTATAAATGATAGTAGGGCTATTTTATGAGGTTTCCGCTTCTGAATTGGACTTTCACTCAGAAAACAAGCAGTCCTTGAAAACAATAGATAACAGATAATGTCCTTAAAGAAGTGATGTGCCATGATATTCCTACCCCTTTTTGCAAATGATTGTATCATATAAATGCATTTCTGTGAGAGGATTAGTCAAGGCTGAAATGTTACTGCTTCTTGTTATCACATATCCACCTCTTTTCATTGTTTAGCATTTACTGTTCTAATATTCAATTTCAATTCAATTTACTTTTAAGCATTTATTTTTTGTGCCTTTCACAAGAGAGTCACCCCAAGCTGCTTTACATGAGTGTATTGTGATGCATAAAACATCATTAGAGTGAGATACAGAACGGGAAAAAGGAAGGAAAGAAGTTAAATAAAGAAAACCAGAAGACAATGGAGTAGGGAGAAAATATTTCTGGGCTTCCAAGGATTGTGTAGGGTGGCAGGTTGAAGGTTGCACACACGATGATGTAGTTTGTAAGTCTCATCCACGATGTCACCCTTCCAACCGACTGAACCAGGACTCCAGCTCAGATGGTGCCTTCCCCAGGCACCGTCCGGACATGTGGGAAGGCGGAGAGCATGGATGGTCAGAACATGCGTTGACACATTAATGGACAAGCATAATAGATAAAAATGGCATGTACAGCAGCACCAGCGGCCATAGTTATGGTGTGGTATGTGTTAGGTTGTGGGTAAGCTAAACTGAAGTAACAGGTCTTTAGTCGAGATTAAAAGACTGAGACCGATTCGGCATCCCGAACATAAACCATTCCACAATATAGGGGCCCTGTATCAGAATGCTTTACCGCCCACTGTAACTTTATTTATATGTGGAATGACCTTGTAAATGGATATAATTTCCTGTACTAATTAACTAGCGGTTTATGAATGTCTATTGTGCGTAATTTGTTACATCACTATTACGTTTTTGATGGTGATGTTGTTTAAGTGTTCTCTCTGTACGTGTTTTTCCCTTGAGTTTGCTGGTGTTTGTTTCAGCTAAGTGATTTTTGTTGTAGGTAGTGATTTCAGGCTTAAATGGAATGCAATTAAACACCGATGCAACGGTTAATAAAAATAAACTGCATATAACACAGTCCTTGAAGGTGCTAAAAGGGCATTATACATTTGTACTGAAAACATGCTAAAATATTTAAAGGTGCACTTCACCTCAAAATAAAAAACATACTTTTCATATATGCTGTAGGGATATTTATTCATTTAGATTGTTGTGGTGAGTGTTGCCTAGTTTTGGAGATATTGGCCGTAGAAATATCAGTCTTCTTGCGAATATAATGCAACTGAATGACATACTTTCTTGCGGTGATTAAATGCCCAAAAATAGACTTGAAAAATTCATCAGCAATGTCTCTTACTGGAAATCATGACCCGGTTACTCAAGATAATCCACACACCTTGTAGAGAGCAATTTAATGTAGGGACTATTTTCTTCTACCGAACTCTGCACACCAATCGTATCACTGCGCAGAAGTTAGCCATGTTCCAGTGGCCTATACTAAGAAGCGGGGTTACTGGCTTATCGGGGTAATTTGTCGGATTTAAGAGCAAGGCAAATGTAAGGCAAAATGTAAGTGAACGAATATGAAGTTAAATTAAACTGTGGTACCTAAAATCCGACAAGTTACCCCGATAAGCCAGTAACCCCGCTTCGTAGTACAGGCCACTGATTTGTACGGCCGGTATTTACAAAACTAGAGAACTGTCACCGCATACCATATCTGAAACGTGTTTTCGTGATTTTGGGGAGAACTGCTTTTCTTGTGGAGTCTTTAAACCTCATAAGGATGTCCCAAGGGACATCCATGGAACATCCAATGAGCATTCTGGGACTTTGAAGGAACGTTCCCAGTAAGTTCTTTAGATGTCCTAGTGGGATGTCCAGTGAACAATCATGGACGTTTAGGGAAGATAGATTTTTATGGATTAATTTAAAAGTAACTTCTTCCACAGTTTATGTCACAAACTTAGCCGGTAAGGTCCATATGTCCTTCTATGGTATATTTTCTACCATAGCATTCCAGTATGAAATTACATAAGGCAAAGAGGTAAACTCTTTGCGAGGGTCTAGTAATGGAACAGCAGGAGAAACCGAATGGTACTCCCTTAGCAGCATAACAGCCCCAGCTTGATTGGCTCCTTTGTCTGTCCCCGTCTGTCATCCCAGCAAACAAAGGACATCCTCAGGATGTTAGCTGGTGTCTCCATATGGGTGTTTTTATAACATTCGCTATTGGACATTTACAGGACATTATTAACATTCCCAACAAATCCCAGTTAAGTCCTGGCAGAACATTTCAAAAAAGACATTCACAGGATGTTCAGCAACATCACAGTATAGTTCCTCATACAACATTATTTTATGATGTCTAGGAAACATTAGAGAACATCTGGGTTTGGTATCGCATGTGACATAAATAGTTGTGGATTGTCCTTTTTTGTGCAAAAACATCAGTAACACATATATTTTGGATTGTTATATTTTACAGCTTGGATTACAGATTATTTAAGAGAACCCAGGCTGCAACAATTTACTGAAATAACTAACATGGATTGATCTTTTGTATCTCTTCTTGATAAATTCTGGAAAGTTATATGATGAGCTCACTTAAGAAAAATGGATGCTCCACATGACAGTTTGAATTAATGGGCTTTCATAATTGTCTGTTGATGACCCTGGTGTCATATTTTAGGGCTGCGTGATGATAATATACATTGGATAACGGAATAAGAATGTCTATCTTTTCAAATTATGCTCTATTCTTTATTTTGTGGTGTCACAAAATAAACTGTCTACAGCAACTGTCACGCTGTACTCGGGGAAGCATGAGCAGAGAGCCGGGATCGGGGAAATCAGGGTTTATTTACAGGGTGAATACGCAGACACGCAGCGAACGAGGACGCAACAATACAATGACCGGACTGGGGAAA
>JAODKC010000016.1:13469540-13492349 GCA_026777985.1 Mormyrops attenuatus
CGAACGAGGACGCAACAATACAATGACCGGACTGGGGAAACGAACGTAACGCGGACTTAAATACAAGGCACTAATGAAAGGAACAAGAAACAGCTGGTAAATACGGGGATTCCACACGAGGGTAACGAGTAGGTGGAGTCGACGAGGGGGCGGAACGAGCAGGGCAGGACAGCAACATTTTTTCATCATTTGGATGACAGTTTTGCAGGGTTACATGCCATCACATGAGATGTGGCACTTGTATGTTTTTATTGGACTTTATTATTTGTACCCCACCGAAGACAATCCACAAATATGTGCTATGATCCATAAATATTTCACTAAATATCATATCCACAAAAATAGAGAGCACTTTTTACACATGAAACATGTTTTGCAGATTTGTGGATCACATCCTGTTTAATAGTTTTGTGTTCATTCACAATAGTATTGTGATCCCACTACAGTTGCCTGCTTGCTATTTGATGAAACATGACGGCATGGATAAACCTAAATAATACAGACATGTCCTGTAAAGTGCGCTTTAAGCATTAAACTATGGGGGACAATGTACACCATGTAACTTCAATATTATGTGTTTTATACATATTTATCAATAACTGCACTGTGTCCATCCATGTCCAGTGACTTTAAGCAGGACAGCTGAGCCATTGATCATGAAGTGCACACATACAAACACTGAAATATATCACAAACATTGAAAGATATTACAGGCGGAAAACTGCTTATAAAGCTAACTTTTCCGTGGTGTTGGAGTTAAGGTTTAAACTGGAACCCACTTTCTGGAATATTTCAGTATAGATTCACATATCCCCGCATACATCATCAAGTGAGAAAACCAGGGAGCTATACCCGAATATGGGTTTGGGTTTAAACCTTAACTGTAACACTACAGTTAAGTTAGCGTTATATTCACTCACTCACAGCCCAGACCTTTTCCTCATCCAACTGCACCGGGTTGGATTTGGTACCCGAGGAACCAAATTGACCTCCGATGGAACTCACTTTTCTCTTCCTTTATGTAGAGGTGGTAGTCGCTCAGTCTCTGAAGGACCTGCCGAACATGTTGAACGTGCTGCTGAAAGGAAGCGAATAAATGTCATCAATATACACAGTGACAAAATGGTTAATGAACCCTGTTAAAACCTCATTCATAAAGGATTGGAAAATGAATGGACTATTAGCTAAGCCATAAGGCATCACCAGGTACTCGAATTGCCTCACATTTGTTATAAAGGAACTTTTCCATTTGTCCCCTTTTTTAATTCAAACGAGATTATAAGCACTACACAAATCGAGCTTTGTGAACAGACAAGCATCACGCAGCCGCTCAAGCGCTGAGGGAATCAGAGGTAGAGGGTCTCTTCACTAAACCTTAATGGCATTAAGTGCCCTGTAATCTATGCAAGGGCGCAACCCCCCGTCTTTCTTCTTTATGAAGTAAAACCTGGAAGTTATAGGGGATGTGGAGGGCGAATAATACCTTGCTTGAGCCCGTCTTGGATGCAGGCTTGCACCATTGTTTGCTTGGGTCGAGACACGGCAAACAGACACCCCTTCAGGAGCAGTGCACCTTCCAATAAATCAATTGAGCAGTCACTCACTTGATGCGGGGGTAATCAGAATACTATGGACTTACTGAACACATCACTGCAGTCATGGTACTCTTCTGGGATGGATGCCAGGTTTTCTGGCTCAGGGCTTTATATAGATGAGACTCAACATGGCACCACCACATCCTGAGAGAAGCAAGTTGGTGACCAAGATAGCAACTTATCAGTTGCCCGGTCGATCTGTAGATTACGATGGCATAACCATGGATGACCCAATTGAAGTGGATCTCACCTGGAGGTAAGTACTAGCAGCTGGATCTCTTCTCAGTGAAGAATTCCCACTTGCAGTGATAATGACACCATGCGGTGAGTAACCCTCCCTGTATCTAGAAGTTTCCATTTGACTCCAAGCACAGTTTGGGGAGAGGACAATTGTTCTAGAGGGGGTTGCAACCATTTAGCAAACTCAGCATCAATAAAATTTCCCGCCGGCCTTGAGTCCAGAAGACCCTCTATGACCAATACATCACCCCCACAGGACAACGTAGGAGGAACCACCACCTGTTTTGTGTTATTTCTAAGAACACCGACAGTCCTACCTTAGCAGACGTGTCCTGATGAGGCAGACAAACTGAACAATCGTTCACGGTGTGCCCCACGCCTCCACAGTACAGACAGAGCTGTTGGGCAGATCTGCGCGGTTTCTCCATGGTTGTCAGGGGAGCTCTACCCAGCTGCATGGGTTCCAGTTTCCCAGTGAAGGGGCTGGAATTGGAGGCAGCAGCTTCTAATCAGCTCCAGTGCTGACAACAGTCCCGTATCTTACTGTCAGACCTTTAGGAGGGGGCGTGGGGATCGAGTGTCATATAGATTGGGTGGCAATCGAAGGCAGGAGCCTCAGTGGACTGATTGTTGGCAACCAAATCTGGCTCTAGGCACATAGAATGTAACCTCTCTGGTGGGAAAGGAGACAGAGCTGGTGTGGAAAGTAGAGAGAAACCAACTACAGTAGATATAGTTGGGCTCACCCCAATACACAACTTTGGCTCTGGCACCAAACTCCTGGAGAAGGGCTGGTCTCTATTCCTCTATGGAGTTGGTGAGAGGCGCTAGGCAGATGTGGGTCTACACATAGCCCCTTGTTTTGGCACCAGTATGTTGGTGTTTACTCTGGTGAATGAGAAGGTGGCCTTTCTTGGATGGGGTGCTGGAAGGAGCCTGCTCTAGGCACTCTATTGTCCTGTTAGGGGATTTTAATACTCACATGGGTAACAACAGTGAAACCTGGAAAAATGTAATTGGCAGGAATGGCCTGCCCAATCTGAACCTGAGCGGTGCTCTGTTATTGGACTTACAGTATGTACTACTCACAGTTTGTCCATAACGAACACCATATTCGAGCATAGCGGTGTTCATAAATGCACCTGGCACCAGAAAACCCTAGGGTGCAGTTCAATGATTGATTTTGCAATCATGTTCTCAGATCTACGTCCACATGTTTTGGACACTCAGCTGAAGAGAGGAGTTGAGCTGTGAACTGATCACCACCTGGCAGTGAATTGGATATGATGTTGGGGGAAGATGCCAGATAGACATGACAGACCCAAACATATAGTGAGGGTGTGCTGGGAGTGTCTGACGGAGGCCCCTGTTCAGGAAATCTTTAACTTGCACCTCCGGCAGAACTTCTGTTGCGTCCTGTAGGAGTCAGAGGACATTGAGCCTGAATGGGAGAAGTAGCTGTGTGGAGCTGTGGCCATAAGATTATTGGTGTCTGGTGGAGGTCAAGGGAGTTGTCAAGCAGAAGAATGTGACCTTCTGAGCGTGGTTGTCATGTGGGCCTCCTGAAGCAGTTGACAGGTACTGACAGGTCAAGAGGAATGCAGCTTTGGCAGTTCCTGAAGCAAAAACCAGGGTGTCAGAGGAGTTTGGTGAAGCCATGAAAAATTACTTTTGTTTGACTCTGGAGGGGGAATCAGGACTTTACCTATGCTGTTTACAGCAGAGATGGAAACTGTTGACCTCAAATAGGGATATAGTCAAGTGGTGGAAAGGAGTATTTGAAGGACCTCCTGAATCCCACTGGTGCACCTTCCTTGGAGGAAGTAGAGCTGGAAGACCCAGAGGGGGACTTGACCATCTCTAGGGCTGAGGTCACTGAAGTAGTCAAACCACTCTTCGGTCATATGGCTCCGGAGGTAGATGAGATTCACTCTGCAATCTTAAAAGCTCTTGATAGTGTTGGGCTGACTTTGCTGACACGCCTCATAAAAACTGCATGGAAGTTGCAGACATTGACTTTGGATTAGCAGGCTGGGGTAGTGGTCTCAATCTTTAAAATGGGGACCAGAGGATATTTTTCCAGCTTCAGGCAGTGATCACACTCCTCAGCCTCCTTGGGAAGGTCTAATCTTGGGTACTGGACAGGAGGCTCCGCCCACTGGTCGGAACCTTGGATCCAGCATAAACAATGCGGATTCTGTCCTGGTCATGGAATACTGGACCAGCTCTTCACCCTCACAAGGATACTGGAGGGTTCATGGGAGTTTGCCCAACCAGTCTACATGTGTTTTGTGGACTTGGAAAAGGAATACAATCATGTCCCTCAGGGGTCCTGTGAGAGGTGCTTCTGGTGTATGGGGTATGGGATCCATTGTTGTAGGCCATCAGGTCCCTGTATAAATGGGTCAAGAGTTTGGTTTGTATTGCCAGCAATGTCAGACTTGTTCCCGGTGTGTGTTGGATTCCACCAAAGCTGCCCATTGTCACCACAGCTAAGGGGCAGAGGGGGTAAGATAGCATCTTTGCTTTTTTCAGATGATGTGGTCCTGTTGCCAGTTGCCATAGCTGTCAACTGGAAAAGGGTGGATTGCCCTATCCTGGTGGGGGATGAGTTACTGCCTCAAGCGGAGGCGTTTGTGAGGGAAGTAGGGAGCGGGAGATTGACAGGTGGATTGGTGCTGTGTCAGCAGTAATGCTAAGACACTAAGACAGGGGTAAACAGGCAGGGACCTGGACAGACAGGGGACAACTCAGGACTGGTAAGAGAGAGATGGAACACAGGACTACACTGGACACCACAGGACATAGGACCAAATGCTGGACACCTCTAGAGACAGAGCAGATGGGGACGTGACCAAGGATAGCATGGGGAACCACAGACAATACTGACCAGGACAGAGAAGAAAGGGCACACAGGGGAGACAGTCTAAGGAAGAAAGGCAGGGCAGGGTGAGAGAACCAAGATGGGGGCAGCACAGGGCGAGACAGAAATGGGGCTGGGCAGACAGGGCTTGGCCAGGGGGTCCTCTGGACCCTGGAACACAGGGTGTCGCCTAAAGGGAGTGGAGGATCCTGTGCTCCTGACAGTCTGTGGGACCAGGTGCTGCCGCTGGGTCAGCCAAGTCACGACTGGAGAGTGATGAGGGACCCGTAGGGCAAAAGCAGGGAAGGGGGCTGAATCTGGATCCCCTGGTCCAGGTGGAATGTTTGGAGTGCTCGCAGCAGTTGTCCTATAGTAAGAACACTACATCAATATTGAAACATTTCTGTGCTAAGCATGAGAATGCCCAGAATGTTCCATCCACAAGTCAGTCTACAAGAAGTCCAGGTATAGTACAGCTGTATTACAGCTATACTAGTAACTAATAACTTACTACTACTATAAATAATAATAATAATGATAATAATAATAATAATAATAATAATTAGTCTTTATTGTGCTCAAAAAACAGTTTAATTGTATGAATACATACAGTAATATCAGACTTGGGTGAGGGTATTACCCAATAATCTGTATAATGTTACTGTGTATATTTTTGTTTCCCATTACAGAGACCAAGAAACAGAATGAGGCTTTGGTCAACATGATTGTGAAGGATTCAGGATTTAGGGGGTTTGTGAGTATCTTGGATCCAACCTACACTCTCCCATCCAGGCAAACACTGAAGGGTATGATGGGAGAAAAAGAAAGCAAATGAAGAGGTGAAAAAGACCAAAGCTATAAGTCTAGCATCTGACATGTGGCCATCCATACATGTGGACGCTTATTTAGCAGTCATGTGCCATTTTATAAATGTCTACAGTATTATTGGGAGTGGGAAAATTCCCACAGTCTCATTCTGCAGAAAACATAGCTGCACTCAAGACAGCCTTGATGGAGGGGAATACAAAATAAAGTCAGACGGCTTGTGACTGATGCTGCACCAAATATGATTGCCCATGCCAGAAATTTAAAAGTCAGATGCACAACCTGCATTGCACATGCACTGAATTTGGTTGTGAAGAAGGCCATTGATCAGACACAAGGACTTGACGATATCAGATCCAAGGCAAGACAGATCGTGACCTACTTCAGAAGCAGTACAACTGCTAGAGAAAGGCTTTGCCAAATTCAACAGCAGATGGGCAGGCGCACTCTCAAATTGATTCAAGAAGTGGAAACCCGCTGGAATAGCACCTATTCCATGCTACAACGATTGCATGATCAAAGACAGCCAGTTGGTGCTGCATTAGTGATACAGCTGTCAGAAGATGGCTCACAACTCTCAGAGGAATATGACATCATTTATGAGTGTCTGGGTGTTTTACATCATTTCAATGAGGCAACTGTTGAACTTTCTGAAGAGAAGATCAGGATCCAAGGTAGTTCCTCTCATCCACATGTAGATAGCCTGGAGTGCCCCCCTATCACCTTCACCTGCTGTGAATCTGAAGCTGTCCCAGACACAGAATGTCAAGACCCAGCAGTTGTGCAAGAACCTCTTGAAGTTGCTCACCGAGAGGGTGTCAATCTATGAGACCATGAGCGTTATGACACTGGCCACACTACTGGTCCCAAGGTGCAAAAACTGCAGGTTTCCGTAACCAATCTCATGCTCAGGTTGCTGTGAAACACCTTAATGGACTTTACATCCATTGTAAGACTACAGGAGACCCAGCAGAACCCATTCACACCCACTTGCATCCAGCCACCAGAACCGGAGCCTGCAGGAACCTCATCAAGTACTGCAATGCCCACCGATACTGTTGCAACCTGTCACATTTTAATAATATTGTTCAATTAAACTGAATTGTGATATATAATTATTATTGCATGGTACACAATGCATGGTGTATATATTAATTCATGCTTTATCATTTTAGTTCCAGGTCTGTGGGATCTTCTGGATAGTGATGGAAGGGAAAGCAGATGGGTCAAGGGTTTGACAGAAATGCTACTGTGGGGGTTCGGCAGTACCCCAGTGACCCCAATATACTGCTGTCATGGATCCAGGCGGAATTGGGGTGATGGCGAGGCATGGTGCAGGTTGAACAGAAAATGACGACCCACTTGCGGCTCACAGGAACATAAGGGGTTTATTGAACAAAACAGAAAACACTACAAAAAAACAAAAGGACCACGAGGGCTCAAAAACAAAAGGGGACAAACAAAAACAAATTACAAATGGGGCGTCAGGCAGGCGGGCAGGCAGGCAGGTAGGACATATAGCAAACAGCAGAACAACAACATAAAAACTACGACAATGAGCCACTCGAGAACTGAAGTCGGGCAGGAACTTAAATACGAAAACTGAACTGGGTAACGAGACAGCAGGAGTGAGGCATAGACAATTAACCAATCGGGGAGGGTGCAGAACAACGAGCAATCAGAAAAACACACACGGGCAGGCACAATAACAGGCAACAGGTGGAACTAATTAACTCAGGGACTGGGAGGGGAAAACTAAGACACTGACAGAAACAATGAAACTGAATTTACACTAGGGGAACAGACAGACAGGTAGAAACACAAGCACGGGCACAAAGAATGAAACCAAAACCAAGTACAAATCACAGGAACTAGAAAAACTCATACAAATGAAACACTAGGGAACAAAACACAAAAACAGAAGGATTAAAACATGCGACAAAGGGATTTACAGGTAGCCGCATGCTCAACACATTGAGGCATGTGGCTGATAGGGAGTAGGGGAAAATACAAAGACTGACAGGAGGGACAGGATGGGCAGGGGCGCCTGCTGGCCAAACGGGGAAGGGACACAAAAGATTGAGACAACAGGAGCTGACCCAGACAACTGCATACTGAAGACCCTTTTGCAGTTCTGGGATATGCAGAAGGCTGTGTATCCACACCAATACGAACTTGCAATACAGTTTCTATGCACTCCAGCGTCCTCCGTTCCATGTGTATTCTCTAAAGTAGGAAAAGTTGTGAATAAAAAATGTAACCAACTTGGCCTCGGCATTGTTAAACAAATACTCTGCCTCAACAACAATCTGTAGACTAATGGCCCCTATTTAGTTACACAAGCAGCCCTTCCCAGTTAATTCAAAGGTAGCCCAATTCACAAGGAATTGCACCGCCCAACTTAACCAGTACATTCATATTCATAAAGCACTACAGAGAACTAGAAATTTTGCCTATTTGTATATATTCCGAAGCACTACACTCAAAATGAACTGCTATTTACTTATTTGACCACCTGGTGTCACTAATGTTCACCATTTATAAAAGCTTTGAGTACCGAACAATTTTTCGACAAATGGAGAGGCTTAGGCACACAAGGCTGGGGCACAACATCAATGACGGAACTAACACAAAACAGAGAAGCACTTTTAAGCAGGGCTAACAAGGGATCAAACAACAGAGTGAATCACGAGAGGGCTGGAACGAGAGGTAGGGCAAAGCATTAGCAGGCGTGGCCACGCCAGGGAGGAAACAGTTGGGTCAGGCAGGGCAGGACATGACATTTGTACAGATTTTTCAAATGTATTAAAAATAAAAACCTGAAATATCATGATATTCATAAACATTAAGATTGCATCTAGAAAGTTACTGCTTGATAAAACCCTTTCAAGATGTTTCAAGATTCAACATGTGGTTGTATAACAGATACAAAAATATAGAGGATTTACCATCAACTACTTTTTAATATGATGCATGGAGTACATTTTTGTAATGTAAAAATTATTTTAGTCCATATCACACTATTGGTGCTACGTAACAAAATTAGGAAAAAATAAGCTGTCTGAATACTCTGCACAATGTATAACTGACAGTTTCATTCTAAGACTGTTTTGTATTTCATAATTTATTTCATAGTAGAATATTGTTCATTCAGTTACGTTTCCAAGAGTGTTCTTTATTACTTTTTGAGAAAAATCAACGTGAAAATTTTACTGATTCTCAGTGGCGTGCGTTCCTCTTTGATGACTATTAAGAAATTTAGCCTCCTGGCCCGATTATCAAACATGTGACGCCTGTAAATTCACAACGGAATATAAAGCATTATAACTACAGATAACTGATTTATAATACCACAAGAAAAAATATGTACTTTTGTATTGGCCATGTATAGTGAATTTTAGTGTATAAGTTGTTGTCAATTCTGTCAAGTCGGTGCAATGCATTGTAATAATTCATAACTAACAGTATCGCAACCTCTCATTCCTTCTCGTTCAAGCTGCGACAAAGTTTGTTCAGATAGCGTTTGCACCACTGGCGCATTATGTGTAACGTATTTTCACAGACGATGATGAATTGTTTGCATACAGGGAATTAAAAGCTAGTCTGCAGCAAACATTCCCACAGATGCTTATAACAGTGTCTAACCGACTAATATAGAACTAAAAACAACAGATGACATTTAGTGTTGTTCATGTTTATCAGTGGAATATTTTGTATCTTATAAATTGTCACTTATTGTTTACTAGAGCGATCGTCGTTTCCATGGTTACTGAGAAGGATCAGATGTGGGCAGGGTGATTAAACGCCGATATTTTCTTGCTCCCCACCACATAACTATCAGCCATGTGATGTACTCATATTGGTCAAACAACATCTTTTTGTAATGAAGGAAATCAGATCAGAATACATGTAACAAATTTGTTACGGAGCTACAGAGACTGACGTCACCGCGCTCATGAACTTTGACCGCAGCAGTGCGGCCCAACCCCCTTTCGAGGAAGCTGCGGGAAAATGCAAAAAACGCGGTTCATTGCCTTATAAGGAATGTTTTTACGCATGCGCAGAAATGGTAGTTTTGTTTGAAGTGAATTGCAGTTAGACTGGCGGATTGAGCCGTATAGAAAGAATAGAATCGCTATCGTAACTGCAACAGTTCTTGTAAATGTGGTCACTTAAAACATTTATTTCTCGTCGTAGGTGTTGTTGATTCGTTTCATGCAGTGCTATCATTATGTTGGGGCATCACTACCCAAGCGTGGAAAAGACACAACTGGTTAGCTATGTGGAAGATTATCTGGAATGTGTGGAGTCTTTGCCTTTGGACATACAGAGGAATGTTTCGTTGTTACGAGAAATTGATACGAAGTATCAGGGTATGTAACAGTTTATACACACTTACAATACGGCAGTTGTTGAAAGCGACACTTATCGCGGTGATCTACAAAATCGCAAGTATATCCCTTGTGGTTCCATATGCTTAATTTAGCAAAAGGTTGTTCTTTACTTGTTTCAAATGTTTACATGACTATACAAATTAGTTAGTTTTTTTTCCCTGGATATAGTACTGATATGCGCTGTTAAGAGTCAAGTATGACTCCAGAAGGGGATCAGCCATTTTGACAACAAATAGGTGGATAAGTCGGATAGCACGCCTACTAGAGTACTGTATACGTTCAATGTAGAGCTTGAACCTGCATTATATCTCTAATGACGACGTTTTATCATGCGATAGCTAGCTTAAATGAGTTAAATGAACAATTCGGGTGTTTTGTTGTTTCACTGCCTAGAAGCAAATGATGGGTCTTATTTGTTGGAAGAATTTTAAAAATGCAAACGTAAGTTGTCGGGTTTCCAGCGTCACTTGTTAGTGTAAATTGTTTAATAGTTTGGTTTTTGAGCAATTACTCTAGCAGTTTTTCAATTATCGGGCAGACCGCTTCCTTCTCTTTACCCCCGCGTCCGCTCGCAGAGAGAAATGACAAAATAAACAAATTAAGTTTTCACTGATCATCGAGTCGTTTTGTGCAACGTTTCCGTCCTGGTTATTTACGTAATCCTAACAGAATCAGGATACTTGGAGACAATGGCCAAGTTTTCCCCTTGTCGGGAACGGCAGCGCTCGCATTTCAGTAAGCGAGTCACAGAGCGGAGGGCTGCATGTCGTCACTTCCGGAAAATGAGACCGCCCTCGATGCGGAAGTGGCACCGCAGACCAGCCTTAAACCCCACGTCAGCCTCAATATTTTAAAAACCAGCTAGCTGACATGACAAAAACTTTGGTTTGAGTTATTAGCTCAAGAAGTGGCCGTTGCTAGTAAAACGAGGGAAAGTGTACTTGATTTATTGCCCCTGCATATGCCAAAACGCTTCGAGTATTTATGGGTTATGGTTCTTATCCTGGTTTCGATTTCACTTCGTTTTCTTTTTCTTTTTTTTTCTAGGAATCTAGTGACAGTACGATGGTTGATGTGCGGATAAATAGTTGTGTGGCATAATGACTTAACATACAACTTCTTTTATAAAAGGAGCATAAGAAATTTACTCCTTATCATGAAAACCAGGACAAGTCGCCCGAAAAACAGTTTCTATCCCAAAGCAATCATGGCTTTAAATATAAAACATAACGGTTAATTTTTTTATATTCTATCAGTGCAGTCTGTATATTCAGTTCAATCTGTATAGTCAATGCAGTATTCAGCGCAATTTGTAATTCAGTGCAATATGTATATTTGTTATATTTTATTACTCTTTATGCCTCACATTGAATCGAATTACATTTTCAATTTCGTTGTCCAAGTGACAATGACAATAAAGATTATCTTTATCTTTAATACTGGCATTAATGTTATTACTATATTGGTTATTTTGAGTGTTTAATATAGCATAACCAAAGTACTTATGCTGAGTTTTGTATGCATTCTGAGTATGTATTGAAATAGAATTTCATTCAATTTTTTCTTATCATAGATGTTGGTGTATTTCCAGTACTGAATTTTATATTGTAACACATCAAGCCCTTTTGAAACAAATATCTTACTGTCTTTTTCTGTGTTCAACAGACGTACTGAAAGAGGTG
Organism: Mormyrops attenuatus; assembly: GCA_026777985.1. NCBI lineage: Eukaryota > Metazoa > Chordata > Actinopteri > Osteoglossiformes > Mormyridae > Mormyrops > Mormyrops attenuatus. Next base: position 13,481,140 of record JAODKC010000016.1, read on the forward strand.
GATGATGTTTATGAGAAGTATAAGAAAGAGACTGATACAAGTCAAAGAAAACGACTTCAAAACCAGCTCCAGCGGGCACTCATCAGTAGCCAGGAGCTGGGGGATGAGAAGATACACTTGGTTACGCAAATGATAGAGCTGGTTGAGAACCGTGCGCGGCAAATGGATTCTCACTCGCAGTGTTTCCAGGAGCCCAGTGAGGTTGAGACAAACGTTGAGAAAGCTAAACAAGAGGTACAGCCCCCAGAGCGCTCCTCTGCCCGGCGGCAGCGACGCCAGCGTAATAGTGAGAGCCGTGATTCCTGCTACACAGCCAATGGCGTCGATGAGCAGGGTGATGAGCCTCCGCCCAAAGAGAAGAAGTCTAAATCCGCCAAGAAGAAGAAGCGCTCAAAGGCCCCAAAGCGTGAAGTTTCACCAGTGGAGTACACCATCGACCCCAACGAGCCTACCTACTGCTTGTGTGACCAGGTGTCTTATGGCGAGATGATTGGTTGTGACAATGAACAGTGCCCCATTGAATGGTTTCACTTTTCTTGTGTTGGACTTACCTACAAGCCCAAAGGAAAGTGGTACTGTCCAAAATGCAGGGGGGACAATGAAAAAACAATGGACAAAAGCAGTGAAAAAACCAAGAAGGATAGGCGCTCAAGGTAGTGATCTAACGGCTGTTATTAATAAACAGTCTTACGGCTTGTGAATACGGTTGTGCAATAGTTTGCACTTGATGACATTGGCGCATTATGGAAGTTCAGATTCCTTCAGTTAATAGGTTGTAGCACTTATTAAAAAAGAACCTGACTTTAGAAGACAGTGTTGCAACACTAGTACTTTGTAGACATAGCCAGATGACATCCCTTTTACCGCAGACTGAAAAAGCTGAAATCACAATTACTGCCATTGACAGGTCATTTAATTTATTTGTTTATTTAATATGCCCAACTGAGTAATTTTATAGGCTTGTAAGAGGCCAAATCACCAGACCTGAATAGAAGCGAAAGCTTGAGTTGGGGAGTATTAGAAGAGGCACAAAGATGAAGATGTTTGTGATTCATACTTTCCAGAGTAATAAGTGAAGACATTCAGTTTTTGTTTGGAGCTTCTTTTTTTTTTCTTTAGTCTTCCAGGTTTTCTACATTTTCAGAATTTGTTTGAACTCCATATTCCATGGTCCCCTTACCCTTCAACCTTTGGCAGTATTGAAATAAACATGTCTGAGAAGCATTTGATATAATTGTTCACTATGCCAAAATGGTTATTAGGCTGTACTTTGTCAAGCACAGCGGGTCTTTGGAATTTCCAAGCATTATTCGTTCATCCTCCAAAGAAGCAGGATAACATGTTTTTTGTGATCATGTGCATCTCTTATTGTTTGGACTTTTGTCATGTCGTGAATTGCACTCATACAGCCTATCTGGTGCAGTCGGCAAAGTCAAAGACCATTTTGAGGTGGTTGCTGGAGAAGACTTTTTATGATTGAAAAATGTTTTGTTATTGCTCAGATATTTACGTTTAAGTTAGCATGTATGCCATTTTTACATTTGATGGGTAGGTCATACAGAGGCCAGCCAACATGTACAATACTCTTTGAAATGTCATTTTTGATTTTCACAGTGTGGGTAAGTGGGATGAGTGAAAATACTACTTGTAAACTCCGACCTGAAGATGTTGCCCTCTGTGTTCCAAAGGTATGTTCTTGAAATAGATTTGCAGATGTGGTTTGGTTCTTCTCTGCAAACAATCAGCCATTTGTTTGATGGTGCTTAGATGTTTTCATTGGTGCTTTGATGTTTTCATGAGTAAATTAATACGTCCATGATGTTTTATAGAAGATGACTTCTTTTTCCCTTACATTTATACAGTGTTTAGTGTGGCAATCCTTTGGAAGTATTAAGTGGGCTTGGGCGGTATATGTTTTTTCATTCTGTCATACCTTCAAGACATTTCACCCCGGTATACTGTGTATATGATGGTATTCAACAAGGTAAATCTTGTTTTCTCCTGTAAACTCCGGAATCAGCCTAAACCGGCTCATCGGTGTGGAAGTTGAGTGCTAGGGAAATGAGGAGACAACTTTAAAAGATCATTCTTTGACACCGCTCTCAATACCCAATCTGAAGCCTGGGTTTCATGTATGTCACACATCTGCCAACAGCTTACTGCCCATCCCATTCATAGTGCATTTTGTTTTTCTGGCCTTAATCAATGCCTATGAGTTATTTACTTTTTTTAACTTAAGTGAGGCTCCAATCACCCTGCTGCTCACTAAAATACTTCACTTCAATACTGCATCTCCATTTCAGTTTAATAGAAAGAGGAGTATCTGTATTGTTGATGGTACTGAATACAATACCTTTGGGATTTCTGAATACCGGGAAATATCGTAATGCTCTCAAATCACACAAGCCTACTAAAGTGTGTATTTTCAATAGAGGAAAATTTGAAAAAAAGGAATATGCCTTCAGTCCTCCTCCCTTTTTTGTTTTTAGGTTCCCATTGAGCGGTAATAAAATGTACTATACGCATTTTTTAATTTAATTTTCAGCTCCTTGTCTTTATATAGCTAAGCAACTGAAAGATGTTGAGTATTGACTTTATTTCTATTGAGGGGTCAAAGAAGTAAATCCTCAAAATGAATGGAATCCTATTACTGTACAAGTACAATGAGTGTGAAACACTCTACTAGTCAGTGATACAGAAAATTAAGCAAGTACTGGATGGTCAGTCTGTGTAACACTTCTGGTTGTGGTATTGCACAAAAGCAGTATTATATGTATGAACAGTATTGCACTAGTGATGGGAGTCGGTGTGTTCAGCTGGGTAACCACTCTGCAAAAACAGCTATTCCTTAGTCTAGTTATGTGGGTGTCTGTTCCATAGTGTTTCAGAGTGTACAAAGCCACTATCTTTGCCACCGTAAAACTCCAAATGCACATCTATAATATTGCTTAGTTTTTGTACTGTATCTAATCTTTGTATTCATCTTTGTTTTAATATCTAAATTACCCAATGGATGGTACCTAAACATCTCCTAAACTAAAATATACTTGTAATATACTTGTATACTTGTAAAATGGAGAGGGGTGTAGGATCTGACCTAGGATAAGTGCAAATTTAAAAGCCCCAGTTGGTGGGGTTTTTTTTGTGTGTTTTCAGTGACCATTTGCTTTCATAAACAAGCCCAGTATGCTGCCATGTCAACAAAAGGTAGTTACCTATCTGTTTTTTGGTTGATGTACAGAAATTCTGTATGTATACGGTCTTATTAAGAAGCCAAGAGGCTTCAGAATGTTTGTGGGTAAAATACTTTTACTTATGAATTAAATATTTAATAATCAAACATGTTTAATAGGATGTGCTGTGTATTGCTGGCTGTCTAAGTCTAGCAAGATGTGCCCAGATTTGGAACTATAAATCAAAGCTCTCAGACGAATGACGGTGGTCTTAGGATTTGGTTCAGCGGGTTGAGTTTCGTGGGCCTCCTAGGCTTTAGGGTTATGCTTTGGAGAGCAAAAGCTCAGGCAGCAGAGCTATGGATTCTCCAGCTAACAGACGGAGACTCTCTCTCAGCATCCCCCATGGGCCTTCACACCAGATTGCATCCTCCATGCCAAAAGAACACAATGGGCCCCAGTTCCCGGTGACAAGAGGCTTGATGTTGCTTGTGACTACAATTCTTCTGGGTATTCCAAGCCGCAACATGGAAATCAGGGACACTGACCAGGGACTACCCTGGAAATTTTTGAAGAGCTGAGGCTACTTTTATAGGGGATTGCTTCTGAGGTATGTACATAATTACGAGAGCAACAACGATTCCTTGTTCATGTTTATAGAATGGCCAAATATATTGAACTCTACCCGAATTTACAAAAATGTAACTCGTTCTCCTGTTAGTTATTGGACAAATGAAAAATTTCCCAGCTCCAAAGCAAAACTGACTCTTCCAGCTCAGGAGTTAAAGAGAATTAAATAAAATATATAACACAGAATAGGTATCAAATAAACTGTGATATAAACTCTTTGGGAGAAAAGATATATAATCCATTTTCAATAAAGTATACGGTTATGTAACTAGTTAATTATAAGGGGTAAATTAGCTTAAAAAAACTGTACAGTAGAGGTATTTGATAGGGTGCCTCTTGTCACAGTAGTCTCACCTAGTATTATAACATAATTACACAATACACATGGTGTCACGGTATGTCACTCAACACTAGAATCAGTGGTTTTCCATCCATCCATTCTCTGAAAGCACTTATCATATGCAGGGTTGCAAGGGATCCAGAGCCTATGGGCACAAGGCAGGGAAAAGCCCAGGACGGGGCATCAACCCATTGCAGGGTACACTCACACACCCCTATGGGCAATTTGGGAACTCCAGTTAGCTTCAACATGTGTTGGACTGTGGGGGACACTGGAGTACCTGGAGGAAACCTCACGATGACTCAGGGAAAACATGCAAACTCCACACACATAGAATCCTAGCAGAGACTTGAACCCACATTCCAGCGGTGTGAGGTAACAGTGCTAACCACTGTGTCACCCCATCAGTAGTTTTATCTCCATAAAAATGTTTTCTTTGGAGTACATAAATTATGAATGATATGACCACAGACAGAAGAATAAATTTCAGGACTGTGGGAGGTAGGAAAGCAGAGAGTCCACACTAGTTTTCATTAACTCTCTAAGCACAATTGCACCAGTTTCATAGTTAAACTGGTGGTTAAAGGTCACACAATCCTCTTTTGGTTCATATCAGATGGTATTTTAACAGTTGAGCATGGCAAGTTGAAAATCTTCCAACCATTATTTTTAAATGCCACTCAAATGTATTACAATGTGAAATTCTTATACATAAAACTTAAAAGGAGTAACCCTGGGCATTCAAATAAAAGACGGAGGTGGCAAGTTATTGCTATTTTCTTTATTGTAACAACACAGCATATAAAACTCTTAATGTATATGCAGACAAGACAGATTTCAAAGAAAACAATCAGATTTTTCATTAAAAAACATTTAATCTCAAAAGCTGTTCTGTGGGGGAAAAAAGAGACAGGTCTAAACGTTCACAGGAGCAGCATAAACATTCACTGAAAAGGTGAAGCCTGCTATTTTTGGACAGCACATTATACCACACAAAATGACTGGTGAAGTACAGGCTGATGTCCATCTCACATTGAGTAATAGTTCAAGCCATAATGGTCATTCTGCAAATATAGTGGGTGTGTGTAATAGGCCCGGAAATATCTTACCACTTCCTGCCTTATTTACTTCATTTACTCAGTGTGAAATATAGTCTATTGATGCAGGCCTTTGGCAACTATTCTGAAAATGACATGTGCCTGAGTTAGTGTTGTCAGAAAGGTTAAATGCAGCTCTGATCTTGCCTGCTAATTCGATATTTTGACTGAAGATACAAATCCCCAATTCCCTACAGTTTGGTTGTTATTCTCTTATTTGTCAAGACAAACACTTGAAACAACACTGTTTCGCAATCTGTCTTCACGCCAGCTCAGAACAGAAAACTATTACAGGATATCACTGAAGCAAACAGAAGTGCCACCCCATACATCACAGAATCACCCTGTTACAAAATAAACAGTTCTACAGATGTGTTGCTATCACAGACCTGTCAATCTCTTCCCAAAACCTTGCTTATATTACGGCAAAACAAATAAAATAAGAGAAATGGCTCTCTTGTCACACAATGGCCTCTGAGGTACAGACAGACCTACAATGGGAGGAATGAGTGAGGTCAGAAGAGTTCATTGCACTTTGATGTCAATCCTCCAGACACTTTCTTGAGACTTTATTCGTCCTCTTTCCCTCCCGTTTTGCTCAGCTGTAAAGGGGAGATTGAGAAATATATTGCTTAACTATTCTGCTTTTAAAACCCACATCAACTGACATCATTTTGGTATAAATAATGAACAAGTAGCTGCAAATGCAGAGCAGCAGGTGATTATAATGATGAAATTACAGTATTTAATTACAGAAATTAAAGTATACAAAATTCAATTGTGATAATGAATTCTTCATTATACACAAATTATTTAATCACAACTTACGTGCTGTATTCGTTTTCCCCCCCAAAGTAAACATGGAACATTGACAGGAGACACACAGATAAAAACAAAACATGGGTTATTTAGTTCATTCTACAACATTTCAATTTCTTAAAATGACAATTAGAGGGAACTTTGAAGAGGGGGTTGTTAAGCTTTCAGCACTATATGCTTCTTAAAAAAAAACGTACTCAACAAAACCAGCCAACTTTGCTTTTTTTTTTACCTTGATAACATCAACCCAGTTCCATCCCCGAGGAAGTTCACCCTTGTTATCTGTTGGTTAAGTTGAAGACAGAAACATTATCGCTTAATGTCTGAGATGCATGTCATCATAACATTTTCCTTGTTTTTCTAATGAACGTGTATGTGTGTATAATAAATAAAAAGTCATATTGGGGAATGCAATTCAACACTCAAGCAAGTTTGTATAACACTGACTTCCAAGGTGAAATAATTCATGAAGAATTTACTGGGATTCATATGTAATTAAAAAAAATCTATACAGCCCCTTTAAATGAATGATTCACCCGCAAATAGATACTTTGAAGAGACATCATTGGTAAGTAGAGTCTTGAGTCTCTCGTCTCTACTTAGCAAAACTGCTCCTCCAGACTGAATGGGGAATATATGTATTAGAACATAGTAAATATGCAGACACTCCCCATGTTACGATGGTCGGTGTTACAATATTTCAGCTTTACAATGAGTAAATGTTTTTCACTTCCGTATATTATTCAATAAATTACATGAGATATTCAGCAACCCGGGAAAGGCTGTACAATTTTTCAGTGTTGGTTGGCTCTGTAAATCGTAGACCAGGCAATCGAAGTGGACGAGCACTGTATTTTAGGCAAGTAAACATGAGTCTGTTACCTGTTCGTCCTGTTATTTTCCTTTTTTGAGCTTTAGTTAATTGCTCCTTCTTTTCCTTCTTTTTGATCGTAGAGTTCAAGTTTGAAGAGTCGCTGTTGGATGTCAAAGTGACTGGAGTCTGTAAGGCAGCAACAACGTCATTAGGAAGTGATTTTCTAATACAAAATAATTATAAAAACTATAATATGCAAAGCAAAGTTAGGATGCAATCTCATGCACATCAGACATGGCGGCATATTATCCATAATTAACCATTCACTTGTTTTGCCTAGTCAGGTGATACTTTGAGAATTAAGTTTTATTTCAGTCTTCAGACTGACCATGGCTCCAGCCACTGGACGGTGGTTCTCCATGAGCGATTCCTGGTTTTCTTTTGCCCATTCGAACAAAGTGTACATCATGGCAGTTCCAAGGTTGGCCTCAACTTGCTCTTCTAGTTTGGATATTATTGCTTGCTTTGTTTCTGGGGATCTAGACCCGAAACAAAGAGGCAACTATTAGGCAGAAAGGGAGTCAAACTTCTTTCAAAAGCACAAACACTGGCATGAACATGTGTCTCTCTTCAGAATTCACGTCAGTTTACAATTTATTTACAATGTCATACATGTGGTGTTTTACCGTGGTAATTTACTACACTTTATGAGTGCAAGCTCCTCTCAGTAGTAGGGCATGTCAACATAACCACTGTGCTACATGGTGCCGATAGTACTCACATTCTATTGTTGAAAAAAGCATCTAAGGATATTTGTGGCGCTGTTTCAGGATAGGTTTTTGGCCATGAGATTTCCAACAGAAATGCTTTAGCATCGTCGTGATCTCCAATCTAAAAGCAAACACCCTGAAGATCAATGCAAGGCATGCGTTTCTTCGAAAATGACATATTCAAAACAATGCATGTAAATGTATTAAAAGAAGTCGGTGTAGGACTGAATTTCACAACATGATGAACACACAATTAACAAAGTCTACTTACTCTAAACTGAAAAGTAACTGGGTTCAATTCTTTAAAGCAATCATCCCCTTCATAAATAGAGCGAAGAGCCTCAAGTTCCATCTGAAACGTGTAGCAAAAGGTAACAAAAAGTTACACATAATGATAGACGCCACTGAAGCATCACTGTGTAAATGACATTTCATTAAAATGTCAAGCTTTATTAAACTGTCAGATTTCTCGTGTCATACACGTTATTTCAGGTTATACTTCCAAAATATTCGTGAATCAAATAATTTTGTGCATATTACATTTACCATTACTTCAGCTTCTTGCTACTGATCACTTTGTTAATCAGTAAAAGTTCAATTTGAAGTTACAGAACTGTTGTCAAGTCGAGTTGAGAAAACTAAAACAGTTACCATAAAACGTGATGACAGGCAACACCATTCAAAGATATGTAAAATAACATCTATTTATTACATGATGGACCGGTTGAATGTATATGTATGTGTATCTGTATACACCCAAAAAACTCAGTAGCAAGTAGCAATAAAGCCATTGATGGTAGCCACCCGGCTAATGAAAACTGCTCGCTAGCTAGCAAGTTTAATATCTATCTTAAGGTTTAAGAACCAAGAACCCGGTACCTCTTGATCTTCGTTCGCAGTCATGATTTCGCTACCATTCACGCTGTTACACATGCACAAGTATAAAGTCAGTCGATTAAGCACGAAAAAGTAACATGACAAATGCACAAGGTCTCAAAATGCATCAGCGGCACTCAGCCGCGCTCAACCCTCACCGCTGCACTTCGACCTCTGGGTGACGTCGAATTCACGCGAGACTTTGCGTAAGCTCGCGAGGTGTGCTGGAGCTTGTAAACAGGCAGCACATGGCCAGTACCAGTATTTTAGTTAGTCGTGTGAACGCTATTAAGCGTGTGTGTCTTGTACGTCTCTCCTGCCTTGTGTTATATATTTAATTTGTTAATTATTTTTTTTATTTTATTCTTTTTATTTTTTCTTTATTGACAGCTCCATGCAAATATTGAAATATTGGTCATTCGAAATATGAAATAAATAGATTAATTCGACAGTTTAAAAAAAAGTTTTATCTGTTGTACTTAGGTATTTCATATTTCGTTCACATACAACTACATTACAGACTGTATATCCTACCTAGGACAACTTAATTCTGTGTAGTATGATACATTACACCCTGTGATGGTTTCATTCGATCCGTCCAGAATGTACCTTGCTTTGTGCCTTTTTCTTCCATGGGCATCGTTTATGTCATCCCACATATTGAATAAGTGACTAAAAGATGGATATACATCATTCTAGGGCTGGTCCCAGAAAGTAATATTCAGTTGGAGACCCCTGCAGACAGTCGTGGTTATTTATTTATTTGTTTCTTTCTTTGTTGGTTTGTTTGTTTTGCATCAGTCAGGGCGCATTACGATAATAACATGGTAACACCGACAGAAGCTTACGAAGTAACATTTCAATGATGAATATAGATAAGGGGAATCGTGAATGGGCCTGTATTTGTATATTCTAGAAGGAGGCTTGCAAAAAAAAAAACAATTCAGGTGCCCGGGTCGACCCGTACGTGACGCGGGTCACCTTACCAGAAAATTTCACTGGTCGGGTAAGTGACAATGCAACTCGCAGAAATGTTGCGTGCAGCTGGCTTTGTGTTATGGGCTTGCTGAATTGCGTGGAATAGGCAAGACTGTGATTACCAGCCCACCTATTTGTACCTTTGCCAGTCACTGGGGCTGTACCCTCATGGGTTTGCCAGGTGTACCCTAGTTGTATGTAAATGCACCTTTTACTCTAATTTAAGGTACAGAAATGGACTCTGAGGAACATCCCCAAGGCATAATCAACATTAATGTACAATCAGTGGTACAAAAATGTTCCTCATAGTCCATTTCTGTATCTTAAAAGGTACACTTACCTTTGAGGGTACAGCCCCAGTGACAAGCAAAGGTACAAATTGCTACTCTTTTTTTCTGACTGTGTCAAGATGTCTCCCAGTTACCATGTAGAGAAGCCTGGCTTCCAGGCAGGTCCTAGAGAAGCGTGGTGTCGGGCAGGCTCCTAAAATACAACAATCAAAGCATATTCACCGATACGCTTTTTTATATTCTCTATTTTGATAAGGTGTACATGAGTCTTTCATAGACTTCAGTGAAGTACGTCATCGGTGGGCATCTATGGGCTATATATACCCTAGTTTTAAATGGAAAATTTATATATAATAAATAAATTTATATATATGTATATATATATGTTGTCGAAAGCAATTTTTGTGAAACAAATAGCACTGTGGTTCAGTTACTGTAGTAAGATAGATTACTTTTAATTGCAAAATAAAATGAATGCACATTGATAAATTGACTAATTCAGTTCTTTTGGAAATTTTATGGGGGAAGCTGTGCTTCCCGTGTAGTCTTAGCGCAATCGCCGTTGCTTCCAGATTATGGGAACTACACAACTTCATTGTTGTCCATTTCATGAGTAGTAAATGTTGTCTGCTTCTAGCTTAAACTGTCCTAGTCCAATCCTAGTTTATTGACACCTGTGATACTGACCTGTAAGTGATCCATTTCCATCTTCACCATACCCGAATTTTCTATTTTAATGTTATACATTACATGTTCTAATAGCCTCTCTTTCTTTGCAGATTTGGATTTTCATTTCCAGCAATGGAATATCATTACTTGGAAATCCAAGAGGGTTTAATTCAGTCACATCACAAATACCAACTATTCTCCAAAGAATCTTCAATTAATTTATTGATGGTGTTTGAATTCTTATTGATTCATTGTTTTTCACAAGCATGAATTATTTGTACACTTCCAGTACTTTTACTCTAATAGTCTAAAAACTAATATTGTAAATTTGGAATATAACTTTGGAATATAATTTTATTGGATATATGAATGGAAAATTCTTGTAATGGGCATAAGTACCTGTTTATAAATTAGTCTAGAAATTACAATTACAGATCTTTCTTTCAATTTATATCAATACTCAGAAATACTGCTGGCATATTTATTGATAAAGATAAATCCAATAGAAGATTAATTTGGATCAGGCAGTATATAGGAAATAGGAACCAATCTACATTCTATTGGTAGCAGTTTTTGAGAAATTCATCTAATTGAGGAGTTGCTTCAGGAAAAAACAAATGATAATATCATTGAAACGCATGCATCTTAGCATCACAATGTTTGTAATTAATTTCTGAATATATATACACACACACACACACACACACACACACACACACACACACACACACACACACACACACACACACACACA
>JAODKC010000016.1:13516375-13526909 GCA_026777985.1 Mormyrops attenuatus
GTTAGGTTCTCCCCAAACGAGCTTGATGGGCCGAATGGCCTCCTCTCGTTTGTAAATTTCTTATGTTCTTATGTACTTTCAGAGAAATCATTGCTCAACAGTCATTGGATTGTAGTATGAACGGTTTAGATGTATTGCAAAACTAAGGGATCACACAAACCAAACCACTGTTTTTGTTTCCGCTGAGTTCCTATTTAATTCTTCGTCAAGTGCAGAACGGCAAACTAATCAATGCTCTTAGCAACATAAAGGAATGGAATTAGTTTCCCAGCCTTTGTGACTCTACCAGGAGAGCTGGTATAGACCGAAGGGAGCAGAATGAATGGGTTTTTTTGCATTGGGCCAGACAGATCTGTTGCATCCGGTCGTGTGTGACCTGCAGAGCATGAAATGGCAGGCTTGGAAAGTGAGAAAAGAGAGACTTTTTTTGCTAAGACTGGGTTGACATTTATATTACTGTATGCATCTATTTTTTCTACATTATGTTAAAGGGAAAATGTGTAACAGTTTACCTGAGGAGGCTCAAGTAATTTAGCGACTCAGTTGCTACTATAGTACAAATCATGAACAAATATAGTAACTGCATGAAATACATGCACCGTTATGAATGATTAATGATGATCGAACATGGGATCAGTATGTAATTAACACTTATTTTGGTAACACTACTTGATGGGGCACAGATACTCAATTACTACTAAAGTACAAATCATGAAAAAATCGTGAACAAATATAGTTGCTACTCGAGATAAGATGCATCATGATTCGTTAATGATGAACAAACATATCAGTATTTCACTTGTGTTATTCATGACTTGTTCCTTCAGTAGTTCCTTAGTAGTTCCTTCAGTAGTTCACAAAGATATACAGAATTAACAGATATAGTAACAAATATAGCAACTGCTTATGATGAAAGATGCATCATGATTCATTAATGATGAACAAACATGAGATCAGTATTTAACTTGTATTATTCATGACTTGTTCCTTCAGTAGCTTCTTAGTAGTTTGATTCGAGTTACATCATGCCTCTATATCTCCTGCTGTTACTTCCACAGAGTGCTGACTAATATTGTGCTTTCAGTTAGCCCTGCGTGGCTAATGCATAGCATCAGGGTGCATGAAGGTCAAGCCAGCCCAGAGTTCAGTGTTTCAGTTTTACAAATAACCCATCCACCCTTGGCTTTCCTTGGTTTTGAAAAAGCTGGCCTAATTTGGATAATCTAGTTCCAAATCATACTTAATATTTGGTAAATCTTACATTTGAACTATATATTTTGTCAATAAGGCTCCTGGTTGCTAGATTGCTTTGTGAACCAAAACTGGTCACACAGAATTTTCCACTTTTTGAATTTTTAAAAGAATATTACAACTTGAATTTTCATATTTTGGCAACACATAAACCACTTCAGAATTCAGTAGTGTCTTTTCCTTCATAAATGACCCTGTTTTTTGTCCCACTTCTCCAGATGAGGGTTACTGCAGTCTTTAAAAATACTTCTAGTGCAGTTTAAGGCTCTCTCACTGGACTTTGTATATAGTGAGGAACTAAATTGCAGTGACAACGAGAAATAAAAAAGTCACCTATGCTGCATACCCACATCATTTCACTAGTGAATAGTTTTCGGAAATTGACTTTTAAATTAATGATTAATTCTGTTTGTATCTTTTGTGCTTCTAGGCATGTTGGAGAGTTTTCATCAAAGCCAGGCCTTACTCAGGCTTTCATTTATGATTCTTTTAAACCTTCTTCATGTTTGAATTCAGAGTATACAAAGTCACGAGGTTTACACGAGGAGTACTTACTTTACCACTTATCAGATTTTTTTGTACAACCCACATGAACTTATGTACAGACTTTAGAGAGTGGTGTAAATCAGAAATGGGTTGTTCTAAAGTGTCTTTAACTTCTTGCCTCTCGTTTAGCACTCGCGAGAGCCTGGCCTCAAACACATCCAGCATCGTGGAGAGCAACAGACGGCAGAACCCAGCCCTGAGCCCCGGGCACCTGGGCACCATCAGTGCTCCACTTCTCACCTTCCGGACGGTGCTGGAACCCCCAACTCCCCAGTCGGAGAAACTGCAAAAACCAACAAATTGCTTGACTTCCATCACAAGTGTCTGACACAATTCAAGTATGGAAGAGGAGGAGGAAGGCAGTTGAAGAAGACCCCATCTCGTAGGAACCCTTTGAAACTGGCACAGTTATGTCAGCATATACTCCAGACTTCCAGATGCTACAGTAGGATTTTTCCACAAGTCCTTAGACACTATTTTTTTTTTAATTTACACAGCTCTATTGAAAAATTTAAACCTTTCCTTGTTTGACTGGAGGAGTTTGAAAACTAAATCAACTATGCCTTAGTTGAGCTGATTTTTCTGGTGTTCAGTAGCTGGTGTCTTTTCCTCTCAGAAAGGCAAGCATTCTACAAACAACCAAAAGTTATTCCACTTTTGCCATGCACTGTACAGCAAGTCGTCGCTAGTTTTTTGGCCTGAAAGTTGAGCTTCACTTTCTAACGTGGTCTCTGTCTCGTTCGTAATCTCAGGTCATGTACATGTAAGGTCATGTACAGTGTATGTCCACTAAATTTATAAGTACCGGCAAGCTCCGAGTGCCAATACTCTGTATTCCAAAAAGACTGGTTGGCGGTGTGCTTGTGTGGGACGTGAACTTCCAAGCAGTCGGGGTCCTGCTGTTTGGCCCCCGTTAGACAGTAAAGTGAGCCGCATCATGAGTTTGTGCGGGCCCCCCGAAGGGGAGCGGCCGCTACATGGTGAATGCATTTGATCAGTGGGTCTTCGCAGGAGCCCTGCCACTGCTGTGCTTTTGCTCATGACTTGACCGAATTCGGTGGAATGAGCCAGGCTGGAATAACTTATGTTTACATAGGAATCAGGTTTTTGGCGATTCACTTCCTTTTTGATGGACGGCACATGAACTTTTTGGGTAAACTCCTCCGCCAGCACTGAGGGCTTCAGAGCCAAATTCGTGGAAGTCCCTGTTCCTGGGCAGCTAATCCGTTCATCATTTCACTCTGTCGTTCTTTTATTCACTTGGAAAACAGAAGCAACTTACTTTTTGTTCTCTTATAAAAAATAAATTAGTTTCCTGTACTTAACTTTCTTCTTAGGTAGCGAGCTGGCAGCACAATAGGTTAATGAGTATATAGGCAATCACAGGCCAAAACAGCTGGAAACTTGTAAATCCCTGCTTTGTCTATGCAGCTGTACACACAATAAAATCGGCAACGTTAATGTAGCGTAGACGGCGTTAAACTAATTTCACACATCCTCTCACGCTATGCAGGTCACAGGTCACTTTTTTCAGGATGTTTTACATTGAAAAGTCATTTCTTCAGTTTTTAGACGCCAATCAGATTATAGATTCAATACGTTATTACTGTATTTATGAATGAATTCTTCTTTTCCTGGTTCTGTCAACTGTGGTATCTTATTCTGTTCATCTGTCCCTTATATGGCGGCAAAAGAGGCTTTGTAACGTGGTAAGCAAACGCTGCCCAAGAGTCCAATCACAGCTGGTACAGGATTTGCTTTGATTTCATTTTGCTTACAGCCCCATAGACTGACACGTGTATGTGCTTAACTACCTCCGTTACCCATGCTCCTCTCCTCCCACCCATTTCACACCGCTCTTTTAAAACCTCGTACAGGTGAGTTTCAGTTTTGCCAACAGTTAGTCACCTGTACTTTGTTTCTCACACCTGTGGGTGAACCTGTAGACTTGATTTCCGAATCAGCAGCATTCCTACAGATGATGAAGGAATGTTGATTTTTTTTTTTATTTACTTAAATGTCACTGGGCATATACTCAGTACTGGTAGCCAACACACAGCACTGATCTCAATCAGTCTAGCATTTTCATCCTACTCCTCTTGCCAGGCTGTTACTGTTACTTTTTTCTTTCCTAATGCTGTTTATCTAGAGAGGGTCCAATTTGTTCAGGATCCAATCCCAGGACATTTAGGGCAAATGGCATCCTGAACAAAAGTCCAGCCACTCACGCATGTACACACTTAGGGCAACTAAGAATAACCAATTATGTCTGAGCTGCATGTCTTTGGGTAGAAATCTGATTATCTGGAAGAGAACTCAAACTCGTCGTGAAAATGGGGTCCGATTCAACCCAGGGTTGGATCTGGGTCACCCTGGAACTGTGAGGTAACTCTGCTGTCCACTGAGCCACTCTTCTTATTCCATGTGATGCACAGTACCTGAGAAAGGGACACCCAGCTGGTCAATGAGACTCCCACCAAGGACACCTCTTAGATCTGTCACATCAAGCCCTTAGCAAATCCTCAGTGTAAAAAGATTTCTTTTTTTGTCAAAGTCAAAAGGGAGTATTGTAGCCAAGACTGCCTTGTATAAACGTTTGCACTGAAATGCCTGGTCTCTGGTTGCTGTAAAATCCATCCAGAAGGATGCTCTAAATATTGTAAAGTATTTCATATGAAATAATGACAGTCTGTGAAATGTCTTCCCTTAACGTTATGGATTTTTAAAAGCACCCAGTAACATTGTTTTTATAGTGTCAGTAGATCATACTGTAAATGTTTCAGTCATGTTTAGTACAATTTAAATGAAGGAGAGATTAGGGATTTTTTGTAATGTCTATAATATTTAAAAGTCACTACTTGTGTAGTAATGGTGTTTACTGTTGTTGTAGTGTGTGACCTACCTTTTGGGGGTTGTGTTTTTTAACACAATAAAATAAGGTTTGGTTATAAATTTCACATGCCTTGACTCATTTGTAGACATTCTGGGAAGGGAGCCTAGCCTTTTGCTACATAGGTGTGGTAAGGAGCACATGCTGATTACAGCACCTTGCTGCACCCACCACACCTCAGGGATGAGAACTTGAGTGCAGCCATGCAGTGGGTGATACCTCAGTACCACACTATTCCGAATGGACCGGTTTGAGTTTTTTTCCAGTGGCTGGAGTGCCAATCTTGCCACCAACCCCCAAATTTTTCCTGTAAGTTGCTTGCAGGGCTAGATGTAGATTAACATCATACCCAGGATGAAGAAATTGAAGGTTAAGGGCCTCACTCAAGGGCCAAACGGGGTAGAATCACTCTAAGCATTCATGGGATTCAAACCAGCAACCTTCCAAGTGCTGGCACAGAGCCACCACTCTGCCCACACAGTATATATGCAATATATATTTTGCTACATACCCAAGGTATATATGTACATGCAAAAATAATGGAAACATCACATCCAAAGGGACCTTAACTTTAAAGTAAGACTCGACGCCAATCATTTCTGTGACATGGAAATTTTCAAAGTAACACGAGTCCTAGTCTGAATTTCAGGGACATCAGTTACTAAAGTTACAAAATTATACAATGTATCAATAATCTGAAATATCGTGACAGCCTATGGCAAACACAGACTAACTTGTAATGGTAAATAGAAACACTGCTCTCAATTTGAAACTCAAGGACAGACCTCAAAAGCCACAGAAACTGAAACAGGCACCTCTATGATCCATTTTCTCCAAAAGTAGTATGTTGTGAGCTTCAAAAAGGTGGAATGTATGGCAGATATTACTTGCAGGGGCGCCTTAAGGCAGGAGAAAGTTAGGATGATTCCAAGGACCCCTGAGTGACAGGGGGCCTCGGAAATTAGGAAAATAACTGGATTGGTTGGGACTGGGGGGCCCAATATGATATGCCTTTATGGGGCCCAAAATCTCTAGCAATGCCCCTGATTACTGTGTTGGGCATTTCAGGTCCAGTAGCTACAAATTCAGACCAGGATTTTGTTTCTACCAACCAGCAGAGCATGAAGAGTCACAGTCAAAGAGTATTCACCTGGTTGGTAGAAACAAAATCATGGTGTGGATTTGTAGCTTCTGGGTCTGAAATGGGCAACATTTGGTCTGCCCAACTATGACAATACCCAAAGACAGACTACCAGGTTTAAAGAGCACAAAACCAAAACTGAACCCCTGAGCAATGGAAAACCTTATATGGTCTGCCACCAGGTTCCTGTAGTTCAAAAGGTAGTATATTGTGCAAACAATGCATGGGTCCCAAACTCTATCCCAGGCAGAACACATAATAATTAATAAATAGTTAATAAATAATTATCCTTCCCTCTACTGCAAGCCATTTTGGACGTCACAAAAATGAATAAATGTAATGTAATGATGTGTATTCTCTCACTCTCATTCCTGCTTCCAGTGGGGATTATGTTTGGGGTAAGCCAAAGGATGCCTTCAACCCACAAAGCACATTTGTTAGGGCAGTCATCTCATAGGAGTCATTAGGTGTCATGATTGCTCTGTATAGTCATATTGTCTCCACTACCTGGGGCGTCTTTCCGGCCTGCTCACCCTTCTGCCTGTGACGTCTCTCCTGAATGTCCTGCTGCCATAGCACTGTTCGTCCTGCCACCTGAAGCAGCACCAGCACCTGCCTGACTTCCGCTTTGAGACTCAAATATTAAAATTTGGACAGTGTGAATTGGGACTTTGCCATCTTGCTCATTTGACTTCCTCTGCCGGCCCCTGGAGGATGGGCTCCCCCTTTGAGGCTGGTACCTCCCAAGGTTTCTTCCTTCTAGGGAGTTTCTCCTTGCCACTGTCACCTCTGGTTTGCTCACTGGGGGCTTTGGGCAGGGATAATGCAAAGCGTTCTGAGACAATGTAATGTACATGTAAAATTGAATGGAATTGTATTGAATATAAAGACCAAGGTATATGAGGCAGTTTAACTGAACGAGGTGAACCCTATGGTTCCCTTATTGTGTTTCCAAATTCCAAGATGATAATGCCCCCATATTTATTGCTAAACAAACTGAAGAGTGGTTTCATGAACACTAGGATAAAGTGAAATATCTTCTACGGCCTTTTCAATAAGATCCAATAACTGAATCTTTATATAAGTTCTGGAGTGTAGAGTGTAAAACTGGGGGGGACTTTTCAGCATTAATTAAAATATTATTTTGACACGGGTCAGAGCACACCGAAAAACAAATAGGAAAATTGCAGCGTGGTTTGCCTTTGGACATACAAGGCAGTAGGACTGAACATTTCAGACTATTTCGTATTTCTTACGACTCAACAAGTCATCTGTTACACTCAGTATCAGGTTCTCATAAAAGTAAGCCTCACACTAAGTACTTCTACATTTCATGCAGTATCCTCAAATGTCATATCATTTCAAATACTAATGTCATTTCAACTGTGGCATTTTTCAAATGAGATTTGGATGTCACAGATCATACTTGCAATATTAAGTAAAGACTATAGGGGGAGCTCTAGGACCAAATTATAACATTATTAAACATTACATTTGCAATTATTAAAACAGACAAAAGTTTAGATTATGTTAAATTAGATTAGATTAGATTACATTAACTGATTAATAGTATGTGCATTTCAACATCTCCACAGACAACACTGAGACACACATCAGAAATGTTAAACTTCCAAACTTCTTTAGGGGCACTCATACCTACTGGACTCCATGACAGCTACCTTGCTATGTTCGTTGCTTTACACAAAAACCTCTGGTAAATAAATAGATGTAAATGATTACATCTTAAGTCCATAATCTTAACCACTCTCCAACTTACATTGCTCTTGATCCCATCAATGCCATGACCTTCTGACAAATCACAAGACATACAGTACTGTGCAGAAGTCAAAAGAAATGTTTAAAGCTATTTATCTGGGTAGTAAGTGCACTTTTGCTCAGAGCAAAAAAGACAGTTTAACATTATAACATATGCAAATTAAGAGTAACACAATAAAAACTCATAAGAATTTCTTCAGTTCTCCAGAAATACCTTAACATCTTGCTGGATGACTAGATGAGCACTGCTTCAGTTCCCAAACCTCTCCTCAGGGGCACCCAAGCCATTCCATGATTTTTTAAAATTTCATCACCAGCTCAATTAATTAATTAATTTAATTTGTTTTTAAAACTCCCCAGCTCAAGAAATTAAGGAAGGTCTGCTATTTGAAAATCCCCAAAACATTGAAAAGGTCTTAATTCCATTGACAGCACTACTGCTTGCTCTCTTTGTTACCAATATCCATTAGTTCCTCTGTGTTTTTCAAACCCCAGGCTGTATTTTGACAGTAAAATACCTGTTTATTTAACAGGTATCCAACAATAATACTTGATGACACTGACCAGAGTTTGTCAGACTCTCAGGTTTGGCTGGAAAACCACAAAAAGAGTAGTCTTAAACTATTCAATTGGCCTCAGAGTGAACCTACAGAGTAAACACAAGAGCATAACATAACTAGGACACTTTCTTAAAGGCACCATGTTACACATTCTATTTCTTAGTGATATATCGAATTAGTAAAACCTGGATTCCTACAGACTCTTTAATAAGCAGAAACATTCGTCTGCAAACCATGAAATCAATTCTGACTTGCATGAATTTAAGTTACATTTTACAGACAAATCAGATGTGACCAAAAAAATCCAAAGGATTATGTTTAATCTACCAATAGATTCAGTACATAAAACAAAGAGTCAATACAGATATTTATATTCAGAAATAGTCTTTAATCTATAGAAAATCATATGCTAACGATGTGGTTAAACGCTGGCACTCCAACCAACGCAATGTCAAACGTTTGCATCACTTTCCCAAAGCATTTATTATTGAAATAAATTTTTATTTATTTTCCCTATATCTACAGATCAGCAGCTGGTTTAGCTATGGAGGCCAATGCCAACATCTGTTCAAGTACAGCGCCCTGTATAGCTACAAATATTTCAGTTCCTGTGATAGTCACCATGTACCATATGTGTGGGTGCAAAAGGAGCAGGCTGGGTCTCCACACCTAGAAGGTCAGGACCAGCGCAAGCAGGACGGAGGCAGCGGTGCCGAGAAGGAAAGGCGGGGCCTGGGTAGCCGCTCCGCTCAACATGTACTCCACCCGGGACCAGGAGCCATTGTTGGGCAGCGGTTGGATCCCCAGTACGCTGCACATTAAGTTGTACACGTCCACCGTACGGATTGGAGCTGCCTTAAGATCCTTCTTGAAATCTTCCAATTAAAAAAACACATAAGTCACAGCACAAAGAGAGTAAATTAGCCCTCATGAAAAAAAGCGAACATACATGCCCCCAAATGCTTAATACCTGTTTACACCATGTACACTAGTGGCCAGAATTGTAGAGACACATTGCTTTTTTGGCATTACGCTTTAAAAATTGCTACTTGAATACTGGCAGCGGTGTTTATAAACAATCAAAGAATGTTTACAACTATCATACACTAGATGATTAAGTAACTGGAGTATCTGGAATCAAATTCTGCAGCCTCTAAAAACTGGAAGTGTTTCCACAATTTTGGCCACTGCACCTTACACCTTGTAATACCTTACACATTCGGTGGTTGTTTACCAGGCTCTCTTAGTTGCACTGAGAATTTCTTAACCCACTGGATCAGTGACCTTTGTGGGATTAGGAACATGAAATGCTCATTTCTCATTATGTCAGGACAGGGTGTAGTACTCAGGTTTTGTTGGGCCTGTTTAGAACTTGAAAAAAGCTGCTTTTGATAACTGTCTTCAATATTACGGTCATACTTCAGCTCACAGACAGATGAACTAAGATTTTCCTGTGTAATTCTACGGTACAGAGGAAAATTCATGGTTTACGTAATGGTGGAAAATTACCCAGAGCCCCATGCAGCAAAATATCTCCAAAGAACGTAACCTACCAGCATACTTGACATATTAATATAAGGTTCTTACGATGGAACGCACCATCGTGTTTTTTCCACCTACAGAGGTACCCATGTCTTTTTTTTCCTCTCAGACTCCCTTCATATACTAATACAACCTACGAAAACATCTGAGCAAATAAAATGTGAACAATGGGATAGGGTGCAATTTGCGAGGTGTTACATTCTGTTTTCACAGCACCGTATATGATTTTATACAAAGATTTTCAATTAAATGATAAAGTTTAAAGGAAAAAGGACACATTTTCCACCTGTATATTAGACTTTTGACCCTCTGAATAACATATATGCTGCCTATTTTGAATTGTCTTCTAGATACCTGACACACCCAGAGTTAGTGCAGAGCCACGAACACACCTAGATTGTTAGAAGGGTCATCAGATTTCCCTTTAGATAAGATTAAGCTGTTACTTAACATGCTGCTGATTCATGTTCATCACTGTTACTCATTAGCTGAAAGTACATAAGAGGAACCATCTGATTGTGCCATTTGAAGACAGCATATGAGCATGTTTACGGTCATGCTGCAGTTTGAATGAAGCCCATTTGTTTGTACTGATTCCACAATAAATGTGCTACTGTACTTCTTGCAACAAGATGACAGACTGTTTCAGGGGTGTGTTTAAGGCCGGCTTGCGGTGGAAAACAGACCAAAACCAGCAAAGCTTGACTGGTGGTAGTCGAGTGAGGGAAGCCTACTGGTTTACCTGGTCCACGAGCCAGAAAGAATCCCCTCATGTCCAGGAACTCGTTGTCATAGCCATGCCATCCATGTTGCCAGCCGTTCCCAGTG
>JAODKC010000016.1:13553131-13573363 GCA_026777985.1 Mormyrops attenuatus
CATTGGCAGACCCTTGAGGGTACAGCCCCAGTGACAAGCAAAGGTACAAATTTGTACCCTTTTTTCTGAGAGTGCATTCTGTTTATTACACCAATTATGTTCCAGATTTTTTAGGGCCCCTGTCATTCAGGGAATCATCCTAACTTCGCCCCCTTTATGGTGCCCCTGCATAGGCGTAGGTGAAATCATGTATCAACATCTGACCCAAAGTGCTTCAAATGTTTCTGGCTTATTAATTAATTAAAATTAAATTAAACGTTGAGTGTTGAGTGATATCATTGATTCTCAGCATATGTCAACGTACATAGATTGATATGTACTAAGAGATGCGGAACTTCAATGTTTGTTTTTTTCAGCAGTTCAGTTCAACACTTGCAGTCCAAAGATTACTCTGTTTCCTCCCCTGGGCTGTTATTGTAATCAATATGTTACAGCGCAAAAGCGATAATATGGTAATAATAATAAAAATAATGCTGTCATTTTTAACGAATCATGAGACAAACCAGTTGCAAACATATCCATCCAACTTCCACACATGCATGTGTGAAATGAATTTTGTGATCTGGAATGGTAACGTGAATACCTACTTAACCCGCCAAGACAATCACTCCAAAGGTGTAAAAACAAGTGAGAAAAAGAACATAGTAATTAGCATTCACATATAATCTCGGACAATGTATAACTTTAAGTTTTCCAACATTTGATAACATTCCACCATTCTCTAGCAGCCTAACAATGCTTATTTATTGGTTTCTTGTGTCATACAATCTTTAGAGTGTAACAAAACAGAGTATGATTTTTAGAAATAAAATTGGAATACATTACAAAAACAATTTTTTCTTGATTGCACAAAAGAGAAATTCAGCTTGTATTTCTAACTAAACTGGTCCATAGCTTTTCAGATCAACAAAAAAAAACGTTAAAATGATTTAAAAAAAATTTTTAAAATCTTAAAATGACATTTTCCCCTTATAATTTAATTTGCATACTTTCTAGTTATATCATTGAAAAACCATCATAAGAGCAAACTGTCAATTATCGTGTATGACCACTGCGTTCATCTGTTCAAAAGATTTGACATTCATTTCTTTATCCACAAGATGGCGCAAATAAACCGATTTCGCGTGTTAAATTTACCCACTAGCGATTACAAATGACATATTTTAATCTGAAATTCTGAAATGACAGGACAGCTTGTTACTATTTTCATTACTTTTGTATATTCATGAATGTCTCAATGCTGCATGTTTGTTGTGGAATTATCTCAATTTTCAATAATCAACTATAAGTTCAGGTTTTGTATTTTCATTTTTGTTCACTAGCCCAACAAGGGCTGGACAGGGACTAAAAATTGGCTATGAACTTTGGGGTTCCCCATGGCTGAGCAGGTTGGAATTTCCCCACGATCAATTTTGCTAACTGGGGTGGGGTCCCTGCAATGTATTTTGCAGAGCAAAGGGGGGTTCCCCATGATAATTTTTACCTAGTGATAAATTTTGCAGATGGGGGGAACCCCACGATTATTTTCCTGGCATACTGGGAAAATGTCCGATATGCCAGAAGGCCAGTCCAGCCATGAGTCCGGTACTCATACTCATGCCAAACACCAGGTTTTTTTACATTTCCAAGAGATCCTCTGGATACTATCATAAGCCTCTTGCTGCCTGAAAAGAGATGAGTTAGGGGTTCAGGACAGGCTTGACTAGCCTTCCCCAAATATTCCCAGGCTGTCCAGGAAATTCTATCCCTTGAAACCTTCTTTATGATGGGGACACAGCACATTTGCCTTACAATGGGGGCATCATGCATGACCATGGTTTCTAGCTGGTCCAAATCTAGAACAGATGCAATTGTGGGGAAAACAATTCCTCTCCTCTATGGGGTTGATAATTGACTTGGGGAAGAGTTGCTTTTCCTCTTGTTTCAGCAGTGACTCAGAAGAGTAGCACATTCAGCGTAAAAGCAGGATACTGGTAAGCTTTGGAGACTGTGCTAGTGGATTTTTTTTAAGTAAGGAAAATGGATTTTAGGGATTTATGAGACTCAGCATCAATAGAGGACATTGTATTTGAATCTCAGTTAGAGGTCAGACTGCTGCTTCTCAAGATAAGAGTTTGTGTGTCAAAAAAGTATGCAAAGGACAAGAATCAGACAGGGAAGTGAAGTTTGCATCGTATTTCGTTATGAGAAACTTGAGGTTGTGAAAGAAATACTGCTGGGGAGGAAAGCTGCAAGATGTGGTGGAAAAGATTAATGGCTTGGAAGGGGAGTGCCGAGACCCCACAGGAGATAACAGCTAAGGTATGAAAGGAAGCTCAAGAACTTTGAACTTTTGAGATACTTTGTGGAGCAACATTGCTGCACAAGCCGTGTCTCCCTTGATCTGATAGAGAATTAAAAGCACTGAACACTAAACACTAAAACTCCTGCTGTCTCTCAGCTTCCTTGTAATGAGAAAGTCCAGGACGGCGGCAGATGCATCAGTGGGGGGGTGGACTGCTATGCTCTGGATGGTAGAATGTACAAGGTGGCATGACAAGAGAAGCTGTCTTAGCCTTGGCTGCTGAACTTCAGGGAGTGTGTATGGGGGCAGTATCATCATGGAATATGGGAACATCATGTGGGAAAGGCATGACAGGGTCCAGTAAAATGGCCTCAAATTCCTTGGCAATTATATGACCATACAGAGTGGTCCTAATGACTTCCATGAGAACGGTGCCCATAGCAGTACTGATCACCAGCTATATATAACAATTGACAATAGGAGTTTTGGGATAAGGACTTTTAGTATCCCTAGACCCTGTTATGCATTTTCTGCATTGATCTTGGATAAAATTAACCTCTGATGGGCCCTTTCACAAATTTTAGCCCTTTGAAGGTCATAAGATCCAAAACTTGTTGACACTAGGTTGTTGAATCAGTTCCTTGGAAATTTTTCAGGTGGTATTTAGCAACTATCCTGTGTTCAAAACACCTGTTCCTCTTTACCAGTTAATTTTGTCTGTCTACGGCATGCCCTGTCATTCTTTGGGACTATCCCATGACACATTAAATACGTTTTCACCTTTTGGGATTAATGCAACTAGTTTCACCACTAATTCTTCAGCCTTTTCAGAGCTGTGTCCATTGCCTCACATTGCTTTGAAATCTCACATTTCAAAATGTTTGCTGTCAGATCACTTTTATAGCTGACACATTATGCTAATTGGCATTCTACATAATATGACTCTACGTTTTGGTTGCATCTGGAGTGTTCATTTAATTAAAATAATTTTTTTTCTGCATATTACATACAAATATACACATAGGTGCTGTGTATGTATGTGTTTTTGGCCTCATTTTTCACTTTTATTGAGAATGCTATAGGAGAGAATGGAAAGGAATTTAAATGAATAGGCGTTTAGCGAAGCCTTGCTTTTGTAACCGAAGGAGGGTTTTGTATTTCGCTCGTGCAAGTCGGAGCGACCGCAGGTTTGCTGTGGCGTCATCGCCGTTGTTGCAATGCCTTCGGGAGGGAGGAGCCAAATAGTCAGCAGCTTGAAGCACAAAAGCGGGGAGAGAAGGTCGGGGATTCAGACTCTTTAATGTAACACTGCTTCTCAGCAGCCCACTGTTCAGTCACCAAGGGTACAACTGCCTGTGCTTCAGGTATTTATAAGGTATGTGGCGAGTGAAAAGCGAAGCCATGTCGTTTGCTTGGCGCCTGCGTTGAGGCAAACGTTTCAGTGTCTGACGCCTGATGCCTGAATGAAAATGTGGTGCGGCCCAAGAATTTCCTAATTTCTCATAACAAAATATTTTCCCACAAATGCGACTCAAACTTTATCGATCGAACTGTTTAGGCCACAATTTCGGAGGCAATGCCAAAACGGTTTGTGAAGTGACGGGACCAGCTGTAGCACCTTCCATGATGTGTCTCTGACAAGGTCATATTCTGCACTTGAGGTAAAAAGCTCTGGTAAATGACAGTTTATCAGATACAGCGACTGCCTGTAGGCAAATTGCTGTTAACTGCTTTCCGTGAAGTGTACTGGACAATTCAGTAGGTTGGAGAGCCTGTATTTGTACACGTTATCTGTGCAAATCTTCACCAGCAAGTTAATGTCTAAGGCAAAAAGTCAAACTTGCTAAACTCGTTCAAAGTGCTGCACAAATATACATATATATATATATATAGAGAGAGAGAGAGAGAGAGAGAGAGAGAGTTTCACAATTCACAATAAGATGAAACATGACAGAACTGTATTGATTCGGCATTCATTTGTGAATAACTGGTCAATATGAACTGTGTAAAAAACACAGTTTAACCAGTTTTCTGAAGAATGAACCAGTCTGAAATCCAATTTCTTTTGCTGTAAGACTTTTTAAGTGCACTGTGAGACGTTTGAAACTAGACTTGCTAGTACAAGTCACCACATGGAGGTGAAGTTTCATTTCTGCTTTTCATTTTCAGTGGCCGTTTCTCCCTTTTAGTTTCAGTTTGCAGTACACGTTTTTTTTTCTTCTCCACAAACATTAAAAATAAACCTTAGTCAAATGTATGGCCTTAATACACAAACACGGCACTGTAAAATTTCTATACAATGCAGTAAATCCAATCCAATACACAATCCAATTTTATAGCATCCATCCATCCATCCATCCATCCATCCATTTTTGATAAAGGCTTATCCTGTTCGGGTTTCCAGTGAACCTGGGGCCAGAGGAAGGAAACACAAATGAGATAACAATTTTATACATTCTCTTGAGAAATGAATGACAGCATAGTAATTATGTGGTCCAGCATTTATGAAATCATCCACAGACAGGGCACTTCAGCTACTGAAATCTTCAGTAGCTGTCAATTAATGAATCTTTAAATCATGAAAACTGTGGTGATGTATTGTCTAATTGCCTCCCTGTGGTAATGCCTCTGCTATTTTCCAAGTTTTGACAACTGGCAAAACTCCTCCCTGAAAATCTAGTTGATTTCAATCACGATGCGAGTGAACAGGCTGGTAATAACAGATTATGTAAAATGTGGATGATATTGCACACATTTAAAACGCTTCACTGATTCTTTGCTCTCCAGAGTGGCAGCATTCATAAAATATGTAATTTCTTCCACCCAAAAAATATCATAATGAATGTCTCCATATATTTCATGTGTATATTGATGGTTCAGGAATTTTGGTGTTATGGATCACACATTTTGGACTTACATTTGCATATTTAGTAGCTGCTTTTGTCTAACGTGATGTAGAAGAGAAGCAAACAGCACATTGCCAACATTTATGCTGTCAACGAGGCATAAGTGCAGCTGGGTTGAGCTTCCAGTGAATATCCAGGTACAAGTGTAAGCAGTACTGTAGCAGAAGCTACCTAACAGGTACACAACTACACATTAACTATTAAAAACTATTAAAATAAAAAGAAGGAAGCCAATAAGACTCATGGGCCAGTGCAACACAAGAGCATTCAAAAAACATTCAGGTTAGTGAATGACAGGATTATTGAGCTTAAAAAGAATTTATAACATTTGCTTGGCCATCCATCCATTTTTTAACCCTGCCCACCCTATGCAGGGTCGCGGGGGTCCAGAGCCAATTCTGGAAGTTAGGGGCGCATGGCGGGGAATAACCCAGGATGGGGCACTTTCCCATTGTGGGACGCACTCACACACCAGGCTTTGAGTCTCTGCCCCAGCCCTGTGCGTGTACAGTCTGGATTTGCTTGTATTTTTTCTAATATTTGTTCTTTTGACAGGGTCTAGCGAGATTTATGGTCAAATTTATGCAGGCCTAAACTCCCAACCAAGTCATTCTACAAGAAAAAAAAAAAAACTCCACACAAAAACTATAATAAATTTGCATATTTAATCATCCACAGGATTAATAATATTTCCTAAGACACATTTATAAAACTATTTATATATATATATACACACACACATACATAAATGCATATGCTCATATATACAGTACAGATGTCCTACCTCAGGTATAAGTTACTGCAAAAATGATGGAAAAATTAATAAAACCTGAAAAAATATTTTTCAAATCAATTACAGTAAATGCTACATTAATCCCTGCATTACAAACCGCTAAAGTATGGCCACGTTGGACTGCTTTGTTTAAACCTGTAGATTCCCAGAACATTAAATTACTTCATTTTTTTTTAATAGAAGCATTACAAGTAACTGGCCTCTCAAAGAGCTGACAGAGGCTTCTTCCAAACCTTCAGGGCAATGTTCCTCCAGTAACATCCGACTGTGTACAAAAGGCCTCACAATGCGCTAGAAAAAAATTAATCACAGGCACAGTGATTTATTACTTGACGGCGCGGTGTAGGACAGCGGATGATGTGGTCTTTAACACACAATCCAAAGAGCTTCATCTGTACTGTATAGCTGTGTTTAAGGCCACAGACGAGAGGAGCAATACAGTGTGATACAAATAATAGGTGATCATGTTTCATCAGAGCAACTGAAAACTTTTTCAAGGGAGGGAGTGGTCTTCGTCTCAACTAGGCTGTTTTGTGATGCTGCTCACAAACTCAGAAATCTTTTCAGGTTGAGATCAGGCTCTTATATCCAGCAGGCTACCAGGCGCAGTGGAAACACAGTGAAGTCCTTTGGTCCAGTTGGTTTTTGAGAATATCACTCCAGTGTATTTCACCTCTGAGGTCAGTCAGCCCAACCAAGTTCATCTTGCTTTGGCTCCAGAACCAAATCAGCAGGTCTTGACCGTGGTCTTGGAGATGTCGGAGGTCTTCATGATGACACTGGCTCGCGCCTCAGAGACAGAGGCGCTGCTGGAGGTGGTGGGGAATGGTGCAACTTGCACTGGCTGAACGTTCCAGGGAGTGTAGCCATATGAAATGAGGAGGGGCTCTTCTCCACTGCTGGACACCTTAGACAAGTTAGACTTCCCGGATGTCACAAAGGTAGCCATGCTGGGCAACGAACAGGTGGGCGCCTTCACTTCGGAGGTGCTGAACAGAGGCTTTGCGTCAACCCACATTCCACACATGCCCTGCGAAATACACCAGAAAGGCACTGTTACTGCTTTACTCACAGAGGGGCTGTCCTCAACACTGCCTGATCAGATCACAGTCTCTCGGAGCCAGCTACAAAAATACAGACACCTTTAACGTACTTAGAAATGTGCAAACCAGAACCCTCTACATTTTAAACCTAATATTTAAACTGATAAAGTGAAAACGATAATACGTCAGACATAATTCTGTAAAATGTTTTTTTGAAAAATGAAAACACACCCCCTTGGTGTCCACTTCGCTCTGAATGCTCTCAGTTTCACTCTCTGCCAAAGAAATTAAAAGGAAAAACGGTCAGTACATTTTCTGACATATAGGTTAGATTTCTACTATTGTGTTTCATAAACAAAATCACGTAAATGCTTAGTAGTGATTTTTTTTGTGTAATGAGCAGCCGCCTTTACCTCTTTTAAATAAAATCTAAAGATAAAATGGCAAGAAGTATATTTTTAAATGATTGTATGAGAGTTAGATGAACCCACAAGCTATGGATGATTTGACAGTATCACTGTTAACTTACACAAACTTTCAGATGAATTAGCAGCAAGCAATAGTTGTGTAGGACTGTTAATCGTAACACCATCATCATCCTTCTGGAGAATTTTCAAAAGAAAAGCCAATATTTGCTCATCAGTCATTTACTCTGAGCTGCAACTTCAGTTGTAAATACAGCAATCGGGTTAGAAAATACAGTGCTTTTCTCCAAAAGAAACTTAAATCTTTTTTTATTGTTTTAGTATATACAGCTCTGGAAAAAAGAAACCACTTCATGTTTTTTTTTTATTTGCATTTTTAAATCCTGGTTTAATCCTGGTTTAATCGTGGCTACATGGCAGCCTGCTTCCAGGCTCAATATCTCTAAGATAGCAGCACAGAAGAATAAGGTGAAGCAGGAGACACCGGGAATGACCAGAAACCAGCCAGGTAAATGGCGGAAGAAACTTTCTAATGCCAGACGTGACCATTAACTTATCCGACAGTTTCTCATGAGTGAGAGGATGACATCAAGTGACCTTCAAAAGGAATGGGAAACATTAAGTGGAAGTGTGAAGTGCACTGCTAGGATAGTGTGTATCAGGCTCCTAGAAGCAGGACTGAAGTCCCATAAAGCAAGGAAGAAGCCCTTCATTAATGAGAAACAGAGAAGAAACAGGCTGCAGTTTGCAAAAAAATATATATATTATTCACAGACACACACCCAGAAATTGAGAAATATGTGAAACAAAAAATTGTGCTGTTGTCTCTTAATTATTTTCCAAAGCTGTATATTTACTATAGCCTATCCATCTTTCGTTCAATCACTTTTCAACTGGGCATTTATCCAGTGGTTCTTATGGCATGGTGATGATTCCCTGGGATAGCTGCTTCCCAGTGAATAATTAAGTAGCCTATAATGTTATTGATTACCTGAACTAAAGCCAAGCTGAATGCGGAGAGAGGAATGGTAAAGAGACGGACCATCCCCAAGGCTTCAGCCACAAACCTGCACAGGAGGAGACTGGAGAGATCTGCAGGGGGTACATTTGACTGGAGCTGACAGACTGATCCTCCTCTTCAGCTGTCACCTCGATGGTCTGGCAAACGTCTGGCAGGTCACCAACAGTCATCTGCTCTTCCTCCAGGCTATGAGACGCGGGACAAGTGCGGTCTGCGGAGTCGATGAGAGTTAAGGTCACCATAAGCATGAAACACCAGCTGGAGCCTCAGAAGTCATGACATTAATGTTAGCGTGTTATGCAGCATGCAGCTAGGATATAAAAAAAGCCACTTTCTGACACTTCCTGGTGCATTACTCTTGGCACCTCCAGCCATTTTGTTTTGTCCTCTTTCTGCATGCCCAAACCAGGTATTCAAGGGCGTTATAAATCGTTGACAACTAAAATAAGGTGTGTAGGTAGTGGAACAGAACAAAAAATGCGGATTGGCCTGTGGGGCCTGAAGAGTGAGTCAAGAACTGATCTAGAATGATTGTATAAAGCTGCTCGGCAGATAGGTGGAAATTCTGTATGGGAATCCTGCAGGCAACATTGCTTCTGATGAACATCGGGACTCGTAATGTAATCTCAGAGACAGGGGAGCTTGTGGCAGTTACCTGTCAGCGCCAGGCTGTCCTGCATGTTCTCGGCCTTGACTGATAAGGAGAACATATGTGCACTGCTCATTGGTTCCGCCCACATGGCCCGGCACCCTGCCTGGAAACAGAGATGGTGCTCTGGTTGGAAAGCTCACCTGAATAGCAAATCTCAGTTCTCTTACAGATATCACTAAGGGGTTCCTTGCGATGATGTTGTTCATCAAATGACTGCCAATCCCTTTCCTGCTCCACCCGGTGGTCTATATCAGTGTTTCCCAAACCAGTCATTGAGAACTCCAAGACAGTCCACATTTTTGCTCCCTTACTGCTTCCAGCCAATCAAGAATACAGAATGACTGGTACAGGTGTGCTGGGAACTGGGAGAGATCAAATATGTAGACTGTCTGGGGGTCCTCGCCAACTTGGTTGGGAAACACTGGCTCATGTAACTGTTAGCAGTTTAAATCGTGTTTGATTAGTTGCTTGAGTTCCAAAAAGCATTCTGCTATTTTGAATTGCTCAACTGCATTTTGTGAAAAAATAGATTCCCTTCCACCCTACACAATGGAAACTATACTAACCTCTCTATGCAATTCATCAAAAATTGTATTTTTGGGTTATTCAGAACAGTCATTCATTCATTAATTACACGGCTGTCATTTCCTAAATTACACAGATAAGAAAAGCATGAAATCTAGAATATCTCAAGAATCCTGAAGTACCTTTATCTTTTCTTCTTTTTCAGTCCTTTTTTTACCTGCAAAAAGGAAATAAAAGCATGGTTCTAGCAGTAGAAGAGCGTTCGTCTGTTTGAGGACCAGTCATACGCAAACAAATAACATTTCAGTCACCTCTGTTGCAACACAACAAAAGCTGTTTGTTTTATTAAAGTTTTGTTTTCCAGCTTCCAGCTGTGTCATCCTCTGAAAGAGCATGTTACACACAGCACACTCGGCCTGGCTCATGTGTGCCACTCATGCTAAGATAAATCTTACAGAAATGTTGAAGGATGGATGTGTAATTAAATCAGTGCATTTTCTACGTTTATTAAAAGCTAGGACAGTTCAACTCAAAGTGATATAGCTTTGACTTGCGGACGATTCTGTAACGAGAAACACCTGTCTCAACAGAGCTAATGAAAACTTTTTCGAGGGAGGGACAATTTAAATATGAAGTGGTTGCTTAAGAAGCCGAAACAAGTTTAAAATCTGACCCCACTTCCTGTGCTCCAATCTGGCTCTCTGTGAACATATTCAGCATTTAAATTTGCTGGTGCAAAGCAAATGTTTGCCTTATTTCAAATGGGATGTTTGCATATGCATTGTTCCAAAATCCACTTTTCTGTGGATGACTCTGTCTAGGACAAGCGTCCGTAAATGCTGCAAGCAACAAAACCTAGTGATTTACTTCAGCTGCAAGGCAGCGATACTATTGGACAGGACAAAGGTGTGAACAGTATCATTTGCAATCAAACGCTTGACACCCAGTGGCCCAGAGCAAAGGTGGGGGGACTACCGAGAGCGATTTTGTTCCGATGCTGTGTAACAAGCCCATCCTCTGTTGTCATAGTGAATGCTGATGTAATCTCTAACATTTCCCTAGTAACAGAAACCCTGCACATTCTGGAACTGGAACCAAGCAGGTTCCAAGGAATGATACTTAACCGGCATTAAAGCTGAAGGCTGATGTATCCATTTCCGTGATATCAAAATACGAATTTCTCATTTAACCATTCTGTACACTGCAGATGCTCTGGCACTGCACTGACTGACCTTTCTTCGCCCGTCGCTCTGTCGGCATCAGCATCTTGTACACCCTGAACGCATTGGTTCCTTTTTTAATGCTCTTGTCCTTAACCTCTTCAATGTCGGGAAGGGAGTTCATGGCACAGCGAAAATTGGCTTTCCAAGTTTTTGGGTCTGCCTTGTCCACGCCTGGCTGATATTTACCTAAACAAAGTAGGAGGACATTTATAAACAACAGTCAACCAAATAAATCAGCTTCAAGACCCCCACCATACCCTGATACAAAAGGCAGTTCATCCTTTGATCATCCACCTTGGGGGTGCCTTTTAGCTACACTGGCATCATACCCATATGTTTCTTAGTGAGTGTGGAGCACATGAGATGCACATCCTTGTTTGTTACATCTAGTACAAAATCGCAAATAACAGAATGTGTCCCAACTCACTGACATGCCATGGACCCTTTCCTCTCTCCATTGCCACAATCCCATTGCCCATTCTGTGTTTTCCAATTACCTGTATGAATGGCCCAGTTTCTGAACAATGGAGCATCTTTCTCCATATCCCAGCCATGGCGGGCTGCATGCATCCATGGGATCTGGAAGATCTTCTTCTCCTGGAGCGGAAACACACAGGCAAGCACTATCACTGATGTACCACCCTGCCACCAACATATACTGCAGCGTACTTTCGCATAGAAAATCAAGAGCACACAGGTGCGCTGTTTAATCCCTAAGTAAAACCCTTTTTTTTCTAAATTTGGGTGCTTATGGAGTATATACATACTGTAAAGTTTGTTGTATGGATTTTCCTTTGCCATAAAAAAAATACATTTAATACATAGAAAGCTGTGATATAGTGATAACTTTGCTGGCACCAAAGAAAAGCACGACATTATACAGAAACAGGTAAAAATAAAAAGAAAACTGGCAAAACTAATTTCGTTACACAGAGCTTGTGATGACAGGAAGTGAAGAAACTGAATCTAGGCCAATTTAATAGTAGTTACATACAGAGAAAAAGTCACAAAAGTAACCAATAACTAAATGAAATGAATAAATTTCCATATTTCAGTGAAGAAGGATTACCATGCAAGGTAAAGAATTAAACTGCCTGTCTTGCTATGCACTCCACACTCGAAAAGATTTCAGCACAGTTATCATAGCATTATTGGTAGTATTAACGTTCAGGGACTTCTAAGTATATATTAGTGGTAAATGAAAATAGGTCTAGAAAACAATGAGTTGGCAGTTTCAGGACTC
Organism: Mormyrops attenuatus; assembly: GCA_026777985.1. Classification (NCBI taxonomy): domain Eukaryota; kingdom Metazoa; phylum Chordata; class Actinopteri; order Osteoglossiformes; family Mormyridae; genus Mormyrops; species Mormyrops attenuatus. Next base: position 13,565,247 of record JAODKC010000016.1, read on the forward strand.
ATATAGCATTGCCTATTTTTTTTATATAAAAAAGGGTGGCCATTTTGAGAGGAATCGGGGGTGGTCTGTGTGAGCCTTGTTAACATATTCTGGTTTGAACTGATGTGCTCTGTTCATTTACACCTGCAGTAAACCTGACCAGAGCCTAAAGTGCATCCTGTCATGACTCCTTGATGCACAAACCCAAATAAAAGGTGAAATGGATCAGTGTGAATTCATGTTTCCCCTGCATGTTGGATCAGCCTGTCCCTAACCCTGCCCTGTAAGCCTGAAAACAGAATCCCTATCCCTAACAAAACAACTGTCCCATGGACACGCCCCCATATCTTGTGATTCTGTTTGCCCATGTTAACACAAGCAATTCTCACCCGAAAGTTTTTATTTGTTTTTAAATGATTTTTAGTTTAAATGTTGTACAAATTTTACAAGACGAACACTGGTCACTATCATTTGAAATTTAGAATACAGATGCTCCTCGCTTTATGACTTATGATATTTCGACTTCATAATGATGCGATTGCCATGCACATTCAGCAGTCACCAAACTTTGAATTCTGATTGGTTCCCGGGCTTGCAATATGCCGTATGATACTTTCTACTGATGCCGGGTGACGGCAGCATCCACCCAGCCAAGCTTCCGGTCTCTATAGCAATCACAAGTGTACGAGCGCAACATTTCATACAATGTTTAACAATGCATTGTACAGCTACTTATTCATTTATCGTGGCAAATTCATATTTGACTTACGATATTTTCAACTTATGGTGGGTTTATTGGAATGTAACCCCATTGAAAGATGATGAGCATCTGAGTTTCTCACGCACAAGAATTTCACCCTGGGGTCAATAAAGTTAATCTAATTCTAATTCTAATTCTGCAATAAAAAAGGCAGTTTTTAAAGTCAAGATCCAAAAAAGTATTACAGGTATGTGGAGAACTGTGTTATCAGATAAAGTGGCACCTAGACTGGTGCAATATTTTTCAATTAATTTTTAAGGTATTTTTAAGAACTGCAACCAAAAAAAATACTCATGACAAGAAACATGCAAGCTTAGAATACATTAAGTAAGGGTTAAGACACGACAAGACATGCATTATACATTTATAAATGCATGGCTAGGGAGACAAAGAACCACCTGACATGCACTACGTGTGTAGTTATAGAAAATTTCAACCAATCAGGTTTGATAATTGAGCAGTGGCATGGTATGTGTGAATATACTCACCCTGTTAACCCACTTAAGTCCTGGTATTTTATCTGAGTTTATCTGTTCTTCCAACCACGGCCGCATTCGCATCCGCTCTACTGGCATGGTGACCTGAAGACATCAGGAAGACGGTTTACAGCATGCTCCAGTTAATAAATCACCTGTTACCGTCATCTGTAGATAGTGCTATTCTCATACCAACGAGGAAGATAAGAGAGATCTCAGTAACACTTTACGGTTTTAGTTAGACATCAGGAAAACTGATTGTATATATCAACAGAGCAAGGTCACAAGCCCAAGTGGCTGAAATGAGGTTTCTCTGCAGGGGCACCCACTCTCCACAACTTGGGGAGGAGTGCGGAAATGTGAAGGGTCTTCAGAACAGAGATACTGCTACTTCAAACAGAGATGAGCTAACTGATGTGGTGTAGGCAGAGCAGGCCCAGGATGCTCTGGAGGAATAACATCTCCCAAGTGGCTTTGGAATGTCCCTTAGAAAAAGCAAGGGTCCGTTGTCTTGGTAAGAAATGTCTGGCGTGACCCTGCTTGGCATGCTGCCACTGCAAAGCCTCACCATAAAAAAACCGTGATGAAGATGAAGAAGAGATGAAGACCATTCTTTGCCTTTCAAGGAAAATTTATTGCAGTGCGTTTCCCTACTTTTTATAAAACACATTTAATCAGTGAACTGCTCCTCTCTGCTACTGCTTTGTGTAATAACTAATATTATTTAACCATATGGTTATGAGTGTTTTATCGTTGCAATCTTGGTACTGTCAGGGTGTGTATACTTTGTGTTTTTCTGTGGGGGTTTGTGGGTTTTATTGCTTCTACTCAGAGCAGCAGGGCCCCTGCACATCCCTCCTGCATGTACCACAGGCCTGTGACGTCGTGACTCCGGAAGCCCAGATTCTAACGAAAGCAACTATAACAGCAACATCTTTCTTGTCATCAGTTAATAACCTTATAACATTTTGTAACTGTTTGCTTCTTTTAGCAGTGATAAGTTAACACACTATTAAAATAAAACACACGCCTGTGGAAGTGAAACATAGTCAATAAAACATTAAGAATTATCGTAATTAATTAAACTTCTTTTATAACACTTTACTTGAGGGGGCACGAATAATGTACATGCTTACCTAAACCATTAATTAACCAGTAACTAAGTGTTAGTTACATACTGATCCAATGTTCATTCATCGGTAATCAGTCATGATGGTTCATGTATTTCATGCAAGAACTATATTAGTTCATGATTTGTTCTTGAGTAGTAACTGAGTAACTAAGTTATTTGTGCCCCTTCGAGTAACATATTACCGCTTATTCTAGTAAGGCAATTAGTGGACAAACTTACATCTAAATCTCCTGGACAAAAATATTCATCAGTTATAAATACATGTGGCAGTTTCAATAAAAGGACATAACAAGAAAATATTTCACTAATATTTACTGCTTAGCTTCTTAATCCAGTACAATCCAGTGAACAACGTCAAACAGATGACCAATAGCTGTGACACTGAGAGGGCTCTGACAATAACTATAAACATGAAGAAGGTGCCTAGTCCTTATAAGGAAAGACTGTGTGTTACCATACACTGACTGAAGCAGGCTTCGCTTCTGCATCACCCTCCTTCCCTTCCATCATGATATATTTCAGTTCCTGCTAAAGACAATCATTGACCATATCATGATGCTGCCAAGACCAGGCTTAACAGCAAAAGTGGAACCATTTATATGATATGTACCTGTGGGTGACCTAAACGGGCCTGATTCTGAACCGCTGTAACAAATCTTGTTTTGATTACAATTTTTTTACATACGTACTACATGCATTTTATTTTACACCAATTATAATTATCCTAATTTAAAATCAGCAAAGTAAACCTTAAAGCACGTCTGAAAAAATTCTCAGCCAGATTTTGTGGCAAGTAACACCAAGCTGTACAGAATAAATGTACCTGAATAAAAACCAGGTGAGCCACATTAAGCATTATTTAAGACCGGACACACAACTGCATGGACAACCTTCTTTATTAATAAATGCATATGTGTGACTCAGTGGAACCCATATTTATTTGAAAACAAAAAAACAAAACATATAACTAGCCTTTCCAGTTCAGTTGAAGCAGTAGGTTGTACTTATGGGAAATTTGTATCCCCAAACATTTAGGAAAGATACATGGTTCGAAGTACAGACACTCCTCTACTTACGAACTTTCAGACATATGAATGAAGAGGACTGCAAGTCCAAATTGTGTTCAGTGGGCTCCCGTTTCCTGTCCGCAACATCTTTTTTTTTCTGCGTGCCAATTCCGCCTAGTACGACTTCCAGCATGCCAGTTCTTTGTACTTGCGTATACCCTTAAAATGATGTTGAATAATGACTTACAAACGTTTCAAGTTACGAACGGCCGTTCGGAACTTATCTCATTCGTAAGTAGAGGAGCGTCTGGTAAAACATATAACTTTGGGGTCATTTCAGTTTTCACTGTAGTAGAATTTATATTTTGGGTGGTCTAGAACCATTACCTGGGTATAAATGTTTTACCCAGGTTTTAACAACTTCTAGAAGGTAATTCAAAATCATTAGTAAGGTCGCCTGTATACCCTTGAATTGTGAACAAATGATGAGCATTGTTTGATAACACCAACACCTGGAACGCATCCAGCATTCTTAACTGGCTAAATATCTACCACAACCCAACTCCAAGATGTAATACACTTGGCAGCTGTTCAGTCCATTAAGAATTAATTTGTTGCATGTTGTCAATGGTCCATCCAGTTCTCATTCTGTGCAAAAGCTGTGTTCAGCAGTGCACAGTGCATTTCTGAGTTACATTTGTAAGCAGGAACATAAATTCAGTTGTTACACCAGACAAAAGGTCGAATTGCCAGACTGTCAGTCAGCTGTACATAGCGTGGGTGCCTGTAGATTGCCCAAAGTGTTAAAGAGGCTATAACTGCTGACCTGGTCATGAGAAGTCAGAGAATCTCAAAGTTGTGAAAATGATTCAGTACTAATTACCAAATTCAACATAGGGGAACAGCTTTGAATTACCTCCTTATAAATATTACCAAGTCATGGTACTAGAATTCGAAGCCTTTTCTGTGACTTTGTTGTAAAAAGTCCTACAAGTTTCTTCTGATACACATATTATAGTAATATGCATATATCCACCCATCCATTTTCTACAACTGCTTGTCCTACTCAGGGTGGTGGGGGGCCTGCCTATCCTGGAAGCTACAGGTGCAAGGCAGGGAACAACCCAGGTTGGGGCACCAAAGCATTGTATGGCACACTCACACACAATTCACACCTACAGGCAATTTGGTAACTCCAATTAACCCCAGCATGTTATTTTTTAGACTGTGGTGGGGACTGGAGTACCCTGAGGAAAACCCACAACAACATGGGAAGAACATACAAACTCCACACATCATTCATTTTATTATATTATTATTATATGAGATTTTCAACCCTTTGATCAGGGTATATTTCTAGGAGATGATTAGATACTTAAAATGTATAATGTATAATTTTATAGGGTATTAATACTGGAAACGAATATAACTCTTTATGTTCTTGGTTTGTTCGTTGACCTATGTTACTGAATGGGGCAATGGTGGCGTTTAGCTGCGACATGGAAGCAATTAAGAGTTAACCGCTACTACCTTTCTATGAAACTACAGGGCAGCGCACAGGAAGCCGGGGAAGCGCTGCTTTGTCTCGGTTAGAATTCGCTTCCTCGTCCACCGCACGGGGTCCCGCCCACTTCTCCGCCGAAGTTTCTTACTGGCCCGCGGTGGCCCGAGAGCCTCGCGATTGGTCTGAGCACGACTTACAAGGCCAGGGCCGCGAGGCTTGAGAAAAACAGACCAATAGCAAAGCAGGATTAGGGCACTAACGCAAACAGTTGCTAAGCTACACATGTCATCCGCACAGGACCGTTTTCCATGGAAAACTCTGCAGAACATGTATTCGCTTATGATCTGCATGGACTGTGTCATATATTTTGTTTTTCCTAGTTAACTATGCAGTAACTTACAAACGTTAGAGCTAACGCGGAATCATTTGCCACGTACCTCTTCAAATAAATGAATAATAATATGAAAATAATTCTAAGAACACTTGCAAAATCGCCTATTATTGACGAACATTTACTTAAATATCAGCCTTAATTAGCTATATAAAACGGTGAGTAGCTGATATACCACACAAAGTAAGCCCGCTGGTTGCCATTTAATACTTCAGACATTTTAGACAGTACCGACTGTATTTTTGTCATATATTCATATTTAAAGTACCACGAAATAAATCACGCATTTGACATACTGGCAGCAGATAAAAAAGAGCAATTTCAATTTCCTCTTAGTACTACTACATGTTTTTTTCTTAATTCTGTTACATTTTACATTTAGTATAACCATTAATGAAGATATGCGGAATAACGATTACCTGTAGTACGCTGTTCGGTTTTCAGTTGCGACGAGCCTTCTCTCAACTGCTTAAAAGTTAAATGTTTGGTGCCGAAGTCCCTTGAGTAATAAATAATAATGACAGATTTGGCCTATATCGATGTCCAGATCGAAAGCAAAACAAGTGAAGAGAATAACCACAATGTGCGGAGTGGAAATCCCCACCCGAGATCCGTTTGCCTCTCGTCAACACAAACCTAGAGGGCGTTTGCACGAGTCCGGAGATCGCGGAAGTCTGCTACATTATTTTATTGGTCCTCACTTCTGCTTTCATCATTTCTTTGGAAATTGATTTCGTTTTCATTTCCTTGTATTTTGGAGCGCATAGTTTCGGTTGACAAAGCTACCCGGTGGATGTCGGAGAACCGTGACAGAACATGTATATAGATTTTATGTATACATTATATATATAATATTGCTATTTATATTATATATATATATATATATATATGTACGCAGATACACACATTTATTTTTATATACACAAAAATTATATATAAAGGCATAAAAAGACAACTTTGATACCACATACTCAATACTCGTCAGAAAACCAGTGTATCGAACATAAATAATGTTCTTATTTTTTAGGTTTCAGTGTTATTCTTTTTTACATTACTTGTTAAAATATTTATACTTGTATTGTCATTTAGCGACCCCTGGCGCAAACATTTGAAAATAAGTATAATTTTGTTTTTTTTTTTTGTGTGGAAAAACATTTGTAGCGTGACAGACTTAGAAAAACATGCTTCTTGCCATACGTTTTTTTCAAAACTCAGCATGACGCATTGTTTAAATGAGGGAAAAGGGAAGTGGATGTTTTTCTGCTCTACTACCCTGCAAGATAGGAGCCGTCTATTCCTTACTATTTACAGGTTACATATTAATAAGACAAAGGAGTTAATTGTAAAAAACAAAAATTCTAACAAGCACAATATTGTTAAAAAAACAAAATATATTGCCCTAGGCACTGACCACAATTCTTACAGAACCACATGACAGGTAAGAGTATTTCCACAAGTGTCTGTCGCTACTACCTGAAGACACTGTCCAGTTTAGAAACAGAAACCCATGTTAATATGTATTTCATGAGTCGAGTGACTGTTTTCTTATATTCCCCTAGAAGGTAGCCCGTATTTTTCAGTATTAATGCAAATCCCAAAAATCAACATTTTTTGTATCATATTTCCCCGCACATAGCTAAGAATGCATGCATTGTTTGAGAATTCTCAGTATGATACACCTATACCCATATTACGTAACTCACTTAAAATGATTTTCTCTCTAATGCTAGGGTTGTTTTTTTCACCTTTCCAGTTTGCCTCACTTTTACAGGCTCTATTTATTCACCTCATGATAAGATAGGATTGCTGGATTCCCCTGAATTTACGGTAGGAATCAATGCACTTACTACATAAGACACATAAGAACTGACCTGTAAAAAAATGGCCCTCATACCCACACAAACACACACACCTCCTCCACCTATTCAGCACCTGTAATACATTTAAGCTTTGAGTACAAGTACAGGTGTTCTTCGTTAGCTAGCATGTGACCTTATTAGCCTTTAGACATTAATTATTACACAGGTGAAACTTCACGATAGTCATAAGTACAAGCTGAATCTGCACGACTATACTATATTGAAAATGCTACTGACTGTATGCACACAAAATCCACACATTGTTATACTGCATTATGCTTCTATTTGCTCTCCACTCCTGAATGTTAAAATATCCTCAGTAGCCTACTTAATTGCACATTTTTCTTAAATTCTTGTTTAGTTTTTATTACAATTATTTACATGTTTCTTTATATTTGTATGTGCCTTTATTATTGTATACTGTATAAACTGGAGCCACATTGTCTTGTTTCACTGTATACATGTATATAGCTGAGATGAAAAAGTTTACAAGTTCACGTCATACTTGAATACAAGCTGAGAAAATTCTGCAAAACCAGCTAGAAGTGCAGATGTTTCAACATCAACTGTTCAGAGAGAAGATCAGTGAAGAGGAAGCAGGCCTAAAAAAGGAATTGTTGTTGAGTGCAGAATAGGGTGAAGAGACACCTAAGCACTAAGTGGTCAATTTAGGAGTGGAGGTTGGTGTAATAGAACAATGAATTAAACATTTGAAATATTTTGGTCTGATTTCTGTATATTGCTAAAGTGAGCATGAGTTCTGCTGGTGCAGGTCCCATTAAAAAGCATGGATATGTCATGGGCTGGGGTTGCCTTTGTTGGTGCTGGAGTGGGTGACCAAATCCAAGCCAATTTCATGCAGCATGGTTATACACTGCTCAAAAAAATTAAGGGAACACTTTGAAAACACATCAGATCGCAATGGGGAAAAGATCATATTGGATATCTATACTGATATGGACTGAGTAATGTGTTAGGAATGAAAGGATGCGACATCGCTTGATGGAAA
>JAODKC010000016.1:13573463-13620586 GCA_026777985.1 Mormyrops attenuatus
CCCCCACCTGTTAAACCATTCCTGTTTTGGGGGTCGTCTCATTGTTGCCCCTGTAGTCCACCTGTTGTTAATTTCATTAACATTAAAGCCGCTGAAACTGATTAACAACCCCCTCTGCTACTTAACTGACCAGATTAATATCCCAGAAGTTTAACTGAGTTGATGCTATACTCTGATTAAAAAGTGTTCCCTTAATCTTTTTGAGCAGTGTATTTCAAAGGCACATCATCCCAGTAGGGTTATGGCCTTTTCAGCAGTCCTTAGTTCTTCAGCAAGACAACCCAAAACGCACCTCAAATTTGTACTAGAACCTTCTGGTGATGAAGGAAAGTAAAGCTCACTGCTGAGAATTTCAGCAGCAGGGCTCAGAATACATCAGGCGATGTTCTGCTGAATCTTAACTAAAAGCGCTGCGATTGTGAAATTGTCAAGGCAACAGTGGCTATTTTCAGGAATCTAAGATTTAGAGACATGAACACTGCCTTGATACTTCGTGCATTTTAAATATGAGGTAAAGCATAGCTAATTAGGAGGGAAAACCGTTTCCAGCAAGTGTACTTTTAACTCATAGCATATATTTTACTTTGCATGTTCATTTACTTAAATGAAATACTGGTTGTGCATATTTATTCAGGGGCAGCACAGCAACCCGGCAGGAGAAAGAAGAAATAAATGATGCAGCACTGATCCAAGGAGGCTAGAGGTGCTTTTTTACAAGTATATTTTTACTAAACATGGATCTTGGTGACACAACCATAACAAAAAAGTATTACAGTAACAACAAAATATCAGGTACTAGCTTAACATTTATATTATTATATACAGAAAATACAACAAATTACTTGCTAGATAGCAGCACACACTCAGTTATTTACATTGAAATATTTCCTGCTTCCCCTTGGTGCTGTTCAGCTTTGCTTCTTCAGCAGTTTTGACACAATTAGCATGGTTGACATTTGGAACGGCACTTAAACTGTTTGTTTTTGCACAATGGCCTTTTCCCCCTTCAGTAGCAGAGCATTAGTCATTTGGATTACTTAAAAGTAAAGTGTGACAAAGAGAGAAACAAAGGGTAAGACAGTAACCACTTCTGCCCTGATTCTATCCATAGTGTTTTAAGATCTATGATATGCAAGCTAATGTTTATATTGTACAGACAATAACAAATGAATTTCTTAAATGTATCTTTATCTTCAGCATACTACTTTCAGACGACGAGCAGTTTCAGGGAGAGCCTTGTGCCAGAGATATTGCAGGAGCCCCATTTGATAGCTGACGGGTTCATTATTCATTAGGATCAATAGTGATAGGATTACTCTGGTCCAGAACCTGCTGGAGTTTGTGGTTGATGATGCTCAGCTGGTGTTCTGCGCCCATCACGCTGCGAGCTTCAAAGAGCAAGGCTGGGAGGCTGGAGGGGCCATACTGAAAGAGACAACTGCAATTAAGACAACAGCCCTAGATTTATAGTCTACTATAGGGTCATTGCCGAGCTATAGTTAACAAAAATCCCTAGTCATGGTTTCCTCACCACTTCCACCTCATTTGGGTGGTCCTCCCTATACGCCAAGTAGTTCTTCTGCAGGTCCTGTAAGTCTGCTAGAAAGGCAGTGCTGGTCGTAATGTCTGTCAGTCTCTCCTGTAGCTGAGAATGCTCCTTCTGCAGCTTCCTCAACTCCATCTCCTTTCTGAGGAAAGCCACCATGTTTCATTTCATTTTAGTAGTAGAATGCTGCTCAACACCGTACTTAGTGTGAATGTAAACCTGAGTGACATATTTGAGGAACATTTCCCTTCACGACATAGTCTAGTCAGGTCAAGCACAAAATAGCATAAAAGTAGATGTGAGAGACGTACTTTAGGAGTTCATTTTTCACCTCTACCAGTCTGGCTGTCTTCCGGTTTATAGCACCATTGATCTGGATGAAAAGAAGGATAAACTGATTCTTAAGTCCTGGTATAGAATCAGACCATATCATTATGTTTGTTAATCATGCGAAAGTTTCTATTTTAAAAACGAGGGCTCAAAAAAATATATTAAACAGTTGTTGTTTAGTAGCATACAAGCACGGGCCAAACCCCTGAAACTTAGACAGAAATGCTCAAGCAAATTAATAGTTTTTCCCTCTGGAATCCAACACATACAGTGTCAGCAGAGTCCACTTGCTGGGGCAGCTAGTTTGTTATGCACAGTTTGCCAGATGGTACAGGGCAAAGTCCAACAGCATTGTAAACATAGACTTTACCTTCACATTCTGTTTCTTCAAGCTGCTTAACCCCTTTATCTCTGAGATCTAAAAAAGTCAATGTGAATAACATTTAATAAAACTGTCAATCCAATTAAACCACTGCTTTTCAATGTAGTCAGGATCTTTAAAGTGAATATATGTTCAAGGCAGGAATTTGCGTTACTCTGCAACCAGCATCACTTACATGTTGAGCGAGTTGATTTTCAACGGACTCTGAGAAGGCATTTACAGCCTGTGTGACTGTACCAGAATCCAGAGTTTTTCTGAATGAAAAAAAGGTATGAACATTTAGTGTGATTATTCATCAGATCAATTTATGATTGGAATTGGTTTTCAATATAAATCTGCATGTATGACAATTTCATTACCAATTTCAAAACACCCATATTGTTCCCATGACTCTTACATGTAATTCGACACAAAATCTTGAAAGGCCGCCAGCACCACCTCCAGGTCAATGACACTCCTTTTATCTCCTCTGCCTCGCTTCTTCTTGGGTGGTTTGTTGGCATCTGCAGAACAATTAGGGAACCACTAGAGAAACCACTGCACTTCAGCTAAATAACACCTAGTAAAATTCTTTGTGAGAGAACCATCTGAAGAGTTAATACACTAACCCAGTAACTCATTCCAAAAGCACACTAAATATTTGTTATTCTTATAAGGTTCTTAGTTCAATACTTAGAATCCCATTATTTAATAACATCAAAACCATGAGTCACTTGCTACCTGAAGGTCCAAAAACAGTATTCCTCTTCTTGCTCGTCACTTTTCTCCTGACCGTTGAAGACCCAGACGAGATCTTCCTCCTTTCCACGTTGTTTGGCAAGTAATTCTTCTTACCTTTCGATGCATGCTGAGGGAACGGTGAACAGTAAAAGTTTAATTGCTGCTACGTAACTGTGAGCATCAAGACTTAAAACATCTAGGGGTTTGACTAAAATACATTTTCTTGTTTAGTTTTTAAACGAAGTCTGTATTACCCTGGTAAATAAAACATAGCAGTGGTTTGAGGACCAAACCAATATGTTTAAAGAGATGTGTGGTTGAGTATTGTTTTAGCCATCGCTCACCCAGCTGGGGTCTTCATCACTCAGCTCTTCAGAGGACAAAGATGACATTCTGTTCCGTCTCGCAGTCGCCGCACTGTTTCTCTGACACAAGACAATCTGAATTTTCATGGCATGTAATTGAAATATCCAGTATATTTGAGGACCGCGCCATTTGCATAAATAACTTAAATTTTCGAAGTGTAAAGGTCTGTGGCGAACCTCTGGGCTAGACGGAGAATGGTCTTCAGAAACAGCAGGTGCCATCTTCTTTTGGACAGCAGGAGTGGTGGCCTTTGTTGTGATTTTCCCCCGGCTTTTGCCGGCGGACACTATTGCTGGGCCTGAAGGTGCAGAGTCCTGAAAAAAGGGACAGATACATTTCCACTGTGGGCTAGCTAAGTGCAAATCACTTCAGCGATAAAAAAAAAATTCCTCCTAGGGATGTACAGAACAGGCCAAGGGCATAGAGATGAACATTTGAACCATATGAGAGGATGCATTAAATGAAAGATCTGGCCCTGTATAAATAGCCATACACAACACTTTCCAGATCCAAGAGATGTTCATACAGATTCAACTTCTTCCAGGCTCTGCTCTTCAGGAAGTGTGTCACATGATGCAGAAACTTCAGACTCTCTCTGTTTCTCAGTTGTTACCTTTCTCTTCAGATTGGTCATCTTGGACCTGACATGTAGAGCGGAATTCATTTCCAGAGGAATGGTCATGGAAACTTCAGTGGTCTGAATCAACTTAGCCTCTACCTTGATTTGACCGCAGAGGCCTTTTTTCTCAGAGTCCTGTTCTCCTTTAGTGTCTTCTTAGACTTGTCAGTGTTGACGTGGAGTGCCTTACTCTTGACAGAGGATTTCGAAGGTTTCGTCATTTTCTTTAGGGTGGGACTGAGATCATCATCTAGCGCAGTGCTGTGTAGCGGGTTTCCTATAGCAGTCATTAGGGATTTTGTCAAATCTGATAAATATAAGCGATGCGCAAATAAAATGTCATCCAAAGTACTCACCACTGAAGCTAATATCATTGTCATCTAAAAAGCTGGCCTTCTCGATAGAGGAGATGTTTGGGGGTGAGAGTACTTTCCTTTTCTTTGTATCATCCTGATACAGAAAACAGGGTTAAATGGTAACAGAGGGTAGTAAACTTATGTTCTAAAAACAAATGCTGTGTGTTATCAAGGGATAATACAAAGTATATAATACCTTTGAAAAAAATTGCACATTGCACTCTTAAGTGTAATCTTAACAGTCAACGCATCTTCAATAGTTTTCAAATTTACTTATAAACTGAATAACGTAGTGATTTAATGTACATTTCTTGAACACATTAATCTGCGTACAATATAGCTGACGCGACATCTTCATCTATAGCTGAAAGCTACCTGAAGCAAATAATTAATAATAATACATTTCTTGATTCAAGTCGTTTCCCGGTTGAGCAGCTGAAGCTTGCAATCACTATAATGCTATCACGGAAAACTGAATTCCACACGGACTACCTACTTTACCCGCTTCTTAATGCTATTCGAATAACACAATTTCGCCAAATTTCAGATACAACGCGAGTCTCCAAATATACACACAGCATTACGGTAGATTGCTTTCTTTTTTTAACAGAGAAACGGCCCGACCTTCATTTCCTCGCGCACGCTCTTCAGTACGGCTCCAACTCGGCTTTTTGAGCTGAAGTAAGATGGAGAACAGTCAAACCCCTAAAAGCGACATACTTTAACTTAATTTAATTTAGACCTACAAATGATCGAAACGAAAAACATACCTCATTCTGTATGTTTAGCTGTCACATTAATCATGTACCCTGCGAGTAGAGAAAACAAACGCGTCTTAATTGTAAAGCACAACGAAACGATACGACACTTTTAAAAATGTTTTTTTTTTACTTAAATTGCTCCATCAAGCTGTCAGTATCAATGCCTGATCTAGTAGCTCGAAACGGTCATACTGATACAAACTGCCGAAGCGACCTCAGCAAGAAAGAGGTGGATTTCTTTTGCTCGTAGGTCTGCTTGACTGTATAGTGTTACGCTTTTCAAATGAATCTTTACCGAATACACAGAGAAATTGCATCTAATTACTGAAACAACCCACCAGGCCAAAAACTGTAACGAACTCCTTCTGCTTACCGCGAATAAATTTGAATTATCTCTACGTCAGACAAACAGAACTGGGGCAAAAAAATCCAGGGCGATACCATTTCATTAGGCAGGCAATTGACCTGTCAACACTTTAAACATGCCCGGCCCAGTATTAATTTATATAAAACTGATGTCTTTAGTTACATTATCAGAAACCAAAGGTAGATTTATCGCTATACAAAATATAAAATACAGACCGCTTGTTTTGTTTTTACAGTCCTGTTGTCTTTAATCACGACTAAGTAAGTATAGCACCGCCTACCGGAACGGAGGCCGACTCGGTTTTGCGGCTCACCGCGCTCGTGAGTGCGCTGACGTGAAAACACGCGTAGAAACATCGATCACGCTGCGAGCGCCGATTGGCCGACGCCTTTCACATGCACGGAGGTGAGCTCGGTGCCGTTTGGCTGGGAGTCGGACAGGAAACTCCGGAATGAGGGGGCGAGCTGTTCCGAGCCGGGCCGAAGATTGTCGAACGCGCCTCTCGTCAACACCGCTGCTGGGCTACGCTGGAGAACGGTCGAGTTAGATGCATGATGTTTTTTAAATGAGCTAAACTACAAAGCAGAATAAGAATACTTTAGTTAGATGTCGAACTAGCGGCATATAATACATTTTAAATAACATAAAAGATAGCGATTGGATAGTTGTTTATAAGACTAGGTTGATGGTTAACGACCAGAAAATAAAATGAAAACTAGATAGGGTCTATTATCTGACGAATTATCTGTATGATTTGGAGTGCCGTACAGGAGAATCGCAGATAGGAATTGGGAATAGTACTAAGGATAGTATTGCGAATTGCATAATATCTTGCCACTTCGCGTTTAGTTTAGAAGATTTGCTCGCTCATTCCCAAGGGTAAAGGCTGAACCAGGTATTCGCCGGCTAATTGCGCAACTGAAGCATCACAAATAAATGAATAAATCTGTCTTTTTGCGGTAAAGAGGCGCGAGGCAGCGCAGCGAGTCTGGTCCGGGAGGAAACCTGAACTATGTCACCTGGGTTAGAGTCGGTCGTTTTAATCAATTAACGTTGTTTTCATCGCAGATATTCTAAAGTCGTCACTTAAGACCGAAAAAGGAGGGTAAAGCTGTCTTGGTGTCGGTCTTGAGGAAATGTCCTTAAAAAAAGAATGCATCCTGACGGCAGCAGAAGCAGCGGCGGTGCCGGTGACTCGATGCCCAGCGGCGCTCCCCTCTGCTCGTGCGGGCGGATCTTACCCCCCATCTGCTCCGGACTGCTTATAGCTATACTTTTCCAGCTTATAGATGGGGGGCTGACGGTGACATCTCTTTTTCTCAAGCTTTTCGTTTATGTGTCATTCGCGCTGCTGTGTTTATTTGCGGGGAGCGTCTGGTTCCTGGCCAAGAGCAGCCCTCCGAAAATTAACACCTTTGACACTTGGAAGAGTCACTCCACACACTTGTTGGACTTATTAAGTAAATTAATGGTAAGTGTCACTAGCTTCCTTCTTTGATTTGGTTGGTAGTTTGTGCTGCTGTCTTTCTTGGTATCAGATACTTTATTTATCTGCTGTCTTAATTTAATCTCACTTCATTCCATCCCACATGATCTATGCTGCACATACATGTGTACCTTGGCATGTATATGCTGCCGTATGTATTAAAGGTGTCAACTTTGCATCCAATTAGCAAATAACTGAATATATATTTAACATTTTACATTACATGTTTCAAAAGGCACTTTAATCTGAAAGCAATTTTAGCTCAAAAAATGCCCTGTGTAGCGACATGACCTATTTATTGCAGGAGATTCTTGCCTTGTACTGTAGGCCTTATTTGTTTTGCAAACAAGCTTGGGATCCATCTGGCTTCCTACCCCTCATTTAGCGTAGGGTCTCTAGGAGAAATACTCTGTCGTTGGAGATTCAACAAGGCTACCTTTAGTTTTACAGCTTGCGGTATTTTATCTGTATTAATTCACAATAGCAGATGGTGGACTCCTTCCTGGCATTCCCTCACACCGTGCCATCGTTTGAGTTATCAGTCCCCAGTCTGTTTGTGTCTGTGGTTAACTGCTGCACGATGAACTCTCTATTCAAGGCAAGGCAAGTTTATTTATATAGCACAATTCAGACACAATGCAATTCAAAATGCTTTACAATGGCAGAACAACACATTTAAATAAAATACATTAAAATCACATTTAAAAG
Source organism: Mormyrops attenuatus (assembly GCA_026777985.1). Lineage (NCBI taxonomy): Eukaryota > Metazoa > Chordata > Actinopteri > Osteoglossiformes > Mormyridae > Mormyrops > Mormyrops attenuatus. The sequence goes on from JAODKC010000016.1 coordinate 13,581,105, forward strand.
ACAAAATAAAATGAAAGAAAAACCTAAAAGAAGTAGTGCAACCTTGTATGTGGTGTCTTTTTTTTGCAATCACATCAACAGTATATACATGACGCAGTGTGTTGGGAAAATGCAAGGCTATGCAAGGAAGATTGACAAACTCAGGTTCTTGCAGATGTAACAGCGGTATGGGTTAGTGCTCTTCTCTTTCGTGTCAGAGGTCTAGCTTTGGGTTTTGGTTTCTCAGGGACTTTTGTGTCAGAGATAGATGGATTTCCCCTTTTCTTGAGAGTATGACCTTGGGGTTGTTATTAATTTTAATTGTACTTGTCAGCTAAGAGCCTCAGAAGTCCCCAAAAGGGAAAAACAGTCCTGTAGTAATGTTTACGAAATGTTTTGTTAAACATTGTGTGTTGGCCACTAAACCAGGAAATATACTTACAGTATGTGTTTTTTTATGGGTTCATCAATGTCCAGGTTCGTCTCTCCATGCAGCTGTCAGAACCTGTGCCAACAAGGAGAGCTGTGATATCGCACAATGTGGATAAAGCCCTCAAAGAAGGTCAGTTTCATCCAAAAGGAATTCTCTAAGCACTGTGAAGTGTGATGCCCGTTTGGTGATTTCTTTCTCTCGGTTTTATAAACCTGAACACTTCACATCTTTTATGTCCCTAGTGTAAAATGTTTGCATCAAGATACCAGAGCTGTGAAATCACATTCGTGTTTGAGTTGTGAATTCTCCTCTGAATCATGATGCTTTGTTAAAATAATTGTTTATAAATTTTCCTTTGGCGAAAAATGCTGCAATTAAGTGAAATTGTGTCCAGTGCACAGATTTAGTCTATAATCAAAAGGAGTTTGATTAATTGTTCCCTAGCAAGCACACTATTACACTATTCATCTCTGTTAATTAGCACTATTATTAAATGCTCTTGATTAGCACTATTATTAAATGCTGTTATCATCACAGTGAAATTTCCATGTAATAAATTATGCTCCAAGATAAAATGATACAGTCATTAAAATGCCTATGGCTGCTTAGGACGGTGATTGAGCTCAGCAAACCTCAAACCCGTGTGTTTGAGAGGCTGGCGCTTTCACCAAGGCTTGGCGGGGCCCTCTGAAATATGAAGAATCATGGGATTTTGTATACCCTTCATTCTCAACAGTCTTTCATGGAATCAGTCATAGGCAGATTCTCATTACTCTTAGGGAGCAACAGATTAAAAGCTTGGCAAGTGCACAGGAGACCCAGTGCTTGGCAGAAATGAGCTGGCTTTAATTGGAGGGCTTTATTAACACTGGGCTTTGTGTTTTTTTGTCTCAAAGTGCTTTATTTGCTTGGAGCCCTAGAAATGGCGTATATTCTACAGTACAAAGAAATGTCGCACAGGCAAACAGTAAGGTTTTCAGCATCATATGAAGCAGAAAGCTGCTAATGTGAATGCAGTACAGTTGAGGTACAATTAATTTTCTAAATGTGCAGCTGAATGGATATTTATTTGATTTTTATTTACTTGAGAGAATATTTATTTTGATTTACTTTCAAGTAAATTTTAGTTTTTCTTTAGCAGGTTGCGGCAGTATTGGCAGGGACTGTTTATTTATGAAAAACAGTCATATTTTGTTCAGTCAACCACTGTTTAATTAAGAAAAAAAGAAGCAATTTATGTTTAGTTTCTTTTGCCCATTGTACCAAAATCGTACCAAACCATGACTTCAAAACCAAGGTACTTACTGAACCACGATTTTTGTGCACCGTTACACCCCTAATGTTTAAATATGTATCAGATTAAGTAATTTGTTTTTAAGAAGACTGGTTTGATAGCGTCTTCCTTGCATGTGGTTTCATTTTTTAACAGCCGTTTCCCATTTTAGATGTGTTTTTTCATGCTATTCAAGCTGAACTCTAACACTGCCACTCAGTTTTCGCTACTCAGTGGGTGTGAGCATGGTGACTGCCGCCTGCTGTGACATCATGTGCATACCCTTTGCAGTAGGGGGAGTGCAAGAACATCAGATAAGAGGGTGACTATCTGCAAGTATTTCACGCTTTTAACAACAACTAGTAGCAGTGATTTACAATCTATGAGAGGTAGGAGTAGCATTTAGTGGAAAATCCCACTAAACAAAGCGCACACAATAGTGCGAGACAACGCGAGTAATACGAAAAAAGCAATGGATGATTTGAGAGTCACTAGTTTGGGCTGTTTTGCGCACTCGCTACAGATTGTGATACACGAGGGGCTGCTAACGCAACGAAGTGACACGGTGACCAGTGGGAGAAACATTGTGGGACATTTTAAGCATTCGCCACTTTCATATCCTCACTTAGAAGACATTCAAGTTGAACTGCAAATGCCTCAAAAACGCGTAACTCTGCAAATCTACAAATGAGGTGGGACAGTATGTTATGTATGTTTCTAATAGCCTAATTAAAGATTTTTTGGCGTAGATATTTTGAGCTGTAGTTTTTAAAAATATTAATGTATAAAATGTGTGTATATTCTGTATATATTATATCATATTATATTATATAAAATATTAGAGTACAAAGAGCTCTTTTATCGGAATCTGTATTGGTATCGGATTTGGATCGTGAACTGAAAAAATGTGGATCGGCCCATCTGCAATACTCATGACAATGCACCATTACCTATAACCGATACCACTTGATGACATATGAGCGATATCATTATCGAGCAAAATAAATGGGGAAAAATATCTGCGGTGTGGAGCTACTTCAAAGCTCACAATGAAACTCAAAGCATTAGTGGACTGCAAACTGTGCTGTACTGGACTGTCAAGAGGAGGTATGAAAGGGGGTTCATATAATACTAGTAAACCGTAAAAACTAAACGTAAGAAATATAACAAAGAAATTGCCACAGCAGCAATCTGCAACAACCCACTGTGTAACAGAAGCTCTTACCCTGTATATTGTTCTTTGTGATTAAGTATAACGCAAAGAGCTTTATACTTTCTGAGGTGGTACGCGGTTAGAAAGTGTGTCAATTACTGCTTCAGATAGATTTAGACTGTCCGCAACATGTTGTAAAATCATAATTAAATCCCACCTGCTAATCCATCGTTTTCCGCAGAGATTAAAAAACGAGAATTGGCACCCTTCACCCCCCCTGTCTGTCTGCAGGAGAAATGTCGACCTTGTCGAGAGATTCACTTACCTCTACAGTGACATTCATGTCTCAGGTGACTCTTCCCATGAAGTCGATAGACGGATTGGGAGAGCATGGGGGGTCATGAGGTCGCTGGAAAGGGGTGTGTGGCGTTCCTGATATCTTTGCAAGAGGACAAAGGTCCAAGCCTTTAGAGACCTGGTGCTCCCTGTCTTGCTGTATGGCTGTGAGACATGGACGCTATCCAGTGAGCTGAGACGAAGACTGGACTCCTTCGGTACTGTGTCTCCTCGGCGAATCCTTGGGTACCGCTGGTTTGACTTTGTAAATAACAGTTATTTAATTTTATTAGTATGACACCATCTGTCCTCTCTCTGTGAAAATCAAGAGTGGCGTTTTGGAGAAAACCAGATTTACACTCTAAAAGAAATAGATGCCAGCATTTGGACAAAAATTTGATGATAATTCTAAAAGGTTTTGAAATTTGGTGGTGTAAGGTGATTAGCCGCAGTCGGAGTCGGATGATCACATGATATGTGTAATAAAGTCAAAACTACGAAGGATTCAATGCTCCATGCCCCCAGACTGGCAGTGGTTTATGCTTCGTTGTAGGGGTGGGTTACTTTTGCATGGTGAATGTGATTAACACATCTGATGCGTCTCCTTTGGCGATTGTCTTCATTTGATAAGTTAAAAATGTTTACATCTGTGTGGTATTTTTCCTTCCCTGAGGCCCTTGCTTCATGGGGCCGGCTTCTTTGTCATCCTGCCCCCACAGAGAGTAGCCAGCTGTGCTGCTAAAAAAACACACACACACACACACACAGCTGGGAAGCTTGAGTCACAGCAGCAAAACATAATTAGGACCACAAAAATGCACCATTCTGGGGGATGCAAGTAAGGACTGATCAGCATCACATTGCACATCACTTGCCATGTTACCTGAATGATGATTTGCTTTTTCAACAGCGTAATTGGGATTTTAGGTTTAAGTATTGAAACTGCTTAAAATATAACTCCTCCTCATATCCAGAACAATCCTTCTTCAGTCAACCCAGCACACCGACTCCATACTAATATCAGCTGGCCTGTTCTGTCTAGATCACATTAGCTATCTTAGCTCAGTCGCTGGCAAATAATACCACGGTAGTTTGTGAAGATATGAAAGCCTTTGCTTAACAGAGCAATGGGTGCTCTAAGTTTGGTGGCAAAATGGGCTCCAGAGGGTTTCTTTCTGAAAGGATGTGTGTAAAAAGAAAAAGCGTGGTGATCCAAGAATGTGTAAGTACAGAAATGAAACTAACATCTGTTGAGCGGCACTATGAATTGGGTAGTACTATGAGCAAGTGCGGTCATGTTTTTTTCCAGAGCTGCCCTTTCTGTGCACCTCATGGTTCCCTCACAGCTACTAACTAATCTGAAATTCTTAATCCCACTTCTGGCTTTTGGTAAATCCACTTGCCTATGGCGATATGGGGTTTTATGATATTCTCAATGTATTACATTTTTTCCCCTCTTTCTTTTCCTAATATCTGAGGTAATGGCTTGTTGTGTATATGATCTCAGTATGTAAATATATGATGTGTGTTTGTGTGTGTGTACACACACACACACACGTGTGTATATATATATATATATATGTACTTGCATACTGAGATACATATATTTTTTTCCTATATATAATTGTTTGTTTGTTTATGCAAAAACACTTTTTTCCCGTTTTGCCCTTTTTCCCTTTGCAGTGTTTGACTACAGCTACAGGGATTATATCCTGCTTTGGTATGCACCGCTGAGCCAGGACCAGGAACAACTGTACCAGATACTTTCTGAGGACTTCTGGGAAATGACCAGGCAGCTGAGGAATCGCGTAGCTGACATCGACATGGTCAATGTGGTGTGCAATGACACCGTGAAGGCCCTACACGCCCACGTCTGTGACCTCAAAGCTGCTAACACCAGGTGGGACACTCAGGACAGGGTGCTGACTCTCGGCTAGGTGGCTGAATGGCCCTGTGATTTGCTAGCAGGTTCATATCAACAACCCTTTGTGACAGATATGTATTATAGGAAAAAAAGAAATAATGCACAAATCGGAAGCACTTAAGGCCATGATTTTAGTAACACATTCGTAGTGCCTTGTAATGCATTCCCAAAGCATTGTAAACATGACTATACATATTATTATGCATTATGAATGCTTTATGAAGCTCTCATCTATAACGCACTATAGATACTATAATTAGTAAAAATTAATGCAGTACAAGGCACCCTTAATGTTTATGCCAACCATTATAATGCACTATTAAGGTATCTATAGTGCATTATAGATGAGAACTTCATAATGCATTATAAACATGGCTATAATTTTATGGTATATAATGTTATGTTATGTTTATAAATATGTATAACCATGTTTATAATGCTTTATGATTGCATTATAATGCATTATGAATGTGTTTATAAATTATTGAAAACACGGCCTTAAGTAAAGTGTTACCCACAAATCATAATAAATGGAGAAATATTTAGTATAGAACCTCCATGAAACCTTGCTGGTATAAATCCCCTGTTTATATGTCCATAATACTGTTAGAATATGACCTCCTGTATTTCCAATAGTTTGACGCATTGCAGGTAAAGGTAGTTAGTGAGGATAGTGGTATTCCTGTTCTGTGTTCCATCAGAGGGGATGTCCTGTAATATTGGTGAGGTAGAAATGCAGGCATCGTCTTGTATTTTTTTGGTGCAGAATACAGGCTTGCTTAAGTGAATCCATATGGTGTACCTGGTGTGTTTGGTTATTTAAGAGCTCTAATGTATGATACTGTACTTTTCGTTGAAGTTTATAACAAGCATAATTAATATTTCGTTGCATTGCTTTGAGGTACACATTTGCAGGCTGTTTTTGTTTCATGAATATTTTGTCTCAATTATAATGCCAAACGCATAGCCTCCCACATGTTTTTAAAAGTGGAATAAAATAAGGGTTTGACCTGTAGCACTTTTGCAGAATGACTTTTTCTGAAGCGTTGTACTTTGAGGGATGGGGACCTGACCGTTCAGAACACACGCCTCTCACACTAAGTGATTCCTCCTCAAATAGGGGTCATGCCTTTCATCGTCTGGGACACCTGCCAAGAGTAAGATGTTTGTCCTTGTGGGAAACCAAAACAACGACTACTGAAATGCCTTTAACAACACAGATATGCTAAACAACATCTCAATTTTTTTGGCCTTTATCTCCATAGGCTTTTATATTAGGAGGTGGGGAATGTGGGACTATGTTCTTGAATCAGAGTTTCTGTGTACGTATTGTGAAGCCCCTTGCTTTAACCTATCATTAAGTACCACTGCTTTTTTCAAACTGAGAGGGACAATTGAAATGCACAACAGAGAACGGTTTGATTCATTTCTACTAAGGCCATTTTAACGTGGGGCTAACTGGTGGACATTGTTGGTGTAGCTCTTCACTGCTGGATTTACTCATTGTCTTTTGAGACAGACTAAAAGATCCCAAGAGAAGCTCTCAGCTTGCTAAATTGATGTAGGCGTCACACACTTTGATGGTGGTTGTTTGGAATGATATGTCTTTCTTCATTGTTTTAACATAAAATGCAATCTGATCTTCACCCAAGCTCCAATAAATGGAGAATCTGATTGAACAAATATAGGAAATTACTTCTTAATTTCTTTATTGATCACACCGATCCAGCATTTACATTATTAGCTGGCAAAATTATGTGAACTTCAGGAATAATCAGTTCTGTCATCAGGGCAATGTGAATCAGATATTCAAATGAATGAGCTGAAAATCAGGTGTGAGTTTAAGAAGTTGTTCACAACATGGGAAGTGACTCATGGTCTGATGAATACAGATTTCTCAGGGGGTTGATCTGCTCATGAGGCACCCATTTAAAATTTGCCAACAAATGCCTGGATGTTCCAGTAGGCAGCTGGAAAAATGTACTATGAACAAAGCGCACACAATAGTGCGAGACAACGCGAGTAATACGAAAAAAGCAATTGATGATTTGTCGCTAGCTTGGGCTGTTTTGCACACTCTGTACAGCTTGTGATACACAAGTGGCTGCTAATGAGCATTATCTTGGAACATAGCTTGAAATTCAAAACCTGATTCAATTCTGCTAAGTGGAATAGACCAAGATTCCTCCAAACTGATGTGGGGCGTTGATCTACAGGTGCAAGAAACTGTTGAGGCCATGTTGAGGGTCTGTATACGAAGGCTTTTAGCGAAGGCTTCATGTTTTCGGTAAAGACATATTTCCTTTTAGTGTGTCTGGTTAAATTTTCTGTTGAGCCATGTCTCTTGGCCAAATGTAACAATTCAGGTTTTTTGATAGGCTCTCAGACTTGCCTTCTCCACTGTATTTTTTTATTAATTTGTCCTTTCTATAGATTTCAACGTATAGCAATGTTCTATACCATACTTTTTGAGTGTACTCTTGGCATTTCTGGCAGCTGGGCTCAGCCATGCTAAAGATGCACGTTATGCCTGGGTCCTCATGTCTCTAGGTGAAGTGGGTCTGATTAATTAGCTACATCTGCAGGAGACGTCTCTTGCTGGCAGCTGGTAATGTAGCGGTTCTGGACCGGGACCAAGACACGTCCTCTTCATGTCCCTGGAGTGACTCTGCTGTTCTGACCTTGAATGAAGCACTAAAACTGGATTACACAAGTTGCTTCAGCAAAAAACAAAAAGCAGGACGTTGTGGGAGTATTGAGCAGCTGTTTTGCCAGCGATGAATGAAATGGTATTTCCCATAGGCTGATCCCCAACCCGTATCCGGCCGTGTTTGCTCGACAGGCAGACTGAGTCGCCCGCAGCCTTCAGCCTGCACCCATGCCTGCGAAGCCCTGAGGACGAGCTGCATTTCCTGCGCTGCTGCTCCCGCCTGCTTCTGCTGTTCCTGTTGCCCGCACGTGATGTCCGCTCCTTCAGCCTGCGCCTAGTGCTGGTCGAGGTCCTCGCCACCAAAGGTGAGCCAGCGGCGGAGGCATCTAGCCGAGTCCACACCTAGAATCGCCCCCCACCCCACCCCACCCCACCCCATCTGTGCCACTCAGCCCTGATGTCTGCTGAGAAGCGTCAGCCTGCTGTAAGCTGCAGTCTGTCAGTAAACACTCTGAAATGTGATGAATGAATCTTTTACAGAAGTTGAAAGTGCAGTTTCATGCCTAATTGGTAGTTTGTTAATTCTATTGGCAATTAGGTGACATGTAGCATTTTACCATGTGTCCTGAAAACAGAATGTACTTTTTTTAATGACTCTCAGACATTTCCAAGGATCATATGTTCTAGCTGATATTTGAAGTGTATTGTGTGCAAGATAATGAACCATGTATTCATACCTGCTGACGCTGTTAAGAAAAAACTGTGACGCACATGCCCGGAATTAATTTACATTATACCCACAAAACTGACTTCCTTCATGGAAATTTGTTTTTGTTTTTCAGTTGGTCCACAGTAGTTAGCACTTGAAAACCTCCCAAGAAAGTCCCTGCCCTTGAAACAAAGAAACATTTACTCAGTGGCCGAGGCCAAGATAACAAGTGGCTGTATTCTTTCCAGTATAAGGAAATATGTTACCAGATCAGATTTTGGCTATAATAATACTGGAGAAAATAGACTGTGAACGGAGAACAATGAAAGGAACCATAGCATTTTTCTGATGATTATCCTAGCAAGTTGGGGTATATCTAATGTCTTTAGCTGAATAGAAGTGTGACCTAAAGACTCGTTGTGTTTTCAGAGTCACTCGAGAGCACAGGGCTAATAGTAGCATATAGACTGTTAGCATGTTCTGGGCGAATTCATTGATGTTGTCGTCTTGTGTTTGTTTTGGGCAGTTGAGTTGAAAAGCTGTCCTGTTGTGTTCTGAGGAAGGTTAATGGGAAGCTGTAAACAAAGCTTCATGCTCCAGCACTCTTTGAAGCACCGAGTCCTTTGTAACGGTGCATTTGAGCTAAATTAAAAAGCGTAGCGAAGGCAAGCTGCCATGCAAGACTGAGCAATGAAAATGAAATCGGGGTTTGTGGTGCCTGAATCATTTTTGGCAATGTTTACGCAGTCATACAGGGTCATGGCTTCCTCTGTTATTCTAGATATCTTACACAAACAGTTTTTGAACAAATTGACCTTTGTCATTATTTTAGTGCTTTGTGATTCTGCCTTTCATGTGTGAAATATCCAGTGATTGTGTGTGCATATAGACCGTGATCATACTATTAATGGTGCACTGATATGGAAAATTTGACTGATATCATTAACCAATATATTTTTGTCTAATATCGCCGACACCATCAACTGGCTAACATCTGAGCGTCTTGCCGGGGGGGGGGTTTATACCGTTGAAGACGAAAGGTTGATCTATCAGCCAGATTTAATAATGACTTAAAACATGTCACGGGTCCTATAGAACCATCTTGCGAGCCAATACTTTTCTAAGCAGAGTTGCCCCCAGTCCCGTATTTTATGGGTTACTCCTGAATTGTAAAATAAAATGCTGTGTCCCATTTTGACCCAAAGCGGGACAGAATTGTACCTGTACTTTCAGACTGCGATTGATCCCCCACCCATCAGGAAATCTTATTGATGGGGACCTGGTGGCTCCCTTATTTCTTAAAATTTATGAATGAGCCACCATAATCCTTCATCCTTCATTACAAAAAATGGCTGAATGTCCAATGCAATCATCTGCACTATTTTAGTAGGTCTGTTTTTATCTCTGGTGGTGCTAACGTTTAATATTTATGAAGTTTATATATCGGGACAGATACTGATAGTTTGATTATAAATGAATATCGGCCAATACCTATAATGATATATTGTGTATCACTACATTCCGTCGATTATTTAGAACCAGAAGACATACTTGACATACATTTAACAGCCAGTTAAGACATTATGGAGCTAGTAATACCAATGTTAACATTTGCACTAAAAAAAAAAATCTTGTGTTCTGTGTTTAAAAACAGACCCTTAATATTATTTAACTTAAAGTTTGTGCCTCACACTTTTGTAAGTCATCATGTGAAAAAAAATCTAATCCCATATGGCAAATGTCGTTCAAGCAACAATCATAGAATTGCATCAAGACGTTATCGGTGGAATGCTTGCTGAAGAACATTTTTAAATGAGTCATCATGGGAGCTTCCAGTCATTCTGTCAACCTGCAGTGCACCGATTACTTCTCTTGTCTTTCTCAAGCATTCTTATACTTAAAATATGTGCAAAAACAACAATGAGACCAGGACAGACAAAAATTACATATCATGTAACACAAGCTGCTGTGTGGAAATATTGGCAAGCATCCATTTAGCAGATACTTGTTTTGTTCTTCACGAAACAAAATGGGGGGGATGAGATGGCAGCATGCCCTGCCAGCGAGAACTTGCGGGTTTAGATGACATGCGCATCTCTCAGCTAATTAACAAAACAAATAAGAGTGGCTCATGTAACACAAAGTACTAAGAGACAGAATGAAAGGAATTATCTGGAAGAATAACGGCATCCTTCCAGATTCATTCTGTGAAGATATATCATTAGCCATTACTGTCATGTGAAAATAATCATGTATAGAAGGGTTGTAACCCATCAGAGAAGTGTGCGTGTGTTTGGCGGGGGGGAGCCAAATATTATGTTTTCGGGACTTAATGTGATAAAACCCTGTTATTTTTACATTGACCACAAACTGACTGCAGACTGCAATCAAAAAACTAAAATTGCCAAAATTCTTGTATTTTTTTTGGTTCCTTAAGGTTAGGGCTGGGTAGGGATTAAGGTTGTCATTGTTGGGACTAGGGTTCTGCCCATAGAAATGAATGGATGGTCCCCACAAAGATATGAGTACAGGTGTACAGGTCTGAGTGTGTGTATTGAGTAAAAATGTATAGGATTCATCTATCCATGTTTTATTAATGTATGCTTCAATGATGGGGCAGCATTAAGGCTGTCTCTTTTTAACCGATATTTGAACATTCGTTTGAACGTTATGTAAAAAATTCACATTCTAACTATAATTAACCCATTCAAATTTAAAAGTGTCACTGTAGCCCTATACAGCTGAAAAACGGCCTATAAAGGCAACTTTACTGCAGTGATGGAGTTAAGGTTAAACCTTAAACCCGCTTTCTGGGATATTTCAGTATAGATCCGCATATTCGCACATACATCATCAAGCGAAAATACCAGGGCGCTATACCAGAAACTGGATTCGGCTTTAAACCTGTGATACTGTGGTAAACTTAGCTTTATATTCAGTTTTCCGGCTGTAATATCTTTCAACAAATCAAGCAACACCCTTTGGTTAATTTTATTTTTTTGGGCAATTTTAAAGTAGTATGTCAAAGTTTGTGTGTGCACTTCACATTTAATAGCCCAGCTGTCTTGCTTACAGTCACTGTCAGTGAAAGGACACTGCAATTATTAATAAATGCGTATAAAAACATGCATGTGAAAGTTGCATGTTGTGCGTTGTCCCCCATAGCTTAATGCTTAAAGCAAACTTAACTGGACATGCCTGTGTTTAGGTTTATGCTTATTAGTCCATTAATTCTGTGTTTTATATTTTAAACCGATACAGTACAGTCAATATTAATAATGCAAAAGTATTGCAAGGGAACGCAAAAGTATATTGAGGGAACGCAGAAGTATTTCAAAAAATATTTTCCCACGCTGACCTCTTAGGGGCTCCGTACAAGTGTGACGTTGAACAGATTGTTAATAAAATACTGAAAAGAATGGATTCTGTGTTGTGTTTCACAGGGGGGTCACAGCTATTGAAATATATTTAAACAAATTGTGTGACATTTGAAATTTGACAGCCCTCGGCAGGTACAGTGGTTATGCAAAGGTGAATTGGCGTTGCCAGATTGCCCATAGGTGTGCATGTGTGCGCGCGCGTGTGTGCGCGCGTGTGTGCGTGCACATTCTGTAATGGGTTGCCGCATCACCCTGGGTTATTCTGTACCTTGCACCTATTTTTTCCAGGATAGGCTACAGACCCCTGCATAAGACAAGCAGTGTGGTACATGAATGAATGAATGCTACAATGAATTACATTTTGATTATGTTGTAATTTTGAGTTTGTGATGCTTGTAGAATTCTAAAGTGTCATCCTGTGTGTGTGTGTGCGCGTCTCTCTGTCGGTCTCTGTGTGTCTGGGTGTGTGTTAGTGCTCAAGCCCTTGGTGGAGGTGCTCAGTGACCCAGATTACATCAACCGCATGCTGCTGGCCCAGTTGGAACTTCGCGAGCAGCTCAGCGAGCACCACAAGAAGGCCTACACGTACGCGCCCTCGTACGAGGAATTCATCAAGCTCATCAGCGGCAGCTCTGACATCGACTTCCTCAAGCAGCTGAGGTGAGCGCCTTAGCTCATTCTAGGCACCACCTGTAATGAGGGACACATTTCGACCCACCTACTTGAATATAGTCCACAGATAAACAAGCACCAACAGCCATTATCTAGGCTACGCAGGAAAACGTGGGCAAAATGCTCTACATTTTACCACAGAGCTTTAGCATTGCTTCAGCAGTCCTCATCCTTAATAATAAAGTCAGGCCTTGCTGACAGGTAATACTGAGATTTGCCCGTTAACAGCTCCCAGCTCCGTGTTTAGCATGTGTGTGTCTTATCCAACTTTATCGCAGTCTGGCACTGATTCCCTGAAGCATATCTGGCTCCTGATTTCTTTGTAAGAGATAAAACTGATCAGATTAGCTGGAGATCAGTAATGGATGCTGCTCTTAGATTTAGGAGGGCCCTCTGTCCTGTTTGTGTAGATCCTCACTGACACCACATGTACTGATGCTCATATGTAAACATAAATGTCCATCTAATGCTGTCTTTCAAAGTGACAGGTGACTTACGAGTGACTGTTAACTTATCTGTCTCAGACCCTACTATGATTAATCCTACAACTAGCTGAAAGTCTTACATTTGTTATACTGTTTGCATGAGCTGCCAGTACACTTTACCGAAGGATGCGTTGTGGCCTTGGCTACGTATCGTATGAGCAGGACACAACTGGAGTAAAGGCAGACAGCTGAATGTCCACCTCAGCAATATATGGATTCCTATTAGATTGAAACCTTATTGTTGTAAATGTGTTCAAATTAAACAAAAATTGCAGTGTTCCAAAGTGAGATTAGTTGAGAGATTTTCTTCAGCCGTGAAATTAAGCAAAATTAGACTTAATTTCACTTTCTTTTCAAACTTAAAAAAAAAAACTGATAGACTTTTAGTTGTTTCTATGTAAACGGGACTGCTAATGGCAATATTAAAAAAATCCTTATGCTCTAGATAATAAAAAGTGTTCCCAGTTAGTAGCTACAGCTTATAATCTTGACTTATCATGAGAATATATCTGTACTAATAGCTCAATAAATGTCATGAGTGATGCATTCTGTTTACTGCATATGAGTTTTACCATAGCTGAATGGTTTTAGCATATTTATGGACATATAAGCTGTACAGTCAGCTGGCTTTGTGTTCAGAGCACAAGTATGTTTCTGAACAGCGTTTAGCATGTTAGTGCAAGGCGTACAGAGTTGGGTAATTCAGGTCCAGAGAGTAAAAGTCCAGACTGGGATTTTGCTTCAACCAACCAGTTGAGTACTCTGTGACTGTGACTCTTTATGCTCAACTGGTTGGTTGAAACAAAATCTTGGTCTGGACTTTGACCCTCTGGACCTGAATTACCCAACTCTGAAGGTGTATTACCCGCATGGAGATCCACCATCTATGTGTCTTCACAGGTACCAGATTGTTGTTGAAATCATACAGGCAACAACCATCAGCAACCTTCCACAGCTGAAGAAGCAGAAGGGTAATAATGGCTGCTCTTATTTCGTTCACTTTAATGAAAACTGGGGATGAGTCAAATAGAGGAGAGTCACGCTGTGGGCCACACGGGGACATGGTTAAAAAAGGCTCGTGTGAGTGTAAATGCCATTGTTCAAATTCTGAAATGCCATTCTTGGCCTGATATTTAAATGCATGAAATTAAATTCTGCCTTTTTGCCATTACCTATTCTTTATCAAGTAGTCTTTTCAGTCATAGTGCTTTCTGTTTGATTTTAGTAATCAGGATGCAGGTCCTATAGTTAAACTGACCCATGTCAACATATATTTACAAAATGATGTTATGTACTTTTTATATATACAGTACTGTCTTTGAAATATACACTGAAGATTATAAACAGTTATTTTTATCTTCTGATGCATTTCCTCTAAACAATTATTTGTTTTAATTGCATGTACTGTATTTAGATTACTTAGATGTGAGTTTATTTGGTTTTGCAATCTGATCTGTCTAGCCTGTCGGTTTTAGAAGAATATTATCAAGAATACAATCCCAAGATGGCCGCCTTTCTGCACCCCTGCAGACAGCAAGGGGAAGGAGACCGCAGCCATGAAGGCAGACCTGCTAAGAGCACGCAACATGAAACGGTACATCAACCAGCTGACGGTAGCCAAGAAGCAGTGCGAGAAAAGGATCCGTCTGCTTGGCGGCCCCAACTACGAGGCCCAGGAAGATGGAGCAGCTGAAGAAGGCGATGGACCTCAGAGCCAGAGAGTAAACAAACTCCCGGCTTATGGTGGATGGGAGCGGGTCATGCACACAATGGGGACTTGTAAGATAGAACAGTTATAGCATAGTGTGGAAGCCAATGGCAAATAGTCTTTATTGTTGTGTTTTCATAATACAATGGTAGAAGCTCATCCCATCCGGGGTATGCCCTGCCTTGGGCCTTATGTTGCCTGGGATATGCTCCAGATCACCCCTGCAACCTTATACTGGATGGATCGATGGATAAATGGATGTTACCTGCAGTTTATTGTCTTTTTTTGTGGGTTTTTCAGATCTACCAGTTTGAAGAGATCATGACCAACTCCATGTTCCGGGAGCACTTCCGTATGTACATGGAGAGGGTGGACAAGAGAGCCCTCATTTGCTTCTGGGAGCAAGCGGAGATGCTAAAGAGCGCCAACAAGGTTGGGTGGCTCTCTAGCCTGGATTGTGACTATATACTTCTAAAATGTAATCTAAAAAATGACATTTTAAAACTGATAAGTTAAGGGTCTAGTGTGGCAGGGGTGTTGGAAGTGAGGCCTTGGGTGACGTGGGTAATGGAGGCCTGTGTGCTTCGGGGGGGCTTGCTGCTATATCCTAATATAGAAGCTATATACTCCTGATGCAGGCATCTGTGCTGTTGTGATGCCTGAGCAGAGGTGGACAGTTCAGGTCCAGAAAGTAAAAATGCAGACCAACTTGCTAAAATGCCCACCTCTGTGTGAGACTAGGCATATCGCAAAAGGCTTTCAGTGTGGTCCTTAATGAGGTATCAGGTAAATGTGGCCAGCTATAGAGTTTATGGTAGTGTTATTTGGCTACATGATGAGACAAGGTTATGAGGTTCTCTTTGGATGAGACTCCATGCCCATAATCAAACAAAGATAACTCCAATTATTGCAGCCATCATGCAGCCGGAGAATGTGTATTGAATCTGTAATGCAGATTTTAGGCAATTTGTATTTTAGGCAATCTGTGGCCTTGTTTGGAAGGTTGTCCGTTTAAATCCCATAGCCAGTAAAATAGCCATATTACCACAGGGTGCTTGAGCGAAGTGCTTAATCCCAGCTTCTCTAGGGACACTGGCCAATCCTACTTTCTGATCTTTTGTGTGATTTCTGATTTGTGTGATACTTTGGACAAAAGCACCTGCTAAATAAGCAAATGTAAAATAGCATGGCGTGAAGCTCTTCATGGAGGCTGCTCAACACGGTGTTGCTTTCCCTGTAGACTGAAGTGCCTCAGCTGGTGGGGGAGATCTACCAGAACTACTTTGTGGAGAGCAGGGACATCCCAGTGGAGAAGGCCCTGTACAAGGAGATCCAGCAGACAATAGTGGGCAACAAGGGTACGGACGTGTTCCACAAGATCCAGGCCAGCGTCTATGAGACCATGAAGGAGCGCTACTACCCGTCCTTCCTGGTGAGCGACCTGTACGAGCGGCTGGTCAAGCGCGAAGAGCAGTACTCCAACTCGCACTCCAGCAGTGAGGACAAGGACGAGATGGTGAGCCTGCAGATGGGAAGACAAGGGCAGAGCAGGCCTGACATATAAGCTGAGGGACAGACAAGACCTTGTTTGTGTTTTAATTTGGCATAAAATCAATGATTAGGCAAATGAATAGGAAAAAGTGAAGCTGTGCTTTGAATTTGACTCAACACTGTACTTGTTAAACAAGTAAAATCATTATTGTATGAATGTACTTTTCAGCTCTTCCATTATACTAAGAAATGTATACAATATAAATGGGTCAAAAGTGCACTGTGTTACTTATTTCCTGTACTTCATATAACAGTTTAATTATCAACCTTAAATTTCTTATCAATTTGAGCTTGCATGAGAACAAGGGCCTGTTGTTTGCCGGTGAGGCAAATGGCAGCCAAGCTATGTTCTGTCACTGTCCTTCAGTGTCAGGCCATCGAGACCGGCGAGGAGGCGCTGGACGAGGGAAGCAAGGGCATCAATGAGCAGGCCAGTTACGCAGCCAGCAAACTGCGGCAGCTCTGCGAGAAGCTGGAGTATAAAAGGCAAGCCCTGGGGTCCATCCAGAATGCACCCAAGCCAGACAAAAGGGTAAGCCTCATCTCCAAAAGGCTGCTGTTTGAGTGTCTGTTATCTGGTCTTCAGGGACTGCTTATTTATGATCTTGTCTGGGGGAGATCAGTGCTCAATGGCAGGATTAGTATTAGCTGCAAAAAAATCCAGTTTTAATATAACTTGGTACGTGCCGGCAGTAAACACTGCTGGGCTCTGGAGTCCTGTTGACCCCAGCAGCTCAGAGTAGGAGATCTTCCTCTGTGCTCCTTCTGTAGATCGTGGCCAAGCTGAAGGAGGAGATCGCTGCCATGGAGAAAGAGCACAGTGACCTGAAGCTACACATTTCCCGTACAGACTGGTGGTGCGAGAACCTAGGCGCATGGAGGGCCTTCATCATCGGTGCAGAGGTCAGTGTGTGGCTCTACTCATAATCACAAGGCTAAGTAAGGTGTGATCTGTGTTATGTTTCTACCCTGTACCACCTTTTGCACCTGCTATTTTTTCCCTAAAATTGCAGCCCATGTGCCTTCCTTAAGGTTGCTTTGCTTAGACCAGGGGTGTCAAACTGCAGTCCTGGGGGGCCGGAGCCCTGTGTAGCTTGGTTTTTTCCCTGTTCCACCACAAATGATTCAGCTCAACAGCTATGTGGTAATTAGCACAAGAAGTTGAATCAGGTGTGTTAAACGAGGGGAAACCCAAAATGTGCAGGGCTCTGGCCCCCCAGGACTGGAGTCTGATACCTGTGGCTTAGACAGATACTGAGAGTCTTGTCCTGTGGGCTTTATTCCAGCAGAGCTGAAACATGCTGATTCTGTGAAGCTGATTTTGTCCTGCTAGCTGTGTCAGCATCAGTATTTGTGTCTTGCTCAGGCAACAAAAGGACATAAGATGTAAACAAGGGCACGCTGAACTTTACTAATGTTGCTCTTTCAGTTGCCCAGATTAGATATGCAGTGTTCGACATATGTTCCCATTAAACTTTTAATTGCCAGTTATCAGGCCAATTAGTAATGCTTTCTTTCTTGCCTGTGTTGGCTTAGTTTTACCATGCAAATATTACACAATGTTAAATACCCAGTGTGTCGCTTGGGGCCAGTGCATAAATAGAACACAGTGATTGATTACTCAAGAGTTCCACTGCGTGGAAACTTCTGTAATACATTCAGGAGAAAGTCAAGCTTTAACTGCATTTCTCTATCAATGACAGACTAAGAGCTGTAAAATTACAAACTGGGTAATTAATCCTTCTCATGGACGAAGTGTTCCCAGATCAGCAGTTATGGAAGCTGATTGATGCCCCCCCGCCTAGTGTACTGAAGACTTTAGTGAGTCCTGAATGTAACGAGGCCAGGGGGGCCATCAGATGTAATGACTCGTAGATGTACATTTAAAAATTCTTTCTAGATAGATGCATGTGCTGAATGTTAGAGAGGTCTTAGTTTAGTGTTGGTTTCATTATTGTGGTCTCCTATATTTTGTTTGTGTTTGTTTCCACTAATTCATTAATGATTGAACATCATTGTAAGAGTATTGTACTAGTACTAACCTTACACATTTACTGTCAAAGCATTAGTCCCTTGACTCTGCCCCTCCATCTCTTCATAAGACAGCAGGCAGTCGGCTTGGAAAGGAAATAGCACATAGACCAGGCAAGATACGTGCTAGAGGGCTGGCAAACCGTTATACCATGTATGTGGTAATGGAGACGGGAAGCCTGGGTGTGAGGAACGTGTCATGAGGCACCTTCTGCCCAGTAGGCCATGGAGGAGAACGGGGAGCAGATGCCATGCTACACAGTGTCAGTGAGCCTGCAGGATGGCGGCGGGAGCTCCGACTCGGTCAACAGCCGCTGGACGGTGACCAGGAAGCTGAGCGAATTCCAGGTGCTGCACAGGAAGCTGCTGGAGGTACGGCCAGCGTGGCTGCTGCAGACTTCCTGATATGCAAAGCATCAGTTCACGGCACATGCGGGTCATTGCCAAAACCCCCGAGGGCGGCGTCGAAATGCTGATAGCGTGACATTGTCTGGATAGAAAGAGCCATAACTTATCACTGTTGGTGTATTGTAGTCTCCGCGACAGCAGCAGTGATCCCGGCCTAATTGTTTTTGCTGTCCACCACCAATCTCTATGTGCAGTGTTTCCCGTCACTGAAGAAAATCCAGCTGCCCTCTCTAAGCAAACTGCCATTTAAATCTGTGGACCAGAAGTTCCTGGACAAGTCCAAGAGCCAGCTTAACCCTTTCTTACAGGTAGTGTGTCTGTTCTGGGTATAGTCACTAATGAGGAGTTATGTGTTGGGAAGTGGTTAATACAGGTAGTCCGCGGGTTAAGAGCATCTGAGTTACTGACATCTTCAAATGGACTGCCATAAAGCCTATTATGTAAATTAAAAAAAAGAGTTAAATACAATGGTTAATAATAACGAACTCACACATTGGTTTGTGATGCTTGTGAAAACATTATGTGGCTTCAGGTGTTTGTCAGCTCAAGGTACAGTACAGTACCGTGTTTAGTTGCTTATATTTCTTAAGTACTGTATTATTATTTTTCCAACTTACCTACAAATTCAAGTTAAAGACAAACTTAGGGAACGGTTCTCGCTCATAACCTGGGGACTGCCTGTGAATACAATATGATGTATGAGCACTGTCATTGAACAACAGACATTGAAACAAAAATTTGAATGAAATAAGTACAAGTATCTCTCACTTTATGTCCACTCATTGCGTGTCAAGAACTATTGCCAGCATGCAAATGTCTGCGAAATTCATGGTACAGGGAATTACTGTCCTGGCCTTTTTCTGTGAAGGGAACGCCCAGCAGTTCATTTTTTCCAAATTCACATCTTTACTAAGGTAGAAAACATCATTTTGGAAAGCCACATGTTTGGTTTGATGTTATTCCTTGGGGTAAATCGAGGTGCTGCAGCTGTGTGGCTCGTGCTGACTTGTGACGGGAACCACTGTCTGTCCTGCTTTCCTCCTGAGCAGAAAATGCTGAGCGACGAGCGCATGTGCCAGAGCGAGGCCCTCTATGCCTTCCTTAGCCCTTCCCCAGAGCACCTCAAGGTCATTGACATCCAGAAGAAGCCCTCCTTCTCTTTGGCCTCCTTCCTGGAGAGGCTGCCTGGAGACTTCTTCTCCCATCAGGAGGTGAGTACTAGGAGATTACAGGATGTGCTCACACACACACACACACACACACACACGCACACATGCACGCACCCACACACACACAGGTTTGTAATTATATCTTTGTGGGGACTCTCCATTCATTTCTATGGGGAAAACCCAAATCCCAACATGACGACCTTAACCCCTACCCAGCCCTAACCTTAACCACAAGTAATCAAACGAAATACAAGACTTGGGGTATTTTTAGTTTCTTGATTGCAGTCACAAATCTTTGTGAGGACCTGAAAAAATGGCTATAGTAGGACTGGTCAACGTGCAATATTAATGCCAACATCGCATGTTATACACATCCAATTCTTACATCGCTAGACAGCTATATTAAAATATTTTCTTACTTTCAATTCTGTACGGACATTATAGCATGGGGATTAAAGTTTCACTAAAATATTTTTAGTTTGTCATAGGAAAAAAATTTGCCAAACTTTGCAATTTTAATTATTATTCCTTTTTATAGATTCTTATATGTTTAAAAGTCAGTTTAAAGTTTGCCTCCGCTGCTTTTGCATGAGCACTGCATACGTTCTCCGAGACAGTCATAATCATTTTCATCCTTGCCGTTTAAATCACTCAAAGACAGGTTTGTGAGAAATTTATGAACTCATTTTTTGTTTTTTTAAATACCCTAATATTTATTACAAAAAAAACACATTGCTATATTTATAACAAAATCACATCGCTAAGACAGCACAATATATGCGTGCTGTATTAGTATATTCAACAAAATAATTTTTAATTCTTGTTATGCCATCTGGATCTTTTTGTTGTATATGTTCTTACGACCAAATCGCATTTTTTTTCGTTTATCATTATTTCCTGTTTTCAAGGCGGTGTTTGCGTTGTTTCAGCGGCAGGCTGTTCGCATAACCAATCGAAGTCCCACCCCAAAGTACCAAACAAGTACCCCAGCTGGTTTGCCACTTTCGGTACTGGAACTTTTGGTACTGGTACTCCACCGAAAGTCAATATAAAGTACTGAAAGTACTGTACCAAAAGTACCGTACTTGGTGCGGTGGAAAAGCACCCTTAGTTCCTCAGTGTTAGCCTCTACAATCTCCATTATTTCAGGGTGAGAACATGGTAATAGTGCTTTGAAGTCTGTGTAAATAAAGTGTGTGATAGTGCAGTGAGTTGGACAGTATATGGCTTGCTCTACGTTCCACACAGGAGGAGACAGATGATGACAGCGACCTGTCGGACTACGGGGATGAGCTTGACGGGAAAAAGGACGTTTTGGCGGAGCCCTTCTTTATGCTCGTTGGGGAGATCTTTGAACTCCGCGGCAGTAAGTCCACTCCCATGAGCTAAGGGGCCTCTGAGGGCAAGCTTTTCCTGAAAATATTCTAAGAAAAATAAAGGGCACCAAATCTGATAAATGCTTCTGAAGATCTGGGGGTAGGTAGGCAACCCTGATCCTGGAGTGCCAGGATCCTGCAGGTTTTCTATCCTACCTAGTGTCTGATGAACCACACCTAATATCAGGCAGATTATAACAAATCGGGTAGTTAAAATGCTATTAAGTTCATTTTCTTCAACACTTTGTCTGCATCATTCAGTGTTGTGCCATGTTTGCGGGAAAGCGTGCCGAAAACCAGTGCTTTCTTTTCTGAAGATAATGTGAATATGATAAGAAGGAATTTCCCCATTTGTGTTTTATGCTTAATGGAGAGTCAAATAAATTGGCACTGAAAATATTTCTGACATCTGTGTCCATCCATTTAACATGTGTTCAGTTTTATGCTGTCAGTCTGATATTTGTGAGAACAGCATTCCTATCCTGTGGAATTTTAAAAGCCCATCGTTGTTTGTAACCCTCAATTTTCCCAATAATCTGTGGTGCCTGTAAAAGGTAAATGATGTAGAAACAGTTTTTTTTTATGGGGAAATATCTGACCTGCACCAGAAAACACATTTTAAAATGATGTATAACGATAACTGGTGAGGAGAAGTTTGACAGTACTGACCTTGGGACCTCACTGGGGATGTCAATTCATCCAAACACCCATCTCTCAGTTGCTTATCCTGGACAAGGTCACAAGCCTGTATATCTACGGCTGTCCCAGGCAGTATAGTGTTGAACTTTTGGCATCTGTATCTTCTGAAATAAGTTGAAATTGAAAATTCATTTGCTTGCTGCACTTTTTTAATAGTCTGTAAAATACAGAGGAAGAAAAATTCAGCAAACAAAAACAGTAGGTCATGTGGTTGTTAATCCAGTTGTACAGGAAATAGTGGACTGTCGTAATATTGCTGATATCATATTTGTTCTTTTTCAACTATTGTAACTGAAGCTTGGTTTTGGTCGATAAACAACTTCCTCCTTCCATAGATCTGAGAAGATAATATAGTGGTTTTGGACTATGTACTCCAGCTGGTATGAAGTTGTAAACTGGGATTTCCCCATCTATCTTTTAACACTCATCCTGAGATACTGAAGAAGATGCAGAAAGAAGATAAGCTTCAACTTTTATCAGGCTGTCATATTAATCCTAATTTGCTGGTGTCAACTTCACAACCCATGTCAGTTCCTGCCCCAGGAAAACCGTGACACCAAACCCACTCGGATAGTAGCGTATAGCGCCCCTTGTGGCTAGTGCCTGTTGCTGCTTTTGAAATAACCCAGAGTACCAGGTCTATTTTTGTGACCTTTTTCTGCTCTTTCCATCCATGTGCTACAAAAAATGCAACTTCTAAGATCATCTTATATATAGAAATGTATGGCAAAACACTGCTTCAAACATAACTTTGAAAGCGCTTTTTTTTATTTATATTTTTCTACTTGGTTGTAATCGGTTGTTGTTCAGAGCTTATTTAAAGCATATACAGTACTGTGCAAAAGTTTTTGGAAGCCAAAGAAAATTATGTTTAAATCATGTTGGTGTTAAACTACGTATGGTATAATGCCTGTCAAAGTGTATCAGCTTAACCATATCAAAACCTCTGCTAAAATCACCCCATTATTTCCCGTGACCCGTGCAGTACACCCATGCATTTTTTGATTCAACCACTAGCGCATGTTGTATAGCTAGTCAATGTCTCGTTGACTTTTTAAAAGTAATTACCTAAGTGAGTTGGTGTTGAAATTTAATAGATACTTGGAATGGCTGGGGTGCCCCTGAGAAGAGGTTTGGGAACTGAAGCGGTGTTCATCTAGCCATCCAGCAAGTTATCAGTAACTTTTTGGAAAACAGAAGAAATGTTACTAGTTTTTATTGCATTACCTTTAATTTTGCAAATGTTGTAATGTTAAATTTTTGTTCTGAGCAAATGTGCACTTACTACACAGATAAATAGCTTAAACATTGCTTTTGACTGCCTAAGACCTTTGCACTTTAATGTATATTATAGCCATGTATATTTTTGAATCATCGAATTGCCACTGATTTACTCTAATGTATGTTTATTTAACATGAGGGGATACCAGCCATCTCAGGAGGGAAAGTCAGGTGGTTAAGGTTATCCAACATCGCTTGTCCCTAATTCTGTGTTGATATAACTTTGTTTTCTGTTTGTTTGACCCCAAAGTAACCCAGGCCTTACTATTGCAGTTCTGATTCCCGCAGTCACATTGTTTGATTACATGTGTCCTTGGTCCACCATAGGAGTTTGATCTCATTTCTTTTTTTCCCAGCCAAATTAGCTCTGTTATGTTTCTGTGGATTTTTGTAAGTCTGTGTGTATCACTGGAAAGGGAACAAAGTACAGCAATGTTTTTCATTTGTTGCCAAGTTCCTGTATAAAATGTGTCTGTTTAATGTCATCTCGCACTAGTATCCTTCTCAAATTGTAAAAAATATATTCCTTACCATGCCTGGTCCACCATCTTTTTATTTTTATCAAGTTAATTATTTTCTATTATCTAATATCTGTAGACATTTTAACAGTACAGTAGCTAAAGTTTAACTCTGTGTCTCTTTGTATTGCAGTGTTTAAATGGGTCAGGAAAACACTAATTGCACTAGTCCAAGTGACCTTTGGACGGACGATAAACAAGTAAGCATTGTCTCTATGGGCTTATAAAGTTAAAATAATAATAATAAACTTTGTCTATAATGTGTACAGCAAGAAGATGAGATATAGTAATGTTAATGTGTAACTTAATCTACTAGTGTTGTCTAGCTAAAGGCAAGTGTTTTCTGAGACCTTATTTAAACTGAGGCACCTCACAACAACTTACTGAACATTGTGTTTGCCGTTTTTATTTTTTCTGGACCGTAATAAATGTTAGCACACAAGAAATAAAGGAGTGACTGGATGTCAGCAATAACCATGACGGAAAGGGTGAACATCCTTTATCACCAGCAGACAAGTAATGACATGATCGGAAATGTCACGGTTTGAGCAGTGCTGTGCAGCCAGTTGTCACACTATCACACGCGCCCTCCCTCTTGCCCCCCTATGTTGGATGCACTTCGGTTTGGTTACAGAGAGTAGCTGTCATTTTGTATTACAGTCACTTGATGAGAAGATGACGGCTAATCTTTTGCCCAGATTACTGACGGAAATGGAAACCCGGTTGCATTCTGAGATTTGTCCAGTGTATCACATTTTAAGAAAGTTGTTTTTGGCAGGAAAATACGTCTTCTTTTGTTAGTTGTTTTGTAAAGAACAAATTAAATGGCATGTTACATTTGAGTCATTTAATGCCCCTTTAAAACCGTGACTCACTCTGGCAATTAAAAGTCCAGTGATATTTATCAATTGAATTAGGGGTCTTAATCTCAGTACCATGGTAAAATCCCATTCAGGCCCTGCCAGAATAATCAATGGCAGTTTAATTATGGACTTGGAAAATGTTACCATTATTATGTTAATATCAGAATACTGTTTGTGTAGGGGATGAGTAAACAAAACTTGAGGAGTTCATTATACTGTTTTGTCAGTCAGTTACCAGGTAGACTAGCAGCAGTGATTAAATGTAGAAAGCATACATTATATAGGAACTGGAAATGAGGTAATTAAAATAGGAGGATTGCTGTTTTACTCTTAATAATGGGCCACTGGGACAGAATAAATTGATGTACAACTATATTCATTGGTTAAAGTCTTCCATTCTGTTTTTCATTGTCAGTACATTATTCAATAAATTACATGAGATATTCAACAGTTTATTATGAAGTAGGCTTTGTGTTAATGATTTTGCCTGACTGTAGGCTAATGTAAGTGTTGTAAGCATGTTTAAGGTAGGCTAGGCTATGATGTTTGTTAGGTAAGGTGTACTGCATTTTTGCCTTGCGATATTTTCACCTTATGATAGGTTTATCAGAACTTAATCCTGGTGTAACCTAGGGAGCGTCTGCACGGTCATATGTTGGTTTCTTAAACCTCAAAGCCCTGTTATTTTTCACAGGCAGATTAGAGACACTGTCAGTTGGATATTCAGTGAGCAGATGCTTGTGTATTACATCACTATTTTCCGGGATGCCTTCTGGCCCAATGGGAAGCTGGCTCCCCATAGCAAGGCCCGGTCAGACTCAGAGCGAAGGGCAACCAAAGAGAGAGCCCAACAGAAACTGCTGGAAAACATCCCAGGTACATCTTGACCTTCCTTATGCTGTCTGCTTGCATTTTCCATGACTTAATTCAGTCAGGGGTGGGAATATTATTAACATTGTAACAAACTCTCATTACAAGATGCACTTCAAAGCCTGGTTGGACAACAGAATGCCAGGTATGGGATCATCAAGATCTTCAATGCTCTTCAGGAGACCAAAGCCAACAAGCATCTTCTCTATGTGAGTTCTATTTTCTGCCTTTTAAATTCCGATAATTACATATTTCATACTTGTATGAAAATTGCTTTTCCCATCATACATGCAAAGTGTACTTCATATTCCTGTGAGCATGCATGTATTTGTGAATCTGGACTAAGAATGGTTTTTCTTAATTCTGCTTGTGGTTAGACAATATATGCTAGGATTTGTTCTCATGCATTTAGCTTTTATTAATAACCGTTCTGAGCTGTTGGTTGAATGGATAGCATTTTGTTACACCAAATGAAGTGTTTACTAATGGGTTAATTGCGTTTAACCACCTTGGATATAAATTTGGAGTTTTTTAAATGAAGGCTATTAATTTAGTGTTTGTTGTACAAATTATGTCATAATTAAAATGTAAATACTTACCGCTTGATTGGTTGTATTCTTGTGTAACCCTGCCACCTGGTGGTCACATCTTGTCTTTTTATATATTTACACCTAAATATGGGAAATCGCTGAAAGTTTTGTCAGTGTGGAATAGTGATATGAACATATTAATTCCGGAAATTTACTGTTTTAGGTCCTGTTGGAAATCATCGTGAAAGAACTATGTCCTGAAGTGAAGGAAGAGTTCAGCCAGATCTGATCATTTGCACAATCCAAATGAGACACTCGGCAAGATGGATACAGCGACTTGGGCTCTTTGTGAAGAGGAAAATGTGATGAGCTTCCAATTTCCTTCGGGGCATCGTCTGAACTTGCTTATTCAGTACCCTAAAACAAAGGGGTGGCGTTTGGGTGCACCAGAGTTTTTCCGTTTACAGTTGTTTGGGGGGGGGGGCGTGTCCCTGGAAGGCAGGATCTTGAGTGCCGTGATGTGATTTGGAGAAAAGGCCCCTCTAAGACTTCTACTCAAGAAAGCAAGACAATAGAGATCTTTGTGGTCAGGGGCAAGAAACAAATAAGTGAACGGCAAGCTGATGTCAGTGTAGATACCTTGCACTTCTAGGAACTGGGGCACTGTGTGGTATACAACACACACACAGACAAATACAGACAGACACACACACATACACACACAGACAAACACAGACAGACACACACACACACACACATACACAGACAAATACAGACAGACACACACACATACACATACACAGACAAATACAGACAGACACACACACATACACACACAGACAAATACAGACAGACACACACACATACACACACAGACAAACACAGACACACACACACACATACACAGACAAACACAGACACACACACATACACACACACAGACAGACAGAGACACACACACACACGCACACACACACACACGCTCTCTCTCTCTCTTCTAATAGGCCTTCTGTACGTCTACCATAAATACCTTCAGCTCCCTACTGATCCTGGGGTCCCTAAAACAGTTCCCCCGACAGAATGGCTGATGGCAGTTGGACTTGTTTATGGTCATGGTTAATCTTAAGGGATCTTAGCAGAGTTTTGCACTAATCACTCACCAAATAGAAACCAGCTATTCTACTCGTCAAGAACAAGTTCAGTCATGCAAGCTTTGCAGAAGCTGATAGAAGATCACGATCCATCGCTTCAGCAGATGCTGCGCTGCCATTTCGATGTGACCCCCCACCCGGAGGAGAAATTTAGTTCTTCAACCACTACCCCACCCAGTGGACCAACCTGTCATTGCGCTCCCTGTTTGAAAAGGGCAACCGGGCATCTGCTCATACCTTGCTACAAGCTAACACGCAGTACAGCACATTCACAAAAGAAACCCTGATCAGCCTTTGGCCCAGGCGGGGGCGCTGTCTCCCGGCTGTCAGAGACGCAGGCCGCGTGAGTTCGGCTCAGGACAGACGGCAGGTTCGCTCTGAAAGCCAGACGCATGCACACCGGGCTCTGCCCAGCCCGGGTAAAGGTCGCTCCTCTCAGGGTATCTCCCAGGGATTTCTCTCTCTGTCACGGAGCACCACCTCCGCAAAAGTCCCAAAGCTTTGGAAGACCAATTGCTGTAACGTAATGGGGGCGGGGGGGCTTTCTGATGGCGGAGCTGTGAGGTTCAGATAATAAACCAGTAAATGAGCGATAAATTAGACGCCAGGGACCGCGGTCACACAGAGTCGGCAAAGACATGGCAAATATGGGCGAGACGGCCTCACCGCCCTCCCTGCTGGCACCGAAGAAGCAGTCACCAAAACAGCGCCCCCTTCAGGAGCAAGCTAAAACTGTCAGCATGATGACGCCAGACTGCTTATATCTAGTATTATTTTCGCATTGGGGGGGGGGCTAGGAAGGCAGTGGTGATGCCTCTGTGCCTGCCTGTCACTACTGTAAAAATGGAATTCATCCTGCATGGACATAAAGGATTCAGCTGCACCGGAGGCTGGGGGGGGGGGGGGGGTCTGTACTGAAACAATCCCCCCTGCCTGTCACTTACCATGACACAGCACAGACGAGTTCAGCCCCCAAGTAACATGATGATTAGACAGATTAAACAAAGGGTTAGGAAGACGAGGATGAGGAAGAGCAAGACTGCTGGGTGAAGATCACTGAAGCACTATGCATTCTTTAGCTGACAGACAAAAACCAAACCAAACCCCCCCCACACACACAGAGAGGGCTGCCTGCGCACTAAACAGTTTTTAATAGTACGTCAAACACGCAGCTTCTGTTACACATCCCGCTAGGTCACCGAAAACATACAAAAAAACAAGGAGCCTAAGAGCTTCTTAAGGCTATTATATAAAAACCAAAGGCTTAAGTCAAAGTATTTCAGTGTTAACAGAAACTGGCAGGACTGAAGGTTTACGTTCCTACTAGCAAGCAGTGAACTAGAATAAGCAACAGGATTAGCTTTGGCTGAAACCCCGCCATTAT
This sequence comes from Mormyrops attenuatus, assembly GCA_026777985.1. Taxonomy (NCBI): domain Eukaryota; kingdom Metazoa; phylum Chordata; class Actinopteri; order Osteoglossiformes; family Mormyridae; genus Mormyrops; species Mormyrops attenuatus. The sequence continues at coordinate 13,609,638 of JAODKC010000016.1, forward strand.
GATCAATGAAAAACAAAATAAACAAGTATCAAAGATAAAACACTGCAAACAATCAAAATAAAAAAAAATGGAAAACATTCAAAACAAGTAATAAACAGGTACTATGATTTCTGAACCATAAGAAACGTTTCTTACAAGTTACTTTATTTTTAGATAACTAAAGCAGTACACGAATTTAGGAATTGATGAGAAATACGCATTCGCACCCATCAGCGGAAAGGATGTAGGTGCAGGCGGCCTATCGCGTTACCCTGCCTCGTTATACAGACTGTACACGGATTTAAAATAGGCCCCCGGCTGCCGAGTGCCATTTACGGCTAACGTGGGTCGGAAGTGCGCCGCGGCGAAGCGATCGCCTCGGTTACCTTTAAATAACAGACGCGAAGCGGCGGGCCGCCGTTTGCCCCAAACCGGGTTTGCGACATCTTTAAATAGACGTCAGTAAATCATTATAAATATATGGTAAATAAATACCAGTGACAATGTACAGGATAGGTGGATGGATGGTGAATTTATCGGCCTGCCTCAGTATTTAATACCATTTTCGAGTTTAACTTTAAAACTTTGTAAATCGATATCAAGACTGCCAACTGGAAATATACTCATTACCAAGCCGTGACGTTAAACGGCGATGTACTATATAAGTGCCCCGTATTCGTGTCCATAAGATTGTGGAAAACGGCCACACTTTTAGGGATTCCCAGTGTTTGACAATAATTAGACGTGCATTACGCATGAAGGGGCAGATAGTGCTGATTTATCAGACTTCTATTTACGGTACTTAAAACACAACAATTAAAAAAATCACATTAACAGCATGTGATTACTAGTATCTGTACTATAGTGTCAAAGAAAACCAAAGTCTCCCCAACGCTATAAATATTAATTATCCTACAGTGTCCCGAAGGCGAATGTGTAATAGCCTGCAGCACCCGGTGCAATCGGTGTCACTGCAGGCAGCTGGAAAGGCAGCGAGAGAAAAAAAAGTTATGTGCAACCTTGCGGTGCCTTCGCCCCACCTTCCCGGCCAAGGTATGCCGGCGCTCTCCAATCCTCAGCCGGGACACGGCGGGCTGCGAGCGCTTTCGTTTCGTCTGCGGCTAGAGCCGGCCCTCCTCTTTCCGACGTAAATCGCACGGCTTCCCACTCGCCTATAAAGCCTTATTGTTTTTGGTCCGGACGACAAAATTACCGCGATTTCGTCGGGAAACTGGACAGGCTGAAGTGCGGGGAGGCGCACGCACGCCGGGCGCATTTCGGAAGGAAGAGCGGAAAGTTTGCAGGGTGCGCACCATGATCTCAGAGGGGGCTCCGAGTCCCACTCCGTCCCGCGGATGAACTGGGCTCCTCGGTACACCCGATCCCGCACAGCACCGTGCTCCGCGCTTGTCGCTTCAACCGGTAAGTCTTAAATAACTGCCTGATATATATACATATTTCAGTTTTCATTACGGTTTGTCTATACTAGCTATGTAATAGTTTATGAACGCCTTAAATACATTCTTGCTCTAATTTTTTACCAATGGGGAAAAACGCAGACCTGTCGGAGCGTATAAAATGTTCCAGATTTACTATGTTCTGCTTTTTCTGTTAATAAAATATTATATATATATAACGTAGTATTATTATAACCCGGCCCCGACAACGCTAGATTCGTCTGGCAGGTAAATCCATCACGTTAAAATTAATTCTAAATATAAATCAGAAATACCGCCACAACAAATTTTAGACACTGGCCGTCCTGCGTGCACGTAAGTCCGGCAGCCCTTGGCACTTTCAGGCGGGTTTCGGGCAAGTCCGAACCAAGATGCCATACAGGACAAGGCGATGACGGGCCCCCGGCGGCACGCCGCCACCGCACCAGCCCGACCGGCGTGACAACACGGCGCGCTAAGTGTCACACTTTTGCAATACCGTCAGCGTTATAAAAAAGGTCTGCGTGCTTCATGGCCCCCGGCAAAACATCCGTATCACCTACCAGCTGAATTAGGCAACGCTGTGTATAAATAGATGGGTATATATTGCTTCTTGGTGTGTGTGCATGTATATGCCTGTACACACACACACACACACACACACACACACACATACACACACACACATATATATATATATATAAACACTCCACCCACGTCTCAAAAGGAAATATAATAAGTAACGAGAGTCAGACCGCATTACACAGCGCGGCAGCCAGGCTAGATCGCTGCTTTGTATTTAACGCAGACTAATTCATAGTTTGTGCAGTCGGGGGACGTCTTGCATGAAGTAGCACACGCCGAGCGGCTGCTTTCCTCGGATGCACGGGGCGATTCATTTTCTCCTCTCACCACCAGTTCAAAGGTAACGTGGTAGGATTTGCAGGCAGATCTGTTTAGTCACATGGGCCGTAAAGCGATTATCTCTTATAATTTCTGATTCGTGAAGCCCTCCCTGTGCGAGTAACTCCTATGAAAGCCGAGGGAGATAACGAAAATGTCAAAATTTTGGAGAGCATCACCAAAAAACGAAGATGAAATGGATTTAAACTTTCATCAGTTTCTTTAACGGATAACGAAAATATGAAATTTTTACAAAGACGCAAAGGTAAACAGGTAAAAAAAAGACTTGTATAAATTAATTAATCGATCTGAATCACTACGAGGTACATAGATCAAAGATGCCCTTAGATAAATGAAAAGACTGGACCGCTGTGGTGTCCTGCATGGTGAGCGCCTACTACTTTGTGAGGTTGCGCATTTGCGCATGCAGAGCAGGCGGTTTACCTACTACAGCGCAGTCGCAGCTGTACGGCTGTAATTAATACCACGGGTACCTCCATCACACGGAAATCCGGAGCCTTCTTGCCAAAGTAAAACTAATCTTTGTATCACGACATTAATCCCTTGGCAGATACATTCCAGTGCACATTTTAACGTAAAAACATCACTGGAGGTCCAGAGAACGTTAACATACATATGGATGCTGTTACTAAATTCACGAGTCACTTTACCACAAAAATTTGAGTAATTTGCAAAACGGACAGATTGCACGTTACATTGTATCAGTTCTGCTCAACGTGCCGTGTAAAGGCAGCGGGTCAGCTGAGTGCAGGAACAGAGAAGTGCAGTAAATCTGTCACATTAAGATGGCAATTTTATCCCTATTGCCAGAGACGCACTCTCGATACCCCCGAGACAACAGACCAAAATAAAATGAAGTGACACTTGATACAGTTACACAAAAATGAGAGATAACGGTTGATAGTCGTGCCATTGAAGAAGATTTCCAGGGCCAATCTTTAGTAAAGATGAGGAATCCGATACAGCAAATCTGCAAACTTTGTTTTGGTAGTTTGTCTAGTTACGAATAAGATAACTATCTTACCGAGCCCTAACATCCATGGAAAATTGCTTAATCTTCCTGGGAAGGCATACGACGGCTGTCACGCACTTTCAGAAGCAGGCGGATGTAGAGAGTTATCGGCATGCCGGTTTCGGCAGTGCACATGCGGAGGGCTTGAGTAAAGGAGCAAGTGTGACGGGGGGACACTGTAAAGTGTGACTGGGGGACACTGTAAAGTGTGATTGGGGGGACACTGTAAAGTGCACAGGCAAGGGTTACGCAGTATCCCCGGATGGAGGGGGCATGGTGTACATGAATGTTTAGGCAGTGTGCATGTGGGGCATGTAAGGTTGAGAAAAGGAGAGACGGGGGTGTGGGGGGGAGCAAACATTCCTTACCCGGTACCTCAGCGATTTTAATTAAAGTTTTGCGAGATGTCGGAATGAGCTTTCAGTGAAAATAAGGTGGTAGGGGCAGAGAGACAGCGGCTTAAACCCCCCCCCCACACACACAGAATCAGGTTGGACTTAGCCTGGGGGGGGGGGGGACAAGCAATAAGAGTACGGGTCAGATCGCCATGACGACGGAAGGGAGGGGGGTACAGAGATCACAATCAGAAAGCTAATAATTCCTTAAAGAAAGCGGAGGCTGATGTGGGGAAGGGGGCAGTGTGGTGTACATTGGGGGTGTAAGTGCAGAGGCCGCTCGGGGGGGGGGCGGGCCGGTGTGCTGGGTTAAACACACCAGCACTGAAAAGGATGGGAGATGGGAAAATGGCAAAAAAGGAGAAAGGGCCCATTCTGTGTGACTGGCAGCGGGGGTGTTAAAACAGAGAGGTAGTAGCTCTCCTACGCCCCCACCGCTCACACCTCTGCTCTTTGCAGGTTTTTGGTTACCGGTGCAGCTGTTCTGCAACACAAAGCGCAGGTTCTCTGTTACTGGTGTAGCTGTTCTGCGACACAAAGCGCTGGTTCTCTGTTACTGGTGCAGCTGTTCTGCGACACAAAGCGCAGGTTCTCTGTTACTGGTGTAGCTGTTCTGCGACACAAAGCGCAGGTTCTCTGTTACTGGTGTAGCTGTTCTGCGACACAAAGCGCTGGTTCTCTGTTACTGGTGCAGCTGTTCTGCGACACAAAGCGCAGGTTCTCTGTTACTGGTGCAGCTGTTCTGCGACACAATGCGCAGGTTCTCTGTTACTGGTGCAGCTGTTCTGCGACACAAAGCGCAGGTTCTCTGTTATTGGTGCAGCTGTTCGGTGAGGCAAAGTGCAGGTTCTCGGTTACTGGTGCTGAGACTGTGTGTGCTTACTGTGTAAGTTAGCCCTAGGTTAGAGTCTCCCTAAGGGGGGAGACAGGTCACAGGCCAGGTCAAGGCTAAACACCGTACTTCCCGGTAAGTCAGACACAGGCATGGACTTTCTGAACAAAGCTTCACAGTGTCTCGCGAAATGTAACAGGCTTCCATGTTAGAGCCCTCACTGCTGTGGCCACCAGGCCCCTCCCACAGCAAATAAAAGGGGCTCCTACTATGCCCCCCAATCCCAGATTAAGAGGGCGATGCTGCGAAGTTGGAATTTCAGTGTTCCTAGTCGGAAATTTCGACTGGAACACCCCCAAGTTGGAATTCTGACTCGGAAAGTCAGAGCAGTTTCTGCAGCCTCAGAATCCAACAAGGCTGCTCTCTTCATCCACAGAAGTCAAAGCTGTAGTTATATACTGTAAATTAGCACTTACATCTAATTTGTGGCCCATTAAATCGGTCGCACACAGTACTGTGCAGCTGCTATCTGGATGCACAAAATACAGCATGATGCATTGTTATTAGCTGGTACTGCTAACAATGGCTAACAACAAACCTGGCTTGAACTAATGGATTTCCAACTTTCCAGCTTTCCAAGCAGTACTAGAATGCGCTTAACGGGTGTGACATCATTCCCAGCTCCGACTTCCGCGGTAAACAGAACGCAGCATAAGAGTCAGAAAGCGCAGCTGTATTGAGTCAGAGGGCAGGGAGCGGAAACGGACCGGGGAGCTGATGCGGATCCGGGGGCGTGTGTTCCGTCCATGTGCTCGCCGAGCAGCGCCCGATTTCCTGCGGCGCCATGTCTGACCTCGCCTGGCATCACCTGTGGTAACGGTGCCGCGTGCCTTTAGCGGGATCAGCAGGCCTTGTCCACTGGAGGGTACTGTGCATAGCAAGCCCAGCGTGTGTATGTGTGAGGACAGCCACCCCCCGCCATACCCGGGCACACACGGCTAATCTGAACTGGCCGGTCCAGGCGGCCAGGGCCGAGTGCGAGAGAGAAAGAGGATACCAAAGACCCAACCACGAGTGGCCGCTTTCTGGCAAAGCAGCGTCCTCTGATGTCAGGCTGTAATTACGTCCTGACTGGCCTGTAATTAGGTAATGAACCCTAACGATGGAGGGCCCTGGTTCGTGCTGCCAGGGCCGAGCGGCACAGGAAGGCCCCCGCACGCCCCCCCTAGGGTCAGCGCCAGCAGTAAACATTAACCTCTCTGCCTAATGGCAGAGGAATGCACCGAGAGAGGGGCCATTCAGCAACAGCTCGTGCCTGGGCATGGCTACGCGCCCGCCCCCCCCCCGGTGGCCTAGCGGACAGGACGACTCAATCTATGGGGCTCATCTGGGGTCAGCGTGCGGCCTCCAGTCCAGGCTGACCGTACACTTTCGCTTTTTAAACCAGGATCGTTTGCTTGGTCCCCCCCAGGACACACTCGCACTTTCAGTCCCGGGCCCCAGCACTGTCACCATGTGACATGAGAGGCCCTCACACTCACCGCACACTTGCTGCCCCCCATGACTTTGGCTCCTCCCCTTCTCCACGCCCCCGTTCAGCGCCCGGACAGCTTCCATTTCCACCAGAGGCTCCCTGCTTTGACGTTCAAGCGAACGCCCAGACGTGTCTTCCCTGATTTTTTCCTCATGCTTTTAATTCCGCGCTCCTTCCCTTTCAGTTTCCTGAGCTCTCACCTGCTTCAATGTGGACGCCTCAGTAACAGACGAGGGATATCGAAAGTGAGCAGGGAGCACGTTTCACTTTTGATAAGTCTCGCTGTCCGGCACGAGGTCGTACGCCTTCCCGCTGCCTGGGGGGGTGGGGGTGGGGGCGGGCCTTCTCTCGCTCTCTGTTTCTGTCTCTCTTAGCATTCCACTGGGGCAGTAAATATTTACTTTTGCCGCAAGGTCCCTCCAAGGCTGTGGCCAGGGGCGTCAGGAGGCCGCCATGTAGATTCCCTGGAGATCACGGGAGCGAGGGTGTGGACAGTCGTCAGCAGGTCATACCGCTGTGAGGTCAGCGTGGGAGTTCGGTGCGGGATGCATGATGGGTAACGTCCACATTGGACACCTTCCCCAGGAGCACCCCCCTCCTGCCGCAGTAATTGGCTGTCAGTAGTGACATGGCACTCAGGACTGGCCCCCGCTGAAGGGGCCCAGAAAGTGACACTTAGCGACAGACACTGCCCCCTGCAGCATGCAGATGAAGATGAAGAGTGATCATTCCATGAGGTGGGGTGGGGTGGGGGGAGAGCACTGTGTAAACACAAGCGCTGACATGGCTGTGCTTGTGGCTCGTATCTGTATGTGTTGGGGGTGTGGGGGGGGGGGGGCGTTCCACTTTGATTTAAATAAAAATAATTTTAAAAATGTCAATAAAAATCCAACTGTTGTGGTCCTGTCAACAGCTCCCCAGTGCTGCCCGTTAAAGCTGGGGGGCGGGGGGCACGTCTCCTGAACATCTGGCGAAGACAGAGAAAGATGATGGGGAAGAAGGGGGACGTGTGAATAGAAGCATGAATGGCGGAACACAGCTGCGGGGGGAGGGAGCACCAAAGGGGACAGGGCCAGCTGCCATTGAACCCCCCCCCCCTCGTTCTGACACACACAGAGCTGCAGTACGTGCTGTGTTGTGAAGCTCTTAGAGCTAGAGTTAGACTTACACCCTGCAGTGTTAGACTTACACCCTGCAGTGTTAGACTTACACCCTCCGATGTTAAAAGGATCAGCCAGGAAACCAGTAAGGAGGGTTATGTAAACGGATGTGAGGCCACGCCTCCATGGCATCTTGCCACCCACCCGCACGGCAGACGTGGCTTTGGCAGGCGCCCGTGCACACACAGCGGGCCGCACACGCAGGAATCACACCCAGGGCGCCAAGACGCAAACATAACTCTCACAGGACCGAGCAGCATGATAGCCTTTTCTGCACCTTCAAATTAGACTGTGTCATTGGGGGGGGGGGGGGGCTGGTAGCATATGCTAGTTAAAACCTGGACGTTCACTGGAATTCACCGGAACAGAGCAAGCATTGTTGGTGCATGGGGGGGGTGGGCACTGCTGGAACAGGACTGCCTTTAATGGCTTGAAAAGGAGGAGGCTGCTTGTTTAATGGGGGGGTGATAATTGGCCCCAAGACCCCCCACACCCCTCAGGATGGGGGCCAGGCACTGCCTTCGGGGCCTGCAGCTGGGAGTGCTGGCGCTGGGGGGTGTACATGCCCCTTCCTAATTGCACTGACTGGTTTAGATTTGATAAGGGCCTGAGAGGCTCGTAAAGGCGGTGGTGGGGGGGGGGCAGTACTTTCCACATGGCTGGCTCACAAACAATCACACACACACACACACACACACACACACACGGACTGTGTAGTTCAGACCAAAATAAACTTCTCTATGTACGTCAAGCATTAAGGTGTGGGTAGGCTTCACGATGACAGCGCCACCGCATGGCCTCTGAAATGCACAAATACACTGGGCGGGGCCTAAGGACGGCCACACAGGCTGAGCGTGGGTCGGCGGCTGCGGGGCTGTGCTGTAAATGACAGGCTAGCACGCAGCCCGAAAAACGTAACGACTATGTGAGCAAACGTCTGTTTAGCCAATATGAGGAGAGATAAACGCAGAGGTGACGTGGCTTCACCTTCTGAGGCTTTAACTCGCTTTACACAGACAGATGACAAGCCCCTCCCCCTCTGACCGCAACCATAACGTGACCTACCACCACGGCAAATGAGAGCCAAGCGGAGGTCCTCCTGTATCCCAGTATGCCCCACAAACATGCCAGAAAATGCCTACCCCCATCTGAATAATCACAAACGGTGAGCGTGACGCCAGGCAGAGCAGTCGCCCCCCCTGGGGGGAGCTGTCAGGAATGAGGAAATGCGACACAGCTAGCTGCCCGTGTCAACAAAAGCACACAAAGAAGCGATTCTGGCTCAGTGATAACGAGATGCTTTGCCGTCGCGTCGTCAGGTGACAGGCCCCACCGGCCCCCGAGAAGCTGTCAGCTATAGCGACCAATAGCCGCCCCCCCTCCGAATCGAACCCTGTGACCACCCCCACATACCACATTGCTGACATCCTTGACATTCCTGCACATCAGTGTCCTCCCCCAGAAGCTGGACCTGCTCCTAATACAGGTCGCCCTGGGCAATGCCTTGCGGGATTCTCCGTGCACCACCCGCCTCACGCTCTGCCCCTGTTGCCCCCACCGTGCCACAAAAAAAGGCTGGATGGGGGAGACGGGGTCTGATTGGAACGCCTACATACTCTGAGAGTGTGGGGGGCAGGGGCAGGGCGGGGAAAGGAGACACGAGACAGGAGGAAGTGTGATGGGCCACGAAGCGTACTCCAGGCACGCGGCCGGGGCGGCCGGCCCCCCAGACGTGTGGCGGTGGGGGGGGGAGGGGGCTTTGTCTCACAGAGAGGCTGCTCTGGGGCCTAAACACACACACACACACACACACACACGCACAGCGAAACACAAACAGAAACCGGAGCCTGCGTGCCTGTCTCGTGAAACAACACCGCTAAGGTACACTTAAGAGACTTCAGACTGTACATTCCATGCTGCCTATGGAAGCCAGTGAAGGACGCAGAGACAGTGTAACTGCAGGAAAGGCCTGCAGGGGGCTCCCGGCCAGGCCGGGCACAGCACAGCCCAACAAAGCACCGAAGAACCAGCAACAGCGGCGGCGGCTTAACCTGAACTGCAACTCTGTCAGTCTGTCTGTTATTCGCTGTGACCCCCCCCCCCCCGCCACCACCCCCCCAGGCCTCGTTTCTGCCCCGTAGGCATTTGTTGCCTGACATGGCATCAAGCAGGATGGCGGTACCTGTCTGACCGGTCCTGCGGTTACACACACACACACAGAATAAGGATTACAGCGCTAAGGTCAGACCCCCCACCCCCATCCAGTAGCCCATGGGGGGGGGTGGTGGCATGGAGCAGTTTGGGTTTGCAACACTTGCTGTTGGACCACCGTGTTGCCTTCCCAGCATGCCTAATCTCCCGTAGATACAAAGTCAACAGAGCATCTAAACGATAGAGGTTAACTCAGAGGGCTTAAGTGCAGTTTAAACTCCTCCTTGATTAATTGCTGTGGCCCTCGGAGGGGTGGGGTAGTCAGTGTAAGGCTCGGAATGGTTGTGCGACCTTCATGCCCCCACACAGGCATCTGCAGAGCCGATAGGGTGGTCTGTCACGTCTTTAGAGAGGTGATGGACCGTTTCATCACTGTCTGTGGTACCTGTTAGCTAAACCAGCAGGAAGAGAGCTTGGACAAATGGATCTGCTCAGCCAGTAAATGTTAAGTTAAAGTTTAGATTTACAGCAGAAAATTAAATTAGAGCAACATCCTGCCTGCTCATAACTGAAAAAATCTCGAGGGGAATCTCGAGTCAGTATTTCGCGCGGCTGAATTGCTGCCCCCGGTCTGGTGACGAATCCGCTGCTACAGACCTCTCCTTCGGGTTTCCCCCAACGCCGGGATTCTGTCTGCCGTCTCGGAAAGCCACAACTGCCAAACAACTGTGGCCGTCCCCTGCCTCTCACAAAAACACATCTGAGGGGCGCTGCCAGTGCACAGACACACTGCTTGTGGCGTGTGGATCGGCCTGGCTCCCTTACACTGCAGTCCCGCTGAGGAATCCTCTGTGTTGCACTTCAAATGGACCACTACAGAGACGTGGGGCCCCCGTGTGGCCATATGGCCCTCAGATGGAGCCCGTCAGCACCGGCCAGGCGAACCCGCAGCTTCCTGCTGTCCCCCTTCCACAGGCACCTTCCACCAGGCAGTGTGAAGCACGAGGACGGGAACCTTTAGAAAGTTTCACCCCGATTTTCACCCCACAGGTGAAAATGATTCGGTCTGTAATGTGACGGGCAGCGGGCAGGGTGCGGCGGGCAGCGGGCAGGGTGCGGCGTGCAGCGGGCAGGGTGCGGCGTGCAGCGGGCAGCTACGTGACACCAGGTGACTCCTCAACCCGCTGACCGAAGGCTCCCCGGGCCTGATTCCGGTTGCTCCTCATCCCCCAGCAAGTCGGGCGGATCCTGCCTGAGCACACAGAACGTCGTGGATTCCCTACATACAGAGCGCACATGTCGGCCATGTCTCAGCGCGCGATGTCATGCAGTGCCCCCCCCAGGCCCCTCATTTGCTCCCTTCTGCTCCTTCCCTCACCTCGCCTGATCTGTCCTTCTCCCCCCCTGTTCCCATTATGTCTCCCTCCCTTCCACACACCCTCCTTCAGATGGGGGGGGGGGGGGGGGGGGAGGGGGGCCGGGGGGTTTTTGGGTGTGGTTTGTAGGGGGTGGGGGGGGGGGTGGCA
>JAODKC010000016.1:13629387-13639555 GCA_026777985.1 Mormyrops attenuatus
CTCCAAAGACATAGAAAATCACAAATAACCTGAAATTGAAAGACACTTTTTTTCCTTGGGTCTCAGGAGGATATGCTGAAGGATTGCATTGACCAGGTTCTCAGAACATGCAGAAGTTCCGAAATAGGAACTTTTCAGAATTGCCAGGAGGGACTATTAGTTTACCTGGAACTGAAAATAAGGTTTCCATTTATGAAAAAAACATCACTTACTGAAAAGTCAGAAAGTTAAGCTTGTAATGTATATAAAATCCTGTTCACTGGATACAATAAATCCTACACGTCAACTTCGTGTTGTGACGTAACCCGGAAGAGAATCTGCTCTTTGAAAGATGGCTTCTGTTCGCTGTCGGCGAGATCCTTGTGGTTTTATCTGCTTGATTTTGACTTATTTCAGCGTTTTTTATGCCGATTATGTGGTCGTACAGTACGTCCTGATTCCCGCCTATTCTGGAAGGTGAGTGTTTTTTTAGCATATGCCGTGATCTCTGCCGTCGAGCTGCTCCTTAATCCGCTTCGTGCAGCCGTGATCTCCTCGCTGCTGCTCCTGGCGCTATAAGGCAACGTTTCTGTGCAAGAATCACACGATATGTATGTGGCGTATTTTTCCCCCTTTCAATCAAGGATCGTAGTTAGAATTTTTGGTATCAGCGCCATTGAAAGACACGAATTGGCAAGTCTTTATGTGAGTATCAGTTCTCTAGAACAACATTCGTTGTTACTGAATTATGAATGAAGTGTCTTCATGAAAGTCTAGTTTCCCTTTATCCGTGTATTGCTGTTTCTGATTTCGTATTTTATGTGTGAGTAGCATGTGTTAATAGTTTAAACGGTATGCTGCTTTTCAAACTATGATTATGTCTCAGCATATTATAACTACTTCATATTATTCTAAAAGGCCTTAATAGTTCATAATTGGAAAACTATTTTCAAACAGTTTAGCTAGTACACCAGCATGCATTTTGATGAAAATGTTTAGTTGAGAGCGTTTTATTATCACAGTTATACCAGGCATGCTGCCTACTTGCTCCTCCAAGGTTATGGATTCATCACTGGCTCAGTGTGACACTTCACACATTCTCCTAGTATTTGTGTGGATTTCCTCCAGGTTCTCTAATCTTCTCACAAAATCCAATGTTCGGGAGGTGTGCCTGAACGCCCTGCAGTGGATTGGCTTTCTGTTAAATATGACTAGAGCGAAATTTGTTTCATGTTGATTTTTTAGAAAGCGGTTATGATGTGTTCAATACGGATTAAAAATTGAACTTCTAAAGTATGGATCCTATCCATGTTTCATACCATTTAATAAGAGTCAGATGTATTACACCATTGGAAGGCTATCAATGGAAATGATCTTGGATGTAAAATCTTATTTCTTTTGTGTCTCTCTGTTGAAGTGTATGGTGTTCGTTCCACGCCACAGTGTTCAATGTCATTCTATTGCTGCTGCTTGCCTGTCACTCCAAGGCTGTCTTCTCTGACCCAGGTCAGTGCGCCCGGGGACAAGCCTTAATTGCACACACTTCTGCAGCCTTCGCATTATTATCCCTTAAGCCTTGGTAACCTAATCTTTGCATTGATGGATTCTCGTTTAATTAATACCCGCGTGTGTTGTTGTGATGCTATGTCTGATAATAGCCTGTGTAACTCCATAGCCGAAATGTTTAATGACAGCGTAACTGTGTTGCTCCATAAGTGCTTAACAATAGTCCCACACCCTGTTTGTACCCGCATGCACTCATCATGTCTCGTTGGTCTCCTGCCCCATCGATAAGACTGTAATTTCCCTTGCTAGGTATGGTTCCACTGCCAGACACAGCAATAGACTTCTCTGATCTCAGGTCACAGTCTTCACGCAAAAATGACAGGGTGAGTCTCGTCTATCCTCCTCTGTTCTCCATCCCTGCTCCAGGTGTTGTCCTACCTCTAACCACTGGCGATAGCCTTTGGTAGATGTTGATTTCGATTAGACTGTACTTGAATATTCAGTGTTCGGTTGGCAATGCCTGAGTGATGTCTTTGTGAATCCAGGCTGGAGATCAGTAATAATGCTCTCTTCCAGGGCTGTGAGGGATGGACAATTTGCAGCAGATGTGAAACTTACCGCCCACCTCGCGCTCACCATTGCAGGGTCTGTCAACGCTGCATTCGTCGCATGGATCACCACTGCCCCTGGTTAGTCTGTGTTGTCTGTTAGTTTCTTTTGACCTGGTATCCTCACCTGTAGCTACATCTGTCATACTTCCTCCACGCTACCGCCCCTGGCATTAAACATCATTTCCTTATTGTCATGCCACACACCAAGTGCATGCATTTCTGTAAAAGCATGTCATAATTCACTTTGTGAGCTTTCGGACTGCTGTTGGTGGTTTACTTTGTTATTGAGCTTGTGTGTGCTTCTGCCTACACCTGTTTCAGGATCAATAACTGTGTGGGAGAACTGAACCAGAGGTACTTCATCCAGTTTCTTTTCTACACTGGTAAGGGCGAGCTGCAGTCATACTTAGTGTTTACAAGTTTTCTTGTGATAAAACACTATTTCACGTGATTCTTGTTGCAGCACTGCTTGGAACACATACCGTCTGAAACTTGGTCATAATTATGGTCATATGGTCAAATATGGTCATAATTAACTTACCAGTCAATTTTCCTGTAACATAAATAATCTCTGGTGGCTTCTTAATATTGTAGGCAACAGGCAATCATTGTTATTGCTGCCGTTTTATGTTATGCTAATATTGCTGTTTGTATCATTATGTCACCTCTCTACAAACAGTGCTTTTTCTTCCTTATTTTTTTAAATCCACTTTGTTAATGACGAACACTCAGACTTTGTGACTGTCTGCCAGGACTGGCCAGTCTCTATTCCATTGCCCTCGTGGTGACAGCGTGGATCTGGCGAATAAGGAGTGAGAGAGGTGGAGATGGGGAGAGGGACAAAGACGGGGAGGAAGGTCCCAGCAAACACCTGATCATGTGAGTAAATCTGATTTGGGGGGGGGGGGGCAGTGTTACCATCTCAGTGAAGCCAAGTGGGCTCTTGGTCTTCTGCGTCTGTTTAATACTAATTGTGTTCTCCTCCTTTCTCAGAGCACACTATATCATCCTACTCGTGGAGTCCGTGTTGTTTGGAGTGTTCGTCACAGTCATCTTTTATGACCAGGTACCCGGTCCTCCTGAATAGTTATGTTTGGATGTATAAGGCTGAACCAAGTCACCCTGTGTCACTGCTGCTTACTACAGATAGGAGGTGCTGTTTCTGCAGTGTTAATTTCTGCTGCTCTTGAGCTAGTCTTGCTCATTGATATTGATGACTACTTTGCTCATGGGAGTTTCACACAGAAATATTCTGAGAGCATAATGAAAAATGATTGATTCAAAGGAATAAGCAATCAGATTGTTGAAGAGGTGGGTCCACGCAGCAGCACTAGCCAAACAGATGCCAACTCTTCAGCTTGCTTGGAACCACCTCCTCACCAATTTGATTGGTTATCTCTCTGAACCAATTAATTTTCATTATCCCCTCAGAACATTTTTGTATAATTAAAACTCCTACGAGGAAGTACTTCAGACCAGGTTTTTCCTATTGCTTCCCCAATTGTACTAGTATCTTTATATACCGACTGTCTTTCTTTCTGCCTCTAGTTGGTGTCCATAATAACAGATGAAACGCCAATTGAACAGATGAGGAACAGACTCATGAAGGACAAGACATCGAACTCTCAGCACACACACACAGCACACACTCGCAAACAAAAAATTGCCCTTCTCCGGGAGGTTTTTGGACGAGGTGCAAATTCAACCATTTTGCGTTTGTTATCTTTTATATGTGCATTATTTTCATGTGTTCAGTAGGTCTAATGATTTATAGAAAGTGGATGTCTATAAAGTTTACATACAGCATGCTTGACTGGTGTAATGGTGTGTGTGTGTCTGTGTGTGTGTGTGTGTGGATAGGTATGTTGTGCTTGTTTAGGTATTTAAATGGTGCGTTTGTTATAGTCAGTCTTTGATTGTATGTGTTCAGTGTTCATGTCTATTACAGCAGTAATTTTTAAGACTGTATTGCTTCTTTCTCTCTCTCTCTCTCTCTCCTGATTCTGATCTAGGGTCAGTGTGGTGCTGGCTGTTCCCTCTTCACTCCAGTCCTCCCTCTGCTGGGGGAATTAGCTACTCGGCCGTACCAGACTATGATGTTTAGTGACATGGCAAGAAGAAAGTCACTGGATGGTCGGGCTTTACGATGATGAGTTTTAATCACCTCCATTATTTATTTATCTATTGTGTCCTACAGTTCTCCATGCACTACTCATTGCCCTCTTTGCACGATCTTGCCCACGATCTTGTCCTCTGCACAAATCTACAGTTTACGGTACTGATTACGTAACATGGTCCCGCGTGGGATCACTGCCCTTAAATGACCACTAGAGTGCAGTATTTATGGACTGAAGTATATGCATACTAATGTTGCATTTGGGTTCAACTGCCGTTTCTACTTTTTTTTTTTTTTAAAGTAAAATGCAGTATAGATTTTTCTGTATATTTACTTAATCTGTCTCACCAATTTGTTACCTTTTGATTATATTTAATTGCTCTTACTACCTGTGGGTCACCTGTACATAATTATGTATTTTCTAACAATACAACTATCTTACAAGTTTACTGCTACACAAGTATTATATCATTGTGGGCTTTATTTTGTTCGCGTTTTGTTAAAATATGCTGTTTGCTGCTGTTTAACAGATACAGGGATTTATATATTTATGAGTTAAAAGGATAATGAGGGAATGTGATATTTATTTCATTTTAAGTGTGAGTTGTACATTTTAAATATTTAATCTTAAGTAAACGGTTATTTCCCTTTTGATTCCAGTCTTTATTTTCCTGGGGATCGGCCTCGGTAGGGATTACTCTGATGGTACTGTGAAGCTCCTAATCCTGGAAACATTGTACAGTCATTATGATTTGGTTATTGATCAGTTCCTTGCTTGGGATATACGCTGGCATATTATGATCTGGTCTAATTTGCATTTAACCATCGAATTATATTACCAAAACAGAATCTTCAGGGGAGTGAATCATTTCCGTTGTTGTTTTCTAAATAGCTGCAATAAGGTCACAAAAACGATCATTGCCATGTAAGATCAGGATGAACGGTTGACCATCTCTACTCCTTAATGACGATCTCTACTGATGAGGTTCATTTGGAGGCAAATTACAAAAACACACACTGAATGTTTAGGAAAAATCCATCAAAATACAATAACCATAAAGATATAAGAAAGTATACAATCACGAAAAACACCTATCTTTTAAAATTCACTACTTATTTACAGTAATACCGCAATGGTTAGAAGGAAACAAATGATCGTGACAATTACTAAAGCAGTACTGCCTTACAATGATGGAAATACTGCTTGGCTTACCATTCCCTGACTTTTATTTTGAAATGTCAGGTTGGCCGCTTCTTCCTGTTCCTGATCTGTGCAGGCGCACTGCGGGTCATATGATTCTCCTTGGTTAAATCATTTCTTGACTTACCGTGTCGGATCGACCCGTGCCGCTGGCTGTCATCTCAACGCCTTTTCTGTTTCTCACCCCTTCCCTTCCCGTGCTCTCGGCATGGCAGACGGTGAGCGGTCTCCATTACTTTCCGATCCGGGAGAAGGTAGTAATGGTGGAGCCTTACCGGGAATCGCACCTTTCAGCGTGCCGTCCAAACCGCAAAGTGAGTAGCTAACTGCGCAAAATATCACAACACGAGCCGCTCGCTTTTTTTGTAAACTCAGGGGTGTGTCACAGGGAAGCTGTTCATGCATTCAATTTGTTTTGATCCTACGCAGCAGTATGACAGCATTATCTGGTAAGGATGTACGCTTTGTGAGGTAGAAATGTATCCCCGCTATAGGCCTTCTATACTGTAACAGTATCAGAAAATCTAGTTGCAGATGGTGCGCGTCAGTGGACGGCTTTGTATTGCACGATCGCACTTATGGCTTGATTGGCGTTTAGATGTAGTAGTGGTGTGTGCAATTAATGTCCTTTAAAAAGACGAGTACCTGTGCTGATACGCAGGTACAGGACCAGAACTTTCTCGTGGTTTTCCGTACTGCTTTTTTGTAAAGTTTTAGACGGAAGACCACCTATATTCGAGTATTAGAGCGATATCAGTTTTCATCTGAGCTTGTTTAATGGGTTTCAGAAATTCATCGCTACTGAATTCTTGAGTGTTACCTGTATTTGTTTTGCCCCAGGAAAATAAACAAATAAAATAAACATCCGGTATAACCGTAAACAGGGCAACCAAAAATTGCGTTTTCAAAAACAAACCCTCCTTTTTACCTACGGCTCCTTTAAACTCCTGCACATTTTTTTTCTCGCTCTCTTAACACATGCAACATACTAAATCTTAGGTTATTCATGGGATTTTTATTGTTCACACAGACCCGTATTCTTAAAAGTAACCCCCTGTATTTGATTTCACATTCTTAAAGGACTTGCTGTAAAGCGCCTGTAGGCTGAGCTGCCTGTTCAACCTTATTGCCTCATTACTCAAATGGAGAAGTTACTCACTCTGACTACTAAGTCACAATAATCACGGCCTACATCAACGAGTTACAGTATTTCTATGCTTTGTACTGCTAGAGTTTTGGATAATGACTGTGATTATGCTGGTAATTTGGTCTTTTGCAGGGTATGTGTGTATGACAGTGTAGACCAGGGGTCACCAATATGGTGACCCCTGGGGGCGCCCTGGTGCCTTGCATGAGTCGCCCGCGGACCTGATCTAAAAATAGCACAACTCACCAGTGAGCAGCGCCTAAAATTTAATTTTATCCTGTTGCTATTCCTCTTTAATCACATTCCCATTTACATAGATTAGAAAATGACAATATCTAAAAAAAAAAAAAAACATTTAAAACATGTTTATTGTGCATGAAGTTTAGATAAGTTTAGAAGGGTGTTTCAAACTGGTAACCCTTCGTATGGCTCAGTACCCGTGAAGTACTTGCAGTGACTTGTGTCGTCAGCAGCTGTAAATTAAATAAGCGAAAATCAGATTTAAGATCCCGTTGTAAGTGCAAGCACAGCAACTAATAAACTAATGCAGGGATCCCCAGTCCCTAGTCCTGGAGGGCCAGAATCTGACACAGTTTGCATATTTCTCTGCTGAAACACACCTACTATATCTGGCAGTTGTCTGACTGAGATTGGCCGATACAACAACAATCGGCCAATGGTTAAAATGAGCTAATATTTACCGCCAATAATTCCCTTTAAAATGGTGATCCATATTGCTTTCCATTAGCTGTGTGAAATTATTTTAACGTTATTAGGAATGCATTGTGTAAGCATTGTTCTGCTAAAATTTCACGAGAAGGATCTGCTAAAAAAAAAAAATTTCAACACAACAAATTTGATTGCTCATGTTAAGGCTAGGCAGTGAAGAGTATGAAGAGTTTCTGAAAAACAACTCCTTTCCAATAAAGAAGGCTACAATACTGCCCAATAATGGTAGTCAGTAACGCGAGCGTTTGATAGCAAAATAAAATTAAGTGTAGACAGTGTGAAATCAAAAGATATTACTCCGAAAGTCCCGGAGTTTATCACATTTGATCAGCCCTTCTCTGTTATAAATGTTATACATATCTAAGATGTATACAGTTATAAAATATAGTGCTCTGGGAGTTGTTTTCTTACCAAAAATACTTTTTCATGATTTTGGAATGTAATTTTTTTGTTAATTTATTTGGTTGGAGTATCCCTTTAAACTTTTTTAAGCAGAGCTTCCCAAACAATCGGTATTGGTGTCAGTTTTTGAAATAATTTCTGGTCGATAATGACAGCTGCTTTTGTTATCGGTGCCTCACTAATAATGATTAATTAAACATCAGTTTGATAGCCCTTGCATCTTTGTGATTAACCCATCATGTATGAAGGCCTCTTGTATACCTGTGGTATTTCTAATTGGAATAAACTGAATGGATTCTCCCTGTCTATACCCCAGCCGTACATGGCTATGGCTGTGCCCTGCCAGTGTGCTTCACTCTGCCCTTCTTTGCCAGTGTAAACTTGTTTATTGCTTTATCTTATACTAATCATCTCTGTAAGCGATAAAGGGATATCAAAATGCAGTAATATCCAGAGAGTTAGCATATATCAAGGACATAGATTTTGGTATGATTGCTAAAAACATACTGTATCCCTACCAATAAGGGCACTCTTAGAGATTTTGGGCCCCTAAAAGCATATCATATTTGGCTCCCAATACAGACCAATCCAGTTGCTAACCTTTATGGTGCCCATGCCTACTAAGATTGTGAGAGTAGCATGTGTCCTTTGAAGGGTGGGGGCCTATCAATGTTGAAACCAAATCTACGCCCTTGTTATGTATTGTGTTTTCTTCCTTAGTACAGAGGTTAGCCTGTATATGCTGTGTACTGCAGTTGGTGCCAGTGTTAGTGTACTATACATACTTTAACTTGGTAGTATTGGTCTAGTAGTATTGGGCTGCATGATATCACATACTCGCAATTATATGGCGCATGCGCAATAATCACCAGGGCTTTAGAAGATGGGCAAAACATTTGTCCGGATACCAGCTTTTCGGTACTATACGGACGTTTACGTATACTCACAGTTTTAGCAGATTAGTAGTACGCCTAAAATATTAATGAGATGTATATTGTGACGCTCATAAGTTAGTAATCTGTATAAGTTCGGTGTATCCTTATGCTTACTAAATTCATTTAGCAGAACGCTACATGCTACTGTTTTGGTATGTCTTGGAAGCGATAAGCACTAAAGTGGCGCTGAAGAAAGAGACAGCTGAGCGGCCTGTTGTTGCAGTACTTTTTGTAATTTAAAGTCCCACATTTTTATTAAATATAATGATATGCTGAATGTATACCGTTGATTAATTTATATTTTAAGCTCACTATTAATCTGCTTACTAAATTGTGGGCATAAGTAAATATCCGTATAGTACCGAAATGCTGGCGTACGGACAAATGTTTTGCCTGTTATCTGATGCGCTGGTAATTATTGCGCATGCGGCATATAATCGCCAGTATATTGCGATGTGATATCGTGCAGCCCTAGTCTACTGTACTTTCTGGTCTGTCCGTGTGTCTATGAACACTCTCTCTCTTCTCTCTCTGAGGCTTCGCTGGTTTCTCCAACGCCAGCCAGCCCCCAGTTTCGCCCCAGGAGGACCCTCCACAGTACTCCCCTATCGCATCCCCCGAGAGCAGCAACGCCCCTATGATCAGCTGCAGGGTGTGTCAGAGCCTCATTAGCGTGGAGGGCAAGATACACCAGCACGTGGTCAAGTGTGGAGTCTGCAATGAGGCCACGGTGCGAACAGCGCGTCACGCCCTCAGATACTCTCCCTCTTGTGCACACACACACACACACACACGCACAGACTCGCCTGTTTGTGTTCATGTCTTGTGCACTTTCTTTTCTTACCTATTTTACTGTAATCAATGACCTGAATCCTGAAATCCCCAAAACAAAACCGAATAATTTGCACTTTATTTTATGCAGAATAGCATTGAATAAAACTGACAGAAAATATGGCATTTTTTCATAATATGGCTAAAATCTGTAGACTTGCATTCCTTATACACAAGCTTGCAGTACATCATGCTCACTCAAACATGTAGGTAAATAGCTCAAAATTTCTAAAAGGAATATTGCTGGATGAATGATGCATTGTGTGAGACCGTTGTATTTTATTAGGACTACCTTTTAGCACATGTGGTCAGTTTGTTTCTGTTTAGGATCATTGCAGCAAGGCCCAGTACCCTTTAGTTATGACCCAACTCTGTGTCTCATCCCAGTCAAAGAAAAACTGTTAGATCACTTGTAAACATATGGTTAGGTTTCTTTGAATCCCCTTTAGTTTTGTTACATTCAGCTTGAGCATGTTTGTTTATGTTCCGTTCTGTTCACATCCTCTCTCCTTTTTCTGCTATTTTTGCTGTTTGGTCCCTCTGTTTCACCTCCACCATCTCCCCCTTTTACTCCATCTTTCACTTAATCTCTTCCCTTGGGGGGCGCGCGGGGGGGGGGGGGGGGGGGGGGGGTCGGGGGGGGGGGGCGGGGGGGGGGGGGGGGGGGGGGGGGGGGGGGGGGGGGGGGGGGGGGGGGGGGGGGGGGGGGGG
>JAODKC010000016.1:13639655-13672171 GCA_026777985.1 Mormyrops attenuatus
ATCTCTTCCATTGCCCCCCCCCCCCCCCCCCCGGCATCCAGCCCATTAAGAACGCTCCTACGGGGAAGAAGTATGTCCGTTGTCCATGCAACTGCCTGCTTATCTGTAAGGTTACTTCGCAGAGGATCGCCTGTCCTCGGCCATACTGGTAAGACACATGCTCATCCCTAAGAAAACTCACACGTCTAACACATTGTTTGCACAAACCATATGCCAGAACAAACACCTATTAGTCATTCGTCCTCCACAATCCCCACACATACGCAATGCATGTCCTCAGTTCACATGCGACATGTTTGCCACCTTCACACTGAACATTGTAGATACTGCAGTGTCTGGTTAATAAACACAAGTTTTAACAAACCAGGAAACATTTATATAGATGAAGCCTGCATCTTCTGCGGAGGCAAAAAACTAGAATAGGATTGAGTGGAAACTGCCAGTATTATAAACAAGATCCACATCTGTTCAGTTGTTAAATGGATTAAAATTATCGAAGACAAAATCTGTCTGTACACATTTTTGTTCGTTATGCCTCCATCATGTAGACCGCATCAAAGTAGCAAAGGGGGTTGAGGTCCTTGTTCTTATCTTTAATAATAGATAATATATTTTATTCCGAAGAATCAAGAATTTGAAGAGGAAATATATAAAAGTTGTAGATCTTATGAAGGTCCTCGCAAAATCCCAACGGGGTACAGAGAGTTCACTACTTTCTTGTACAGAGCCCTGAATCGTTCTCAATTGGATTGGCAGAATATTTTATGGCTCAGCTAGGAAGCCACACTTAAAGATATTAGATACTGTTCATCATCCAGGCATATGTCTTGCCTTTGGGGCATTCAGAACTTCTCCTGTTCAAAGTTTGTATGTGGAAGTAAATGAACCCTCATCTGAGAACAGATGCTTAAACCCAGCCCTGCTATAAGCAAGCAATCTCTAGACCAGGGGTCTCCAACGCTGGTCCTGGAGAGCTACTGTCCAGAAGGTTTTCTATCCTACCTGGCTTCTGATGATACCAGGAACAGGTGCTGCTCATCAGAAGCCAGGTAGAATAGAAAACCTGTAGCCATGTGTTGCACTGCTTGTAGCTCATTGGTCCTCTGTAGCAGCTATAGCTGGATTGGCTCGGCTAACTGATCCAGGCTCAGTTTGCTTCTTGTTGCTCTTTTATTGCAGTAAGAGGGTAATAAATTTGGGCCCTGTGCATCCGGGCCCATCGAGTCCTGACCCCCAGCCAGCGGGTGTACGGGTCACCTGTGGACACTGTAGCAGCACTTTCTTGGTAGGTGCAGTTGTCATGATCTTCATTATTGTGGCGATTCTAGCTTTCTGCAGACAGGCTGTCTTTGTTCAGTTTTTTTGTGATCCTCACTAGTATATGGCATCTAAATCAGTGTAACCAAAGTCATTATGATGAAATACTAGTGACCTGCTAATGACGCGTTTCCTGTGTTTCAGTGGACGGAATTTACAGATAAGACTCTCGCCAGATGTCCTCACTGCAGGAAGGTGTAAGTGTCTCTTTGTGTTACTTGATTCCCGGTTTTGACCATTCCACTGGGCTTCACTTTCAGCCCGAGTTCCAGAATTCAGCTATTGGTGGCATCTGAGAAGATGAAGGCTTATGGTGATTTTGACATAACCTGGAGTAGTTGCGATACGGATTGTGCTCCATCTCTGTTTGCTGACACATAAGGCTTCGTATGAGTTTTCTGTGGATAACGTAAGATTTGTCGAGTTGGAAACGGGGCCAGATGAACACGATATGCATTCCTTTAGGCACGTAGTTCTGCTATAAATTGCATGGCTTGTGTGTGAAGGGTTTTACTAAATAAAATCTGTTGGAGTGGTGCATAGTGCAGTAGGGTATGGATCTGAGTATGTGTCTGGGAGGTTGATGGTTTGAATCCTAGAATAATCATCACCACTGGGCCCTTGAGTGAGGCCTTTCTCCGGAGGCTGACTGACCCAGCTCTCTGACTGCAAGCTTTCTTCACTTGTATCTCACTTAGGGAAAAAGTGTTTGGTCCATAAAAGTCATGTGGTGCTTTTGTGAATAGTGTATTTTCCTTTTATTTCTTGTATTCTGAAAGTAAAGACCATGACTTAAATTAAAGAAATGACGTGGGAGCTATCAGAGATGATTCTTAGCGTCTTGTAACTAGGAAGAGACATTGGAGCGGATAACGTCAGGGTGTGGACCCCCCCAGGTCAAAGGTCAGCTTGGGATCATACGAGGGCCGCAGGTGCCAAGAATCAGTCCAGCCGGGTTTCACTGATGACAGAATGTTTCATATTGCTGCAAGAAATTAAATAATTAACAAGGATGCGGTTGCTAAAATAAGCCAAGAATTTAACGAGTAATATCAGGCGTAAAACAACATCTTTTTATGATTATCTTTTTCCCCTTTGTTGCAGTTCTTCGATTGGCCGAAGGTATCCCAGGAGACGGAGTCTGTGGTGTTTCCTGTTGTGTTTGCTCTTCAGTGTCCTCACTGCTGGCCTGGTGGTGAGAGTGCTGATGTCACTCTGCTACACTGCACACTCCTCAGTACTGACTTTGTGTTTACACTGTGGTGTGTCGCACACAATCATTTCACACCTCACGCTGCTACATTGCACACTCCTCAGCACTGACTTTGTGTTCACACTGCCGTTTGCCTTACACAATCATTTCACACCTCACGCTGCTACACTGCACACTCCTCAGCACTGACTTTGTGTTTTCACTGGCGCTTGCCGCACACAATCATTTCACACCTCGCGCTGCTACACTGCACACTCCTCAGCACTGACTTTGTGTTTTCACAGCCGCTTCCCGCACACAATCATTTCACACCTCACGCTGCTACATTGCACACTCCTCAGCACTGACTTTGTGTTTACACTGCTGCATGCCGCAGTCATTTCAAACACCTCACGCTGCCAAC
This sequence comes from Mormyrops attenuatus, assembly GCA_026777985.1. NCBI lineage: Eukaryota > Metazoa > Chordata > Actinopteri > Osteoglossiformes > Mormyridae > Mormyrops > Mormyrops attenuatus. The sequence continues at coordinate 13,642,589 of JAODKC010000016.1, forward strand.
ATGCACACAACACCCTGGATATTGCATTTAAAAAATTGCTGCATTTTTATAATAAGTTTATACTGTTTTGGAGCTTGCATTAAAATTGCTTTTTTGCAATGATTCCCAAAAGCCTAATTTAGGGAAGTTAGGTCTTAATTAATAGTTTTATTAAACAGTTTTAACTAAGTTTAATGGTGGGGGGGTTATAGCTGGTTCTGTAAACTGTTGACTGTGCTCTGAGCTTATATCACGTCTGTGCAGTAAGCATAGACAACTCTAACTCTGAAAAGCAGTTGGTGGAAAACAGCATGTTTATTTCTTTTTTTTTTCTTTGTTATTTTTCAGGCTGGTACCTGGAATCACGCCCAGATTTACAGGGGTATTTATGTATCTTGGGCCGCCCTGGTTCTGCTGGTGGTGCTGAGCCTGGGCCGCGGCCTTTACTGGGCCTGCATGCGGGTCAGCCAACCTGTGCAGGGTTTCTCGTAGGTGAGGTGGGAGGCAAGGTCATGGGAGCCCGGCATCGCAGCACGAAGGTAGCGTGTCGCTCTCTCCCTACACCCTGCCCAAAGGGCCGCGGCCCTGGGGAGCCCGTGTGGAGGCCGGGGGGCCCCTCCCTCCCAACCCCCAGCAGCCTCGAGCTGAAGACCCCAGTTCCATCCTACCATGAAACTCGTCTCCTCACTGTGACTGTGACATCTGCACGCTGGGGGAATCTGCGGGATCTGGTGTATATCATGTATCTGCCCTGCATCAGCTATCGTCATGCGCAGTCGACTCAAATAGGCATTACCTGGATGTTTAACTGAATGCACGGTGCACAGTGAAACACTACCCAGTGTACCTGTCCCTTACTTTTAACAGCTGCTGAGCAGCAGACTGACAGTGGTGATTATTATTGTTATTAATATATGGGGCTGAAGTCAACGGTCTGGTTTTTGTTGTGTATTGTACTGGTAACTGTGGTGCTTCGTCAGGTCAGCTGATCCAGTGCTTAATGACGCTTCCCATCTTCCCAGCACACCTAGGTTACCCTTCAGGGAAGTCTCTGCAGGATCACTGCATTACACACTGTTCTCGCACTGAGTTTGTAAAGCACACCGTTTACACAGCAGTTCCGTACATGTACATTCAGCATATGTGTAGTTCCAGGTTATCTATTTTTGTCATTTTTTAATCAATTTTGTTTGCATATTTTTCTTTGGGTATGCCTTGCAGTGGGTCATTCCTGGGATGAGTAAGAACATAAATGTTACACTGAACTTGATAAATCAGTAATTCTTTTAAGTTTTAGTTATTTTGTATGTTTGAAGAAATGGTTTCTGTTTTTTTTAACTGGTTACTCAGAAGTTTTGATTCCTATAGAGGCCTCCCTCATTCAACATCTGTCTGTCTATCTATGTGTAAGAGAAGAACAATTGTAGAGAAGAATAATTTATACAGAAATTCACATTCCCGTCAATGACTGTCGATGGAACAACCTTTGATTAACTGGAAAAAGATCAAGCTTTGTAGTATTTTTAACACGACTCCATTAAGTGGTATTTACCGGATGATTGATTTGGAATATGATAAGTTCAACTGAGTAAATATAAGACTGCTTTGGATATTGGAGGTTCATGTAAATTCAGTTTTTACGACTGGATAATGAATTGCGGTAAATGGCATTTTTCTTCAGCAAGCGTTGTGGAATAAATTATGGTTGAGGCATTACTGCTGATGATCATAGCCAGACAATATATGAACTAGACAAGATTTTGTTCTCTCAATATTCATTTGAAATAATGATCTCGTTCATTAATATTCCTTAGCACACGGTATGACCTGGAATTATCAATGAATGTAATAGCAGTCTGGAAAAGCATCAGAACATCTGTGTTCTTCATACATTGGCGGTTACTTTATTTATCGACTTTCCAGTGTTAACTGAAATGGCCCTGATGTGTTTAATACAATAAATAGTTACCTGGTGTTCCACAATTAATATTTTGAATGCTTATTTATGCTAGCTAGCCTTTTAGCCTGTCATTTTAGACATTCCCCACATCTAACCTAATAATTTAGTTGCCAAGTTGCAATTTGGAGAAAGCGTTGAAATTTGGGAAAAAAAAGTATGGCCAGTAAGATATTAAAAATAATGTGTGATGAAGCTTATGTAAGTGGCTTTGTGTCACTGACTTCGCCATAGCCGTCATTTGTGTTAATGTGAATTAGCTGATGAGGTAGCTTTGCTAGCCAGGGTTAATGAAAGATATTAAGTGGATTTAAAACCATGTTAAATTGTCCTGCTACTGTAGTAACACTAACAGTTCGTGTTGAGCGGTTAATGGCCAGTTTAGGGGGCTTTGTTGCTTTATGTTGTACCCTGGATATCTGACTAATTAGCTCACAAACCCTTGCACAAATGTGAAATGAATGCTGTTTTGCATACATATTTTTAACTCGTTTTTATATTTATTACCTTACTATTCAGCAGTTACGTATGTGGACAGTACTGTCCATTTTTGGAGATAATTTAGTTCTGAAAGTTTTAATGGTAATTTCAAAATGTATTTCCAAAGTTGTTGATAGCTTCTGTATAGCACAACCTTACAGATATATGTAGAAACATCACTACTGTTTTGTATATATGCATTTTTCTTTTTCGTTTTTCTTGTCTGTGGTTGATGTTTTTATACATCATGGACATGGCAATTATGTCATTACTGATCGATAATGTGATAGATATGTCATCGCTACTAATAAACGATGCCTGTTTAATACCCTCCACAACTATGTCCGTGCAATTACAGCTTTGTGTTACACCTGAGAAATATTTTTACGAAACCGTAACTGGTATTCAACTCGATCTTACGGTACGGACAAAAGGAAATTCCGAAAAGTAAAACGAAGCACAAATCAAACAACTGAAAATTCTCAGGATGAAAGTTAAACATTTTTTCGTCTTCTGTAAGTACAATAAATTTCGCACAAATAACTGTTTACGTATTAATATTCACTTTAGTATACGTTATTTACAGCTATAGGTAAACGTAACTAGTATGCTATAATCGACGATCGATGTTGTAATAAGATACATTATTTATGTGTGTCTCTTGAAATTGCATTGAGAAACAGGGGAAATATGAACATATATGCTAAATATGTGACACAAAGAAACATCAAAGAACATATAATTTTATTGCCGATTAAATTGGTTTTTCCAAAACATTATTTTGCGATTCAAAATACAACATGCTATACAAAATTCAGCGTACATGTGGTTTTTTAACATTTATTATGCTAAATTTAGTAAGAAATGTTTTGTGGAAGAAGCTTATTTATTAACGGGAATACACTTGATTAGCTGTTAAAAGTCGACATTTTGGCTCTGATGTAATGATGCAATAGCTTTACTCTGGCGCCCTCTACCGTCTCGTCTACTGAAAACCAAAATGTCGGCGTACTGGTCCTGATGCTGAGAGATGCTATGGAAAATGCTAGAGAAACACGTATAAATTTCAAACCTGGTGTGCGCCTGCTTAGTAGGCTTGGTCTCTGTGGCGCAATGGAATAGCGCGCTGGACTTCTAATCCAGAGGCTCCGGGTTCGAGTCCCGGCAGAGATGTGGATCCTAGATGAGTAGTGCTATGAAAGCGCTTCTTTTCTGTAGTAATAATAATATTTCTCATATTTTTTTTCTTATAATTTAATTTAAGACTTAGTTTGTTACCTGTGCTGATGCATACCATTTAAAAAGCACAGTGTTTTCAAGTTTATTTTTAAGCAATTTAGATATCCCATGTTATGTTATGTTATGTTGTTATGTTATGTTGTGTTATGTTATTCTAGTTGAATCTCTCGGGAGAAGCATTTAAAAATTTGTGATGATTTCTTAAGGTGTAAAAATTTAATAAAAAATCGTGGACAGTATGTTTTTTATCGTAAATAATTTGATGCTCGTGAGATTATTTAAATCGAGTTGAAAATCAGAGCCTCACGAGAAAACAGTAGTGGAAGGTAAGTTGCCTAAGTCATCATTCAGAATTGGTTGTGACTTATGACCTGTATGTTTTTCGAAGTCAGTAGTTCAAATAATGAAATATTATATACAGTTCAATAAACATGCTGAAATATGTAACGCAGAAAGCTGTGTAAACCGCAGTAATATATTAGTAATGAAAGCAGCAATATTTGTTTAGTAGAAAACATCAGTACATGTGTCGTAAAGCAGTACAATTTATACGCAGAAGCATAAGATACATTCAATCAATTGTTAATATAAACAAATATACAATTGATCTATTTTACAAATACACAAAACATTTAATCATGTAACCTTTTCATATGCCGTTATTTTGTGATCCATCTGTTCTTGTATAAATACTTGCGCATCACATTGCATTGTGAAATAGTTCGTTATATTCACTAGATGGTGCTACACTCATGGTCATTTCCGTACTAAAAACTGTTTTTGATAGCTTTTGTTTGTCACTGTCTTGACTTCATTCATGCCGACTTCTATGTATATGCTGATGATCTAAAATTATTTAAATCTGTAATGCTTGCTCGTTTTAACTATATATTGCCCTTATTCTTTTTAAAAGGAATATATTCATTCATCAATTCCACAATAGCCTACATTTCTGCATTTCCCCCCTCTTTGAAACTGTGACTGTTACTAAAACAATATTTAGCTGGTATTCAATACGTCCCATGTATGAAAAAAAATCCTCCATTATACGTATTTAGACAATAACAAACAGAACAAATAGATACTTGGACGATTTGGTTTACAAAATGTTACATTCTCTCTCAAAAGCGTAAATCCATTTTGGCTACTTTGTTCCCAGCACTGTTCTTCGAATATCTATTTAGACTGTGTCTTTAAACAAACCTTGACCCAATCTAATGCAGAAAATGAGTTTACCATCTTAACTATTTATATACACATATACTGTATTTAAAGATTCAAAGATGCACCCCACTGTGCATGTGTAATACACTGCAACAGATTTCCTTTATTCTTTTTAATTTAACATTTATTATTTTACTCCATATTACAGTATGTCTCTCATCTCCGTGAAGTACCTTTCTGAATTTAGGGGCCTATATCTTTGAATTTATGTCTATCCCTGCACTCTTTAGCGCTAGTTTTAATCTAAGAAGAAATTCAGTCAAACACCTTTCCTCACATCAACAAAATCCAGCCTTCCTTACCTTTACTATCACATACATCCATTCAGCATTTTCTGGTGTTTCCAGATATAGATTAAAAAATATTGTAAAGGGTCAGCACATTTTGACTTTCCATATGTTGACGGTTTTTCTATATTTCAATTTTCCTATTCAGTTCACAAGTCCTAGGTGACAACCAGTTGGTTATTATGATGGTACATTTGGAGCCATTGCTGCAGAAGACAAAGACTGAGATTATATCTTCAGATTTATATTCAGATCTATATATATATATATTTCACACAGCACATCGCGACTGTCATTTGAACACTACTATTGAATCGTAGGTCATATTTCCAAAACTGGGAAAAGAACATTTCATATATATCATTGGAGATAGCGTGAATAATTTTTTTTTTCAAGAAATGCGTTATAGGCGAGTTGAGAAATTACACATTCGTCATTTTATGAACAATTCGTGATTTACAGATGTCATTTATAGTGGTACAATAAAGTAATACATTGTCGCTTTTAAATAGATCGTGGGTCCTGTTCGCCAACTGGGTGTCTCGGAATCCTTCCCCAGAAACAGGGAGAGAGAGAGAAAGAGAGGGAGAGAGAGAGAGAGAGAGAGAGAGAGAACGAGTGAGATACACGGGGAGAAAGCCTTATAGGAAGTGTCCTGAAAACATTGGCATTCACCGACTTCTTACATTCTGCACCACCCTACATAAAAGCGACACTCGAATAAAACCGCGACTTTCTTGGAAAAGGGGAGGGGGCGAAAATAGGAGAAAGGAGGCGGAAAGATGACCAAAAGGAGGGGTTCCCGTGGTGCCGATACTACAGACCGTGGAGAAACATAGACCGAAAGAACGTTTATTGCCAGGAGGGGGATAATGTCAAAACCAAGCGCTGCCGCTACGTAGGTGACCAAATCAGGAGTAAAAAGGGAGGAGGATTGTTCCTAAGCGAAAGACAGAGTAAATGTGTACCCGATAAGGGTAAAAGAGCCCATGCGAATTAAAAGGACCGCAACTATTTATTAGAGGTAAAATGGTAAAGGGAAGGTTAGATGCTGTCCACTCAGAGAAGCCAGCCAAAGGACTTTGCTGAGGTGAAGATTTTTGATGAGCTCGGATAAACCATGCGGAGTCTCTTTCTTCTAAGTTTTGCGTTCAGTTTTCACAAAGGTATGACCGAATTTATTGCACTTAATGTCGGCTAGGATAGTCATGCGCTTTCATGTGATCTTCTGGAGCCCGTTGTCAGCCTCATTCAGTGTTGAAATATCGGGAAATTCCTGAAAGTTTTTTTTTTCTCTTAATAGGTTTTGCCATTTCACAATAAGCAAAAGATGTGTCCGGTCCTTTTATATTGTGTATGGTCACTCTGTATTGCTTGATGAATGAGTTCATTATGGTTTTGTTTAATTACATGTGCCTCGGTGAATAATATGTAATTTGTCAATCAAGAAAGGTTATTGGGAAAGAATGTATATACAATTAATCGTGCTTGTATGTAGGATTAGATTTCATTGGTCATACGAGGTGAAATGCTTTAGTTGGATATGGCCTTTGCATGGCCTTATTTAAATATTAACGTAAAGCGAGAATGAAGTTCTTGTAATCGGCGGATAGAGTCGGGCTAAATACCCTCCAGACATGCAGACATGCTCCTGTAAATCGCATTAACTGCTGTGTTTCGCTTGTGCAATCGAAGTCATAGCCTGCCTATAATAAAATCGACTAGAAAACATTAAGAGAATGGGCTTCACGCAGTACTGAAGGCGATCGATGCTAAATGAATCCCTAACTTCATTTCAGAAATCGCCCGTCATGTGTGCCATTGTCTGTTTCAGTGTGGGCATTAGGTGCCGGTGAATACATGCAGGTAAATGGCAGTTCCGAGCCAGCTGAGTGCGGTCCACAGTGATCGGGGTGGGAGACACCGGGGCGGATGCGCTTTCACTTGCCATATTATTTAAGCATTTAAGGGAAATCGGTAATGCCACTGTTGGTCGTTAGCATTCATTGCGAAGCACCGTTTAGTGCGGTTGTCACAAAGGGTAATTCATGAGACGGCGCGGCGATGCCTTATAGCGCTTGGCCGCACATAAAGAGCCACAGAGGCGTTTCCGTAGGACATGGTATAGGGACCATGGCGGTGGCGACCCATTAACGTGGGGGAGGGCTACCTGTTTGATCGGGGCAGTTCTCTCCCATGATGGCTCGCCTCTCTGTGTCTGCCGTCGGAAACGTGCTGAGATTGATCACTGATGCGGGATGTATGTGTTTGTGGGCGTTTTCATTAGGCAGACATCGGTGAGGGGCTTCTGTAAGCATGCCTTGCAAAACTGCCAGACTCTACCGTCTTCCATTCTGATCAAAATATCATAGCGTATTTTATCACACACGATGCATAAAAATGTACCATAATGTTGTGCGGTATCAACCACAGCCAATCCGAACACACCCCAAAAGGCTACCTGTAATCAAGCCATTGACAGTTGATCATAAAACTGTAGCTATGGTAAACAGTCATGTGCCCAAATACTGTTGTATAAATATACTGCAGAATATACACATTTTTTGCTTATTAACCTTAACAGCATACTGCTATAGCAATTTGAGTACACAGCAGTATTGTACTAATCCCAGTAAACCACCGTTCTGCCCAATACAACTTTATTATGCCAAGTACACATTATCACACTGTAATTCTTATGCATTACAACAGTATACAACTGTACAGGCCTACCTTGATGTTATTGTACTAAAATTGTACAAGCAAACTGAAGCAGTATTGACACCAAATCAAATCCAATACAGAGCCATCCAATAAATTCAATGAAAGTGACACACCTTAATACAGCCAACACCTATACTACAGCATCACGCCCCAACACTACTGTTTCAAACTCAGAATATAGTGCCTCATGCTTACACTACTGCTGTTTATGGCTAAGAAAACACACAATGTGTTAAACATCTCATTAAATATTAAAATGACCTCTGTACTTTCTTTGTTGTGCTTTACTGTATGTACATCTGTTGCTGTATTGTGTGTCAGTGTTTGGTGTTTCTGTTACAATGCAAATACAGTTATTTTGCATAATAGCCCTTTACTGTCACATCTGTATTGCATTTGTTGACAAATAATGCAGAGTGTTAACCAAACAAAGCTGGATTTAAGAAGTTTTCCTTCAATCCTTTCATCTGTCCCTCTGTTCCCCATTCGTTTAGTCCTCCTTTCTCTGCCTCTTTGTCTTCTGAGGTGCGTTCTGCTACCTCAGTAAATCTTTCCCTCCCTCTCTCTCTCTCTCTCTCTGTAGTTTCTGCATTACCTCTTTTTTCTTTCATTCTCCTTCTCTCTCTCCCTCTCTCTCTCTCTCCTTCTCCCAAGACCTCTTCCCCTTTTTTCCCTCCTCCCCTCCCCCCATCTCTGTAATGAGTTCCAGATGTGTTTTTTGCATTCCTTCAGAGGGGAACACGAGAAACGGGTGGGGGATGGGGTGGTCACAGTGGACAGAAAAGGAGGGAGAAGGAGGGGGTACAAGCCGAAAGCAAGGGGCAGACGCGGGGGTGTTGGAGAGACTTGGTGCAAAGATGAGATTTTGGTTTAATTCTGTTTGGAAAGCCCCACCAGCCCCCCTCCCCCACCAACAAATTGGCTCATTTCAGGAATCTGGCTGTTTCACGATCCTTGATAATGCTGCTATACAAAGTGAGTAACAAATGTAACCATTTTTAGAGTGGGATGCTTTTAGCTACCAGAGCAGCTTGCCTAAATGTATCACCGCTATGGTCCTTGAGGGACTTGAACTCACAACCATCAGGTTTAGGACAGCCTCCTTAATTGTCACAAGAGCAGCTTCCATATATTGATTTAACTTATCCCTGGTATTTTATCCTGAGAAAGGAACCTTCTGAGTCGGATATGTACCTCACCGTGTACCTATGGTTGGGTGCTGTACTTTATGTACTTGCATGGGAAGCCCATTGTACCTTATAAGTTTCTATTGGGACAGTCTTCTTGTGTCTTTGTTCTACAGTCTAGAGGTTGTGTACATACAGAACATTTCATAGTATACTATAGCTTATGTTCATAGTGAGAACTTTGTTTACCATTTCTGTAATGTAGTTGTGTGCAGTGAGCCTTTACTTCATGCAAAGTAGGTTCTTCCGACCCTTAAAATTGGGTAAAGGATTGTCACAGCTTTTCAGTAATCTGGAAGTATAGTTCTAGGTCCTAGTCTAGTTTCATTCCACTTTTTTTGGTTAGTTCTGGCGAGTGTTCATTGCATCCCTTGCATTGCACCATCTAAAATGCTGGTATGAACTGCTGATACCAGAGCTAAACTGTAGCAGCTGCGGTTTTGCCTTTCTGCCCGCTATTGTTTCGTTCCATGTTGCTAGCTGGTGAAATGCTTTCAACGTGTCTGTGTTAAACAAGTGCCCTCCATTTGTAAACAAAGCCCAGTGGTGACTTATGGCTGGTGGTCAGCTTTGTGCGTGTGTACACAGTGTTTGGCAGCGCGTATCAAAGCTCTGTCATCCTCTTCGGCTTCTCCGGTAGCCTTAGAGGCACCATTGGCATTGCCGTCGCTATTACTTGCATCAGCGTGTCGGTGGTTTAACAGTAGTCATGGTGACCGTTGTTTCACTGGTGAAAATTGTTGCAAATGAGCTTTAGATGTTGGTGAAATGGAAAAGGGTGGGCCAATTTTTTTTTTGTTAAATTTTCAGAATGGCATGTCTCCTTATACTGAATTTTCAAACAAATCTGTTTCTATAGCAACTAAATAGAGGCTGCAGAGGTAAAAGGAGGGGGGAATGAAAGCATAAGAGGGGAGTGAGGAAAAAGACTATTTGTGGGAGAGGCACGGACATTTGTGGGTTGGATTAAAAGACTGGATGCTTCTTCATGGTTTTGGGTGGTTTTAGGTGTATTTGTATGTGTTCCAGGGGCGTGCTTTGGAAGGTGGGGGTGGATGTATTGTCTGAGGTGGAGGGAGACTGGGTTGGATGGAAAGGCAGCATGGCTACCATAGAATTATCTAGACACTGCCTCCCTACCACTCAATGAAATTACTGGGAACACTTTTTTTCACCTCCTTTGATTATTTAATAGTCCGTGGACTGAACAATGAATTAAATAATTCATGATTAAGCCTAATTAAGCCAAGCACTAATTTATATGATTGCTCGAGGTGCAGAATTTGAGGTGCAAAAATGAAAAATCATATTTTACATTTTAGCTGCATAAATGTACCCATAACAATTTTGTTAAAAGATCAGTGGTTTTTAAATGTTGTTATAAGTAATATCTAGATCATTCTTTTAAACCCTAATTTATTAAACATAATTAAAAACCCATCAATTAGGAAGTTGACTTGGGTGTGTAGTCAGGGCAGGTCAGCAGAATTCACAAGCAGCAGTAATTATGAGAGTCTCGCCCTGCAGGACACTAAGAGGTGGGTGATTGTGTCTGGTCAGTGTGGACAGTTTGCTGGCGCTCCCTATTGTTTGCCTCACCGTCTGGCCTGGCATCGTCACTCCCTCGTACCACTGACGACCCAAAGACGACCCTTGACCGCGAGTGTGACCCAGCAGGGCCATCCCGGTGTGCTCCTGCCTTGCAGTCACGGAGCAGACCTCATGGCCTCTTTCTGGCAGCGCCGAGGTGTGCAGGGACAGAGCGGACACCCTCCTTTCTGCAGGCGGCACCAGGAGGCTGCTAATTTGCCTGTTAGATTGATGTCTGTTTATTGCCCCTAGAATATCTCCTGAGAGGAGATGAAGGGTCGCTCTGATTCCATGAGCATCTCTCTCAGTGTTACTTCAGTCTTACGCAGTGTTGCTCTAGTCTTGCTCTTGTTTTGACCCAGTCTTGGCCAAATAAGCTTTAGGGTTTTTTAACTGGTTCCTTGCATACCTGCTGTGTTTCTGTTGGCTCTCTCCATCAATCTTTGCCATTTGTACCCTTTCTTTTTAGTTGCCTTCCTTTTCTGTTACCATAGTGACTGCATGTTCCCTCTTTCCCTCTTTAACATCTCCATTCTGTCCCTGTTCTGCTCTCAGCCATACCTATCGCATGTTAGTTACCATGACAATGTCTCTTTCCTCACACACCTGTTCACTGCGTGCTTGTCCCCTTCACTTTACCTGTCTTCTTGTTACTTTCCGCTCCTCTTCCTTCTCCTTGATCGATCCCATCTCATATCCCTTGTCTGCTTTTATTCATTCGCCACTTTCTCCCTTTCTCTGTCTTCTTCCCTCGCTCTCCATCCTCTAATCACTGTCCGGCATCCCTCCCTGATTCTCATCTCTTGTTTTAAAAAGCGAAATAAAAAGAAATACTTAGCAAGAGAAAGGTGTGAGAGTGGTTGTCATGGCAAGATCAGACAACAGAGTGTCATAACAATAGACATAACAATGAGAGAAAGTACTTTCACAACCCACAATTATTGTTACTTGTACATGATTCCAGTTGACTCTGGACTAGAGGAAATTGGCCAGAGAAAAATGGCTTTCAGGTTCATTGACTGACATGACTCAGCATGGCCGTGAGTATCTGTGTAACATGTGACTAGTCGTCACATTAAGCTTTACTAGGACCAAGAGTAAAGTGTAATGATGACTGAGAAATTATCAATGAAAGGATCAGCTAAGTAATGAAATGCTACACAGAATTTAGTCTTGCATGAGGTTTGTATGAATCAACTGAGGTGACTGTAGTTATAGAGTACACTGAAGTCAGATCAAATGCTTACTTAGGAGTACTTAGTGAAATTCTGTTTATTTACTAATTGATATATATTGCTAATTTACATTGAAATTATTGTTTTATCTATCTTATTTATGAGCAAAATAGTCTGAAATCCTGTATAAAATACATTTTGGCACAAAATTTATCTGTTACATGTTTGCATACAGTTGTTGCACGAAAAATATTATAGACTTGGGATCCAAATGTTGGATACATTTTTTTCAGATCCAAAGACTGTGAGTAGTAGTTTAACATTAATTAACTTTTATTGATAAGTTAGCCTGGACCATACTGTATTTGTATATTACTTATAATCATAACATGTATTTTTTTTCTTATGTGTGTCATACCAGTGGAATGATGGGAAAAGTTAATATCTGTGGAATGTGGTTTGCCGGGACTGTTGTGGTAATGAAAATTACAGTCCACTTGCAGAATGGTCACCATGCAAACTTGTCCTTAAATTGTATGATCTCAGACAGCGGTGCCCAGATAAACCAGGAAATATGGCAGATATTGTCGAGTATGTGGGATAAGGCTGAACAGCGCTGCTCCGGAGTCCTTGAAGTAGGTCAACAAATTGGTACAGTATCTGTTTAAATTAGTAAAGGCAATGTACAGTAATCACAGGGTGTGCGACTGTTTACATCACCCTACTGATTGAGAACAGAAAGACGCATAGCTTGCCCTTTAGAGACCCTCGTGGGACTAAATCTGGGGCAGAAAACTTGGTCTTATGGAAATAAAATCCATGGAAACAATAGAGTGGTTGATCTGGGGCCCCAGTGCAGAAATGTTAAAGACATTTGGTAGGAAGATATCGTTACTCTTTGATGCAAGACTGTTTTAATTACATCTTTAGTCACTGATCGCGGAGCGACAATATTTGTGTGTCGGTGTGTGTGTAGCTGTGAGTATTCAGCAGTTTGAGTAAAATCAGATTAATGGAATGTTTGAATAAAATTACAGCTCGTTTACTCTGGTGTAAACAGGCAGCTAGCCTGGGCGAAATCACAAAACATTCCAGGGGTGTAGATGTATCGCTGTCAGAGGGCTGAACTTAACCATTTTGGCTTAGGTCCGTTGACCCTCAAGAAAAAGGGTCAAACAAAGAGCTCAATTGCTCAGTTGAGATGCTTAGAAAAGCTGCTGCAATGCCAAGTGCGCATGAGTGGGTATAACTGTAGTTTTCTCACTGGGCCAGTATGGATGGCCCGCTTTTCCCAGGAACCTGCTGACCAGTCTGTGGTTCTGGGCCAAAGGGCAGTTCTGTCCTGCGTGGTGTTCAACTACACGGGCATTGTGCAGTGGACCAAGGACGGCCTCGCCCTGGGTATCGGACATGACCTGCGAGGTGGGAAAATCTCTATCTAATTTAGTACACTCCCTCCGCTCTCTCCTCCATCCCACTCCTCCTTGCTTTTTCATTTCTCTATCGTTCTGTATTACCCGCAAAATCAGGTTTTCAAAAAAAGAGTCATTTTCGCATTAAAATTTTATTTCAGGCATGGAGATTTAGGGACCAATTTTTGATTAATGTAAATAAAAATGGAATCTATCTCATTTTTAGCTCCATCTCTGTCTTGGTAGATTCCTGGCCCCCACTCATCCTTTTTCCTTCAGTTCCATGCCATTATCTATCCCCCCCTCCTTTTCTACCCCTCCGTCATCCTTCTTTTTTTCTGTCATATTGGACCTAGAATGCCTTGTTTCGCTTTTGGGGAAGCTTTAGAACAGAGACGTGTAAATGATGAAAAGATGTATTCTCTAACACGCTCACACTTACCCAGCCCTTTTATAAAGACTTGTCTGCAGTGTGTTTTTAATATCGATTCAGACCCAGCTATTTTGTGGGAGAATAGGAAAATAAGATCACCTTGGTTTGTGGAGATGATGCAATCCGCCTCAATACTTTTATGAAAAATGTGGGTGACATCATGAGTTCAGCACAGAGAGACGTGGCTGCCACCTGCTGGCTCAATGCGGTTCCAGCAGCCTAGCTGAACATTCTGTAACGATCCCTTTGTTCTCCCTCAGCCCTGTTATGGATCGGTTTGTGGGAACGTGCCTATTTGTACGGGTGCTAATTGTATCCCCCGTCCTCAGCCTGGCCCAGGTACCGCGTGCTGCGTGGGATGGAGGTGGGCCAACACGACCTGGAGATCTCGGCAGCAGAGCTGTCGGATGACTCTCTGTACGAGTGCCAGGCCACCGAGGAAGCGCTCCGTTCCCGGCGAGCGAAGCTCACTGTACTGAGTGAGTGTGAGCGCGCGCGTGTGTGTGTGCGTCTGTGTGCACGTGCGTGTCTCAGTCTGTGTCTCTGAACAGCAAGTCTTTGTCAATGTCTTCAGGCTCTGTTCCAGCTCTAAGATGTAGGGTGGGGGCTGGGCCATAGGAATCATTTGTAGAGGTGTGTGGGGGAGTTGGTTTGAGTGTAAGAGTTCAAAAAGTCTTCCTTAGCATTTTTTTTTGGCTTGCTACTTTCCTATTTACAATAATCAAAAAAACAATCTGTGATTGGTTGGCATTTGCCCAGCCTTGGTAATTAGGTGGACTAGACCCACCCTGGCTCCCACATAGAAGCTGACCTGATGTATGTATAGATTTTATATTTATTCCTTTGGCAGACACTTTTATCCAAAGTGATGTACAATTAAGACAGGGTCCAATAGTCCCAGCAGCAATTAAGATTAAGGGTCTTGCTCAGGGCTCCAATGGTGAAATGACCCTGCTGACCATAGGATTCCTGACCCACAGAGCCGCACACCACCCAGAATTTAGGGACTAATATTAGATCAATTCCCTGCAAATGCAGTACCTCCAGAAGAATTAGAGACGTGGGAGGTTTATTTGTTAGATTTCCTGTTTTTGTGATCTGGGATGACCTAGTGTCTGTGTAAATGTATACGTATTCTGTATGCATGAGGGCACATTCCACTGAGCATACAACCCCCCCCCCCCATCCCCAGTCCCCCCAGGAGACCCAGTGATACATGGGGGTCCACAGGTGCTGCTGAGGGCCGGCATGGCCTACAACCTGAGCTGTGTTTCCCGTGGAGCCAAACCACCTGCTCTTATACACTGGGAGAAGGACGGTGTGCTGCTGGAGGGGGACTTTAATATCACGGTGAGTCTTTCACACACACACACACGCTATTCAGCACACTGTACACAGACGCACACACACGCCATTCAGCACACTGTACACAGACACACACACATGCCAGTCAGCATGCTGTACACAGACACACACACACGCACACACAACATTCCGCACACTGTATACACACACACACGCTATTCAACATGCTGTACACACACACCATTCAGCATGCTATATGCACGCACACACACACACAATTCATATATTCCTGTCATTGTGAGGACTCTACATTCATTAATATGGGCATAACCCTAATCCTAGCTACGACAACCCTATTCCTAACCCTAACCCTAACCTCTACTCAGCTCTACCCTTAACCATAAGTAACCAAAATACAAGACTTTCGGACAAACACACACCATTCAGCACATTGTTCACACACACACACACACACACACACACACACACACACACACACACACACACAGTTAATGTACATTCCAGACCCCCCCAGACCCAGGCACTCAGATCGCTCAGACACATAATATACTCATGGGGCAGTGTGGCTTGCCAGCATTGCCCACAGATATTGAACCCTTCCCCCATTCTTACTGTAGGTACCTCGTTCACTTCTCCAGTCCAAATACGTATAGATTAGGTGTCCCTAAACTGTGTGTGTGTGCTCTATGATGGACTAGCAATTTATCCAGGGTATCTCCTGCCTTGCACACTGTGCTTCCTGGGATGTGCTTGAGGCATTCTCTCATGATGTACTGGATAAGTGGTTAGAGAAAACACATGGATGCAATGGATATACATCTACATTTTACACATAAATGCTTTTCCACACATACTACACACAAAAAGTAACAGGCTAGGTCATTGGGTCGATAAGAGAACCATTCTGGCTGAATCTTTCAGGAACCCCTTGTTCTGTAATTTTTCTATATTTGCTTTCTGCCTGTGACTGCTCAGGGCTGTAATTTCTCTGTCTCCCTGCAGGAGGTGCTGATGGACAGAAAGAGGACGACCACCCGCAGTTTCCTGCCCATCCTGCCAGTGGACTCGGATACAGGCCACAACTTTACCTGTGTGACCAGGAACCCAGCTGCGCCTGCGGGGAAGCGCACGACTGTGTCCCTCAACGTGCACTGTGAGTGTGTACTTGTGTTTTTATGAATGACTGTGTGGGCATATGAGTGTCTGATTATGTGCGTGACTGTGTTCATGTGTCACTGTGTACATCTGTAGTGTTTTTAATGAATGAGCTGGTGATCAATTGGTAGGCATGTGTCTGGCTGTTGAACGGGTTCATGTCTCATTTCTGCCTCCCGCTCACTACTCTACAGACAAACCCACGGTGACACTCTCTGTAGACCCTCGCTCTGTGCTACAAGGAGAGAGAGTCGCATTTACCTGCCAGGCGAGCGCCAATCCCCCCGTTATGAGCTACAGGTTGGTCTGACCTCACACGTATAGATCTACATGCATACGGGTGTGACGAGCAGGGCGTGAGTTTCGACTGTGATCCTCAGGTGGGCAAAGGGTGGCATTCTCCTGGAGGGCGCCAGGGAGAGCGTGTTTGTGACCACGGCGGACCACTCCCTCTTCACCGAGCCTGTATCCTGCCAAGTCTTCAATGCTGTGGGGAGCACCAACGTCAGCGTCCTGGTGGATGTTCACTGTGAGTCTTCTGTGTGCTTGCCTGTTGCTGTCTATCCCACTCTTCTTCTGTTCCGTTTCCCTTCTGAGTTCCGTTAATTTTGCCAGCACGCTAAATCCGTTCTCTCTGTCTGCCTGGCCGCCCGTGTGCTTGTCTGCCTCTCCTTCTGCTGGTCAGACTGGCGGACCATGTGTCTTCCACGCATTTCTGGATTGAAGTCTGCCCAGAAAATCTGCTTTCTCACTCTACATTTTAGATTTTTATTAATTTAGCTTTGTTAGTGTAGTCAATTCTCTCAGAGCGGCTGGTGTGACTGGCACACAGACACCAAAAAGAAAACAGCAGAACGAAAGCAGCAGTAGCAATGCATGATGTGAGATAGGCAATGTGCCAGAGCCATCTAACAGAGCACCTTTGTCAGGTTGAGAGCAAGTGAGTTAGGCTTTTCTGGTTGATCTTTATCCTGAATTCAGTCTCTCCTGCTCCGCCTGGCTGCTTGCCTATCTCTGCAGTCGTTTACCTGCAATCCTATTCTTGTTCTCTGCAGTTGGCCCTCTTCTGCTGGTGGAGCCCAGCCCGGTGACGGCGGATGTCGACTCTGACGTCACGTTGAACTGCAAGTGGTCCAGCAACCCCCCTCTAATCCTTACCTGGACCAAGAAGGGCTCCAGTGTGGTCAGTAATCTTCATGTAACCAGCTGAAAGAAATGCCTTTTTCAAACCATACCAAATCTATAAGCAGTAATAATGATCAGTGTTCGGCCTGTAACCAGACAGTCTACTCAGCACTAATACTGAGCTGTAGCTGTAGTCTATAGGTTAGTCTGTAACCATGCAGTCTACTCAGGAGTAATAATGAGCTGGATCTGTGGTCTGTTTGTCTACTTCTAAGCAGGCTGAATACTAATGCATAATAAGTAACTGTACCTGAAATATTTGTGTGTCCCCTGACCAGGTACTTGGTAACAGTAACCAGCTGTTCCTGAGGTCTGTGAGTCAAGATGATGCTGGACAGTACATTTGCAAGGCCATTGTACCCCAAATCGGAGTTGGAGAACGGGAGATCACTCTCACTGTCAATGGTAAGTCAAACAAAAGGGTTCAGAAAAAAGGGTGATAGAAGCCAGGAAAAGCCAGTAAAAATCTACAACTACCAGGGAACTATAGAAACACTGTTGTTTCTTCCCAGGTCCTCCAATCATTTCCAGTGAGCCCATCCAGTACGCAGTGAGAGGGGAAAGAGGACAGATAAAGTGCTATATTGCCAGTACCCCTCCCCCAGATAAAATTGTGAGTATCTCCAACTGAACTCTGTTAGTATTACATTGTGATTTTAATTACTCCATTACACCACTCACACCTCAGTTTATTATCCATCAATCCTCCAACTTTTTATCCCATACAGAGCTGTTGTTTATTATGTACTGTAATTTTATGTACTGCACTGCACCCCTTGTATCATTGTTAAATTTGCATTGTAATTCTCCACACTCCACTGCATCCCTCATATCATTGGGTATGCACTATAGTTTTACGCACTCCACTGCACCCCTTGTATCTTTTTATATTGTGCACTAAATTTTACACATTCCACTGCACCCCTCATATTGTTGTTTATGCACCATAATTTCACACATTTCACCGCAACCCTCACATCGTTGTTAATTATGCACTATAATTTTATGCACTCCACTGTACCCCTCGTATCATTATTTATGCACTATAATTTTATGCATTTCACTTTCACTGCACCCTACTTATCATTATTATGCACTGTAATTTTATGCACTCCACTGCATCCATCGTATCGTTGTTAAATATGCATTGCAATTCTATGCACTCCACTGCACCCCTCATATCGTTGTTTATTATGCATTGTAATTTCATGCACTCCACTGCTCCCCTGGTATCACTGTTTATTATGCACTGTAATTTTACACACTCCACTGCACCCCTCATATCTTTATGCATCATGAACTAAATTTTACAGATTCCATTGCACCCCTAGTATCGTTGTTTATTATGCACTGTAATTTTACACACTCCACTGCAACCCTTGTATCGTCATTTATAAGGCACTGTAATTTTACGTACTCCTCTGTACCCCTTATGGTACAGTTCGTTAAATTTTATGTACTCCACTACATCCATCACACTGTAATTTATCACACACTGCTATTTTATGCACTAATCCCCTCACACTGTAATATGTGTGTAGACTGTGTGTAAATCCCCGGCTTTTATGTGTTTGTGTGTTCCAGGTGTGGGCATGGAATGAGGACGAGTGGGAGAAGGAAAGGTACAGGGTGGAGCAGACCACCTTGCCAGATGGGGGGGTACTCTCCACTCTCTCCATCGCTAGTGTCATGGACTCAGACTTCCACTCTCCTTACAACTGCACGGCTTGGAACAGCTTTGGACCTGGATCCATGATCATCACCCTGCAGGAGAACGGTACTGCCTCCTAGCTGTCATGCCTTTTATAAATGACACCCAGTTACCAGAAACATTAAATATAAGAAAAAGTACATTTTCTACTATAGTAGAAAATATCTATTCATAGTATCTATTCATATCACAGTTCCTCTAAAGTTTAAGTGACTTTTTTGCATTCTATTCAACAAAAGACAACAAACTGAAAACTTAAGGAAAACGTAAGGACTTGATTATACTCATCAGTCAATAATGATGGAAATCTTGATGCATTTGAAAATGGAGCACTTAACATCCTTAAAGTAAAAATATTTTATGTGTTTGATATGTTCACTTTGAGTTCTTTCATGTATGTTATTCTTTGATTAATAAATCTAGACCCTAGTTATTATATAGTGAATAGTATACAGTGAATGTAACATAACATATTTCAAAATATTGATTGATATTGTTGTGTTGTAGAAGATACACATTTAATATTTTATAACTGAGTGCATTGCATGCATCTTTCCTCACTCTCTCCCCCTCCTTGCCCGTCTCTCCATCTGTCTCTTAGAGAAAGTACCGGTAGGGATAATAGCCGGTGGTACTGTAGGATCCTGCATCCTGGTTCTGCTCTGTCTCCTGGCCCTGGCTCTGTATCTCTGCCGCCAACACAAAGGCAGTGAGTAACTCCCCTCGGGCTCCGGCACAATGTGCCATGCCAAACACCCTCACCGCTAGACAGAGAGTAAACAGAAAGAGGAATGGGATGTTATTAGTGCATGCTGTCACAACCAGATCTGACCCAATAGGAGTGAAGAACGTAGAGTTGTAGAGTTAATTAAACCAATCAAAAACAACACAAAGCCACCGTGGATTTATAAATGCGCATTACTACTAATCTGTACATGCCTTACCTGCCTGGTCATATGTAGTAAAAACCTCATTTCATATTCCCTTGTACATTAAGGCATGAGTAAAGTATCAGTCCACAGTGAAGGCTGTGTCTGTTGAATGTACAGCAATATATCCTGTTGTACTCAGACTGAAGGTCATTCAAACACTCTGATAATATTTGTCAAGGTCGCGGAGTGGTGATTCTGGGGAAGCCCGATATCAGAGTGGAAACTATCAACAAGGAAGCTCCCAGTCTAGAGGAAGACTCTTCAGGTTTATCCACAGCATCACGCATGGTCAAGGCCATGTATTCGGTAAGCATCCGGAACCTTATGACTTGTTTTCCTGATCGAAGCAAATTATTTACCTCATTGCTACTCATTTTGGCTAATATCCCAGGTTTGAACCCATCCTTTATGTTATCCTGTTATCCAATACCACCAAGCTTACTACTAATTTAAATAATATCTCTGCTAAAAACTTTCTTTTGATTGAAAATTGTATATTATGACTCAATGGAACTGTACTTTTTTTAAATAATACTATTGCTACTAATTTTTATTAATGTTCCAAAGATGACTCCTTAAGTAGTCCTTTGCATTTTATCCTATACCAAATATCAGCTCTGATTATCACTATGGCTCACTTTGTAACTAACATAGTAACGAAGTCTTTTCTCCTTCCCTGTCTCTCACCATCTGTCTGTATCTGTGTGTGTGTGTGTGTGTGTGTGTGCATGTGTCTGTTTCATC
This sequence comes from Mormyrops attenuatus, assembly GCA_026777985.1. Classification (NCBI taxonomy): domain Eukaryota; kingdom Metazoa; phylum Chordata; class Actinopteri; order Osteoglossiformes; family Mormyridae; genus Mormyrops; species Mormyrops attenuatus. The sequence continues at coordinate 13,663,329 of JAODKC010000016.1, forward strand.
ACATAGTTTTTGCCATCAGTCTCCCTCTCTCCCTCTGATCAGTCTTTTAAGGATGACATTGACCTCAAGAAGGAGCTACGCAGTGACACACTTGATACTTGTGGAGAATATGAGCTTAAGGTGAGGTATACACACACACACACACAGACCTGTACTCATATCTTTGTGGGGACCATCCATTCATTTCTATGGGCAAAGCCCTAATTCCAACAATGACAACCTTAACTCCTGCCCAGTCCTAACCTTAACTTCTGTTTTGTTTGGTTACTTATGGTTTTCTTTTAGTTTTTTGATTGCAGTCACAGATTTTTAGAAAACTGAATTTCCCTTTGTGGGGACTGAAAAAATGGCCCCCACAATGTCAAAATAACAGGTTTTATCACATTGTGGGAACATTTGGTCCGCACAATGTAATCATAATTTTAGACATTTTGACACGGCAGCATCATTTAACATTGACTACGTCAAGGAGATGAAGTGAAAATAGGCACAGACATGGACAGAAAACTGTGCCACTTCAAGTTTTATTTGGGGGGGGGGGGTGTGTGGGGGTGAGCAATCAAAGTAGCTACTTGCGTGCTTCCTGGAGGAGAGGGTTAGCAGTTATATCTTTCCTGGCAAAGAAACCCTACTGCTCCTTTGGATCAGACTAGTGAATACCGCTGTCCAGGCAGCCAGGCTAAAAGGTTAATCTCTGTGCAGGACCCGACAAATGGGTACTACAATGTACGAGCCAACCCCCATGAAGAGCCACAGGCCTCCTCGTGCTCCATGATGTATCCGGAATACCGGCCTGCCAACACCGCTAGCGGGGCTGTGGCAGCCAGCGGGGGGGAGAGCGCTGCTGGAGGGGCCACTGGAGGAGCAAGGGCTGGCTGCTATGACCCTCGACCCCCGTCCAGATTGTCCCACACAAACTATGCCCAGTTCAGCACCTTCACAAGGGCAGGCCAGTCTCAGCCAGCTCCATCCAACCCAGTCCCCCAGATGGGTGAGTTCTCCAGGGACTGCAACCTCCTGGAACCCTCCACGCAGCTATCCTACGATAGCTACAGCTACCCGGCCCAGTACCCATACCGCCTGGGCTTCACCCCCCTGGAGGGAGGGCCCTCCTACGAGATGTACGGGGCACAGGCAGGAGCAGGGCCAGCAGCAGGTCTGGGGACAGAGACTGGATTCGGGAAGTTTGGCAGCTCCAGCCGGTTCTCCTACACCTCACAACATTCAGACTATAAACACAGGCACAACCAGAGGATGCAGACCCACGTGTGAAGGGAAGCAAGCCAAGGGAAGCTCATGCTGTACCCCTTCACTTCACTCCTTCACCGGTTCTTTGTGTTGTGCGTCGATTCCCCATCTCTAATTCGTAGGAACCACACTTAGAAAGAAACAAGCAAAATTTTGTTAATGGATTTGGCATATAACAACAAGTGGCACATAGTTATTGTTACACACATAATTGTCAGTGGGAATGACAGATAATATCAGATCATAATTATGATGGGGAGGTATGAGAGTACAAGTCTGTTCTCTTCTATGTTGGGTTCCTTGTAAGGAGAACACCTGAAAGCTGTTTGTAAAGGTAGCAATTTTTAATTCTTAAGATCACAAGCTGTTTGTAAGAACTAAATCTGACAGCTGTGTCCGTGCTTTATAACCGCAAGCTTCTTCTAAGGTCTAAACTGAATAGCCATTATTAGACAGTACAACCAGCCGCTGCTTGTATGGACTGCATACGACGAAGCCGTTGTGCAGGAAGTAAGTACAGAAAACTATTATGAATTACACGAGATTCGTCAGTCTTGGGATTGATTTGTGTGAAGGACTAGGGTATCCTGCCTTTTTTCTCGCTGTCGGCTCATCTCTACCCCTCTTCCCCTCTCTCTCTATCATGCCTTTACTCCATTTATTCATTTCTACTCTTCCCCATTTTCTCCTTGACCTTTCTGCTTATGAGCTTGGAATAGTTGTGCTACAGGGTTTTGCACACATGTGCAGATAGGAATTAGGCAATATAACAAATAGTTTAAACCGGAGAAAGGGAGGCGGTCTTTGGGATAGATAGTAAGGTTTTTTAGGAGGTAAAGAAAGCTATTTATCATACTTTATCATTCATCTTAATATAAACACATGCTCTGTCCCATAAACATTTGTGGTGCTTAAGAAGCCAAACACTCATTATTTCTAGTCTCTATTTATGTGGAGTTGGAGATCTGGACATCCAGAATGTGTTTTTTTAACCAAAACTTGTCTGTAATATTCTCTTCATTACTGTTCTGTTCTTTGTTGTTGTTCTTGTTGTTGACACAGTTGAACTCTATTTTGAAGTCCTTATTGTTTAGAAAAGAAATGCGTGTTCCGAATGTGTTTATAATTTTTCACTTCAGTTGTTTTTCATAGCCATGAACTTTATTGAATTTTTTCTAATGTCTTATGGTATGTGATTATTTTTTCACAGTATTATATAAATAAAATCCACATCTTTCATAAAGGTTTTTTCCCTGTTAAACTATTTTTCAGTGTATACTTTGCTTCAGTTTTACATTCTTAACGCTATACATACTTCTGCTGTTCGAAAAGGTTTTAATACACAAACCACTTCACAGTAGTACACATCGTCCTTAACAATAATTTATCTGAGACTGTCTCTTGTAAAATATCCAAGTAGCATAGAAATGTTCGGACAGAAATATCCCAAATATCCAACTTGCACAAAAATATTGTGGCACGAATGGTCTTCACTAATAAATGGCAATAGTAATTTGATTCAACGTATCAAAGCCGTTAACTTCGTATTAAGTCGTACTGACAGATTACTTCCTTACAGAAAAGCACCACAGTTCAGTTTCCTCAAGTTACAGTTTGACGGTAATCATTACCCTGTAAAATATACTCGATTACTTAAATGTGTCAGTGCCTCAGATATTGTTGCTTGAAACAGGACGCGAAATGGACAGTTACTATATTAGCACTAGTTTGCAACATGTGCAGCTAATATTTAATTATTGTATGGGCACTGAAGGTGTTAAATGCCATAGAGTAGTACACATCCTCACGTTTATCTTTTAAATCGATGTGCTTCAAAAGCATTATATTAATTGTATATCTGACCTGTAAAAGCATTTAGCTACACACGGATACAGTGTACGTTTGTGTAAAACACAAACAAAACTTAAAACTTGACCTACAATAGCCGAGCCTGATTATTAACTGAAAAGCATGAGCTCCACATACGGAAGGGCAACGGCGGACGAGGCCCAGACCGGAAGACGACAACCTGGGATTGCTCGTATACGTGCGCATGCGCAGTTGGTCCGCGCGAGGTTCCGCTCCGCAGCCAATATGGCGGCGACGATGTTGAGGTCGCTCACCAGATTAGGACGTCCTTCAAGTTTTATCTTTAGCAATAATTTTATAAACCCAGGTTGTAATGTGCTGCAAAATAGGTAAGATAGAAGCGTACGAATATTTTTCTGTTCACGTGTTTGTATTTGTAAGTCTCCCTGCTCAATGGGTGAAAATCATTTGCAGGCTTTGTACTATATGTCTGTTATAATGCATGTAAGATGAAAACCTATATTTGGCCATAATATATTTACATAAATCTTATTTATGTCTGTTTACGTGATGAGGCTTATGTGTTATGTTATTAGAAAATGCGAATGAATTAGCATTTATTGCTATGGAAACGTCATCAAGCTCTGTTTTGATGACCTGTTCGTTGGCTGTTCGGTTCGTCATTCATAGATCAGATACTTGTCAATCCGGCTGGTGATAATAATATATGATATGAAAAAAGGCATACGGTCTGTTTATTAACTACACCAACATCAAGCAAATTGTCGCTTTACATAGGAAGAAGCAATGGCAGCCAGATGTGGAGTGGACCGAGCAGTACGCAGGAGCCGTCATGTACCCCAGTGCTATAACGGAGAAATGGGTCCCTCCACCCTGGAATGGTACGGTCCGATTTTATAAATGATAATTATTTTTTATAAGATAAAGTTAGCAAGACGTTATTACTTATATATATATAAGTACTAATCTCAGAAAGATTAGAAAACAAAATAAAAAATGTAAGTGGCTCTGGATAAGAGAGTCCGCTAAATGCTGTACATGTAAATGTAAAGATGAATTTCATGTATGTTTCTTTCACTTTCAGTCACTGAGGATCTCTGTTATACTCTTATGATTTAATCATCAGATAAGGATCCTCCCATGGAGAAGGAGGTCTCCAACCTCACCATAAACTTTGGTCCCCAACATCCTGCTGCCCACGGCGTGCTTCGGCTGGTGTTGGAGCTCAGCGGCGAGTCTGTGAAGAAGTGTGACCCCCACGTGGGGCTGCTCCACCGTGGGACAGAGAAGCTCATTGAGTACAAGACCTACCTGCAGGTGGGTTTTCGTAATGATGGTGTCTGACCTACTGGAGACTTTCCGCAGCAGTGACGGCATGTGTGAAGGTCTGTTGCTGACCTGCACCATAGTCTGTATCTTGGAAAGATTGACTGAGTGGTGCTGTTCCCCGCCAGGCCCTGCCCTACTTTGACAGGCTTGACTACGTGTCAATGATGTGCAATGAGCAGGCTTACTCACTGGCTGTGGAGAAACTGCTGAACATTCAGGCCCCTCTTCGAGCACAGTGGATCAGGGGTGAGTCTCCCAGGGTAGCATGCCTACTACCATTGCAGAGCTGTACTTTGATTGTTAATATTAAGAATATAATCATTTGAGTCTTTAACAGCTTAAGGGGCCTTTTTCCCAAAGCAGGATTTCTTGCTTAGCCAGATAACTTGTTGGATTTAAGGTAGTCTGTGCTAGATGGACTTAATCTTTGTTCAATAACATTTAGCTGGGACTACTTTAAATCCAACAAACTGTCCAACTAAGCAAGAAATCCTGCTTTGTGAAACAGGCCCAAGAGCTTTCAGGTGCATATTACATACATAAACATTAGAGGCAAAGCGTGTGGCATACAGTAATAAGTCAAACTGATGGCATGCGTGCGGGTCACATGTTTGAAGAACTTGAAATCCCGAAAAGGTCAGTTTCTGGTATATTTTAAACATAATGGGTTTAATTTTGGTTTTGTCTTATTGGAAAGTGTTTGCTACACAATTGTTATTCCTGGTGTAGACTGGCATTTGGGATAATTTCAGCTTGTGGTCTTGTCATCTTAGTTTTGTTTGGGGAGTTGACTCGTATACTCAATCACATCATGGCTATCACCGCCCACGCCCTTGACATCGGGGCGATGACCCCATTTTTCTGGATGTTTGAAGAAAGGGAGAAGGTGAGAGACTGTGGGTAGATTATGGGGAGAGTATGGAGAGAGAGCTGAATGGTAGATCTACAACATAAGTTATGAAAAGAGGTGTGAAGACAGGATGTGTCTCTTGAGGTTGTCCTGCTGCTTGAGTTTGGTGTATCCTTGTTGTGTCCTTGTGGATGTATCACTGTCATGAAGTCTCTCTGTTTTTTATGTTTGTGCCATTAGTGGTGCTGTCTCTTAGTAGTTATGATGAGCAGTGGTAGGAGTTTCAGAGGCAGGTGTGCGTATGTTTTCATGAGCCTTTGTGTGGGCATTATGACATGCAGTGACTGTATTTCTCTTTCTTGCAGATGTTTGAGTTCTATGAGCGAGTGTCCGGTGCCAGGATGCATGCTGCCTATGTCCGGCCTGGGGGAGTGCATCAGGTGCCCAGAAAACATGCCTACCTAAAACAGCATTTCACAATACGGTTGTGTATCTTTTCACCCAGTGTTATCAAAATGCTGTAGGTATTTATAAAGAACTCCAGGGTGAATCATGCTCAATAGTGGTGTAAATTGTTGGCTGCATGGTGGTGTGATTCACATATGGTATGCTAAATTCAAATCCATGTTACATTCACAACCCGATAGAATGACTTTCTATTTGGTGGCACTGCTGATTGGCCAAATTATGTCACACATGCTCCCAAAAATCGATTCTGACATTACAGGGCGGTGCAAGTGAATCGGTGCTTAATATTCGATTCTTCACAATGCACCTCCACACTACTAGCACTCAGTGTTGTAAGTATAGGTACATTCAAAGATGAAGAGGAGAAATGTGATTTTGATGATGATAATGGTGACGAAGGTGATTTGTGTTCCGTAGGACTTGCCCTTGGGGCTGATGGATGACATATATGAATGGTGCAAGAACTTCTCGCTCCGGATTGATGAGGTGGAAGAGGTGATGCCCAGCTGAGATTAATCTCCTCAGTGGCACACAGTGTTACTACAGTGGTCGATTCATGACTGATCCCCTGGTTATGTGACTTAGATGCTGACAAATAACCGCATTTGGAAGAACCGCACGGTGAACATTGGTGTGGTGAGCGCAGAGGATGCCCTCAACTGTGGCTTTAGGTACATACTACCTTAAATGTCCAGCTTTATGCAAAGTTTACACCATAAAGTAAATCTGTATTTATACAGACATGCCTAACTGCCAATGCATTTTCATGTTAAGTTATTTTCTGCTATGATATAAATATTAGTATTCTACTTCTAGTGAAGTAACGGTGAAGTTAGATTCAGAGGTTTATTTTCCTGGCTTGGTCATAGACATGCTTGTTTCTCAGTACATGATCATACACACATTGTGCCTCTTTCACTGCCTCTGTCAGCGGAGTCATGCTGAGGGGTTCGGGAATCAAATGGGATTTGAGAAAAGTGCAGCCCTACGACGTGTATGATCAGGTGGACTTTGATGTTCCCATCGGAAGCAATGGAGATTGTTATGACAGGTGAGATTCTGTACCTTCATGCTGTTTTTAGCTGTTCTTAAATAATATCTGTTGCTTATGCCATTCATTTTTTCCCCCGTTTGTCCTGTTGCCCTTAGGTACCTGTGCCGAGTAGAGGAGATGAGGCAGTCTCTCAGGATCATGCTGCAGTCCCTCAATAAGATGCCAGAGGGTGAAATCAAGGTGGACGACGCCAAGGTCTCTCCTCCTAAGAGGTCTGAGATGAAGGTGAGAGCTGGAGGGGTGGGGGCTTCCATTCCCCTTGCTGCGGTCTTGGGGAGGTGTTTCTCTGGGAGTGTGAACTTGTCTTTGTTCATGCTGATTTGTTGTGAGTTTTTTACAGTAGAAAAATGATTGCCAAAAAATTTCTTTCAATAACTGATTTTTTTTTATTGCACTCGAGCATTAAAGGATTAACGTTTCATTTTATTTCGTTTTGTTTATTTAATATAATTTTTTTATATTATTTGTTAGTTTGTCAAAATGCTGAATCCAGTCTTGCATAAAAACAACCTGGTCACCAATGTTATGATTTAATTTGGTATGTAAATGTCAATGTGAAAGAATGGTGTTCATTCTGGTACTGCATGCCACGGTGGTGAGTTACACGGTTTTATGTTGCTTTCTGTGTGTGCTCCTTCAGATGTCCATGGAGTCCCTGATCCACCACTTCAAGCTGTACACTGAAGGGTACCAGGTGCCCCCAGGTGCTACATACACAGCTGTGGAAGCTCCCAAGGTGATGCCCCCTATCTGCCAAACGTAGAAATGCACCTGTATCTCAGTGTCACAGGATAATATTTAGTGTTGCGATTTGCTAAACTAGTATGTTTTATCACAGGGCGAGTTTGGCGTATATCTGGTGTCCGATGGGTCCAGCCGGCCGTATCGCTGTAAAATCAAGGCTCCCGGATTCGCTCACCTGGTAACCTGTTGCACTGATCAGATGGGTGCCGTGGACACCCTTAGTGCCAGCCTACTTGAGTTCTTTCTGCTTTGAATAGTGATGATTGTAGCATTGCTTTGCGGTTGTCCTGTACACCTGTTAATAACTAGCTTCCCCTTAAAATCATACAGTGAGAATAAGTAGTGGTTTGCGTGGTTAGCTGGATCTTCTCCAGACAAGGGAAGTCACATGAATTTAAAACCCACTGTTAGGTACAAATCCACTATGTCGACTGGCACTGAACTTCTACCCCACTTTCCGCTATACAGATATCCTGCTAACGTGGTCATTTTTGTGTCCTCTCCATGTGACATTTACGTATTTAGCGGATGCTTTTGTCCACAGTGATGTACAAGTGAGGCAATTTGCAAACATACATGCTATAAAGAGTCAACTAGGCAAGTGCAGCTAGGCCGAGATTCCAGTAAATGCCCAAGTACAAATGCAAGCAGTTTTAGAGCACAAGCAACATAACGGCTACGCAACCATACAACAATTATACAATCATTTCTAACAAAACAGCCTAATAGGACTATACAAGGACCAGAAGTGCAACAGGGACATTCGGGGAATGTAAAGAGGCATGGGGTTAGTAGAGGAATTCGTGGAACAGATGGGTCTTGATGTGTTTCTTAAAGGTGTAGAGAGAGTCGTATAGGAACTGCCTGCAGCCATTGTCTAATTCAATGCCCTGCTCATTTTCAGGCTGCTTTGGACAAAATGGCGAAGGGGCACATGCTGGCTGACGTAGTGGCCATCATCGGTAGGAGCCTGTGTTACCCCTTCACTGACCCTGACTGTCATTTGTGTGGCCAAGCTAATAATTCAATGCCAGGTACTCGGCGGCCAGAAATTCCAGCGTACTGTTGCTCTCCTTGCAGGCACCCAGGACATCGTGTTTGGGGAAGTGGACCGGTAATGCAGCTGCTCAGCGCTGGTGGGAGTGTAGCTCTGCCTGTCTGAAGTGTTTTGGCAGTTTCCTGGCACCAGGGCGGGGGGGGCGGCGCCCCCCCCCCGGCGCGCGGAACAAAGAAGAAAAAAAAAAAAAAAAAAAAAAGAAGAGGAGGGGGGGGGGGGGGGGGAGTTTTTGAAAAAAAAAAAAAAAAAAAAAAAAAAAAAAA
>JAODKC010000016.1:13680777-13697138 GCA_026777985.1 Mormyrops attenuatus
CACACACACACACACACACACACACACACACACACACACACACACACACACACACACACGCACACAGAAATTCACTTACACGAATTTCAGAGTTTGTATTTTCCGCACATTTCGGTATTTATTTACTAGATTTTTATTTAATTTTTGTTACTTTCTATCACATATTTTGGAAAGTAACACTTGCTGCTCGAACGTAACACCTGGAGATGTGGCTCAGGATCAGAGGCACCATGTGATTTAAAGGCTGACTGAACCCGTTAGCTAACGGTATTTTTTTATTTAAAAGGATGATACAACTGATTGACTCTAAAAGCATGAGTTATCCTTCAATTTGGATTTAAATCAGTGGAGAAAATTCTAGAAGCCTGTGATGGAAAATAAAATTACTGCGTGCACGTAATGTTTTAAGAGACAGAATCAAACGTGGAATAATAGGTGGTATTGGATCGGTCCTGATAATATATATATTGCATAAAGAAAAACTGTTTTAATCCTAACTTTTTTAGAAAATCTGTACAAAATCAGTTTTGTGTCTAGAAATACAGATATTTTAATTGATAAACACATGGTTAGTACTTAATGTTCTTCGTGTGGTCTAAATGCATCTTTCAAGGTTTTATTTTAATGTATTTAGCAGTGTCGTACTAAGGCTAGCAGACAGGGTACTCATCTAACAACTGAGTGCAACGTATTTATTTTGCACCTGTTTGTGATTGATAAGTATTCATAGTGAAATGTCCTCACAAGTACAAAGTTTGTTTCTCCTCGACTTCCACAAAGACCTGAATTCCAAGCAATCGCAGAGTGTTTGCAAGCCTGCAGCAAGTACTGCAGGGAGAACAGCCAAGTAAAACCATGGTCATTTAAAATAATCAAATAACTGATTAATTCCTGGTTTAAATTAGCCGGTCCGCAGGACTTTGCCACGGGAGCTCTGCATCTGTTTGATAAGGTTCAACCCCACCCCGCGATGATGGCGGCAAAAATGCACCCCCGTGGCGATGGGAGGTGTGCCCTAATCGCGATAGAATTATGACACGTAGCGTTAGTTATTTGTACCCTGGGGTTCGTAGAACAGGGTTCGTTCGGCACCTGCTTTAGTGTGTGTCTCTCGCGCGTCTGCCACACGTGACCTGAAAGAATACAAAGAAAGTTCGAATTTATAGACCTTGCAGAGAAACAGTGACTATACTAAAAATACTTTTAATAGTGGAACTGTTTTTCTGGGCGAAAGGTTATCCGAAAATGCTGAGCACAGGGACCGCACTTTGAGTTTTTTCATACGGATGGAGCCACTCGCATTACGTTCCGTTTCCTTAAATTGCCTCAGATGTGCGGCGCGAGGGGCGCGGTGTGTCAGTCGCAGCAGCTGCGCGCGCACGGCCGACTGGCGCGCGCGCGCGGCGGAGGCTCCTCCGAAGCTTCGGGTCCAACTTGGAGCCCGAAGACGAGCCGGTTTTCGCGAATGGTGCGAAGCATCCTGACGCCCCCCCCCCCCCCAAAGCAGTCATAGATTTACTAGCTCCATTCCAATAAAAGACTTTCAAAAGAACATATTTCCAGTCTGGCTAAATAAATCAGATCTCGGGGTAATTAATCCCATGCCTGGGTAATGCCGATTTTAATGACAACACATGCAAAGCGCTGTCACTCTACTCCACAAAGGCAAAATTAGAGTCAAATTTCCCGGTAATCCGGACCAGACCGGGCCCCGTTTGGACTGTGGGCTTATGGGAATTGTCCTGCTAGCCCCCACAGCCGAACCCCGGGGGGGAAAGGCCACTGTCTATTCGCGTACACCCCCAGAATCATTGAAACAAACTCGGCCCCAGCAGTGTGAGTTTGCGGGTCCCTTATGAGCCTGGGAGCGCCAGTTTATGGTTACTTAAGAACGGTGCGCATCTTCTGGCGCCTCTCGTTGCGGTACTGCCGATCCTCCTCCTCCTCCTCCTCGCGGGCTGATTTCTACAGTCATAACTAAAAGGTCGGACCGTTATTTGTGTTTGCTATTGTGCTCGAGCTAATAGTGAAAGCATCGATCGTGGGCATGGGGATGGGGAGCGTAGGTGTGCTGGGGCGGGGTCAGTACTCATCTTAAAAGGACTCGTTCGTCACGACCTTCGGGCTGCACGGCCATTGGTCTGGATTCTCCTGCTCTTTGTTTTTCCATCACAAACCACATGTGGGAATTCGAAAGCCCTGGGATGACTTTTTAATGAGAGGCGGTGCTACTTCGCGTTTGTGTGGATAGTTACTTAACTGCAGGAAGGATTCAGACTCACCTGCCGGGGGGGGCGGGGCCCCCCCCCCCCCCCGCGCGACAGTAGATATCCAGTCTGATTATTATTAATTTACTTCATTCATCCATTTACCCTCAGACCGATTGTCCTGGTGAGGTCACAGCTACCTCAATTAAAGTGCTACTAAAATGAGTAATATAATACTTTCATTTGGCAGTATAATATAATTAAATGTATATAAGATTAAGAAACCTCCCTAGGTTTTGTATTAATTCCAAAATTAGACACACAAAAAAATCCAACCACACTTACCAAGCTGTCTTAACTATTTGTGCACCTGGAACAAAAACAAGCGCTCATCGGCACATTTCCGTACATCCATAAATCCACCTTCTAACCACTTACGGTTTCAGGGTCATTTGGACATCTGTCCTGTGCAAAAACCTAAGAAATATGACAGAATGTACCACTAGAGGGAGCACACGTATTTCTACATTTGCACACGTTACTATAACTTTTAAATCTGCTATAGATCAAAAGATTTAATGCAAAAGTTAATAACTATCAGATGAGAAAAATCTCATGTTCGTTATCTGTCTGTATGCGTATGTGTCTTATGTCTGACCGAGACCTCAAGTTAGACTTGAATGCACAGTAAGTAGTCAATCTGATGAGGGAAGCATACCTGACTCACCTCTTATTTTTTTCCTATCTGACTCACATTTTATTCGTAATTGCGACGACTGTCGTTATGCTTCATGACTAGACAGATGAACAATTAACTCATGACTGCTTGGAGGACTGATCTGACCTACCTTCCCAGACTTTGGTGTCACCATCACTGACAAACCACTGGTCACAGAGAACACTACATCTTTGATGAAATCTTACCAGTTCTGCAAAATAACTCTTTCGATATTAAACATAACAGGCATTAACAACACATAAGACATTGACTCGCTAACCAGTGCTGCAGCCTTGTTAGTCTCAGGACCGGATGACACCGCTGGCCCCGACAACACAAACAAAACGATAATAAACACACTGCTTGTAAAGGAGTCCATTCACTTTCCCTGCTCCGCCCACAGGTCTCTTACGTCATTCAAACCCCGCCCATTCGTTGCGCAAATTTATTAAATTCACTGAGATATATTGTTATGAAAAAAACAACTTTGTCCTATTAAAATCTTTAACATCGCTCAAAAACATACTTAGTTACACAAAAGGATAGTCGATTTTCCCTTCGTCTGGACATCAAACCCCGCCCTGTTACACGGGGTTATTTCAGTTTAATACTGGCGCATTGCTGTTTGCTTATTATTTAAGTGAAAATGTGTGTGTGCGTGTGTGTTTTCATTATATGTTTGGGGAGTGTGTGCAGATCCTAACATATACTTTACAATATAAATAGGCACTTCTTCTTCACATAGGTACGTAAATTTTTCCAGCGAAACAACGAGTAGAAATATTTACTTAAGTAGCACAACATTCAAAACTCCAGTCTATAACAAAAATTCCTCTTGATAATCATGGTCACCAAGTTTATTAAATTATGTTGGTTATTATTAAAGATCATGTTGATTATAATAACACTTTTAAACAATGCGGGAGACATGCCTGCAGCACAATAAGTTTCGGGTAATAGTTAATACAGCATAACACTTTTTTTAACTGGAGGAATCTAACTTGTGAAACAGGTTTGCTGATCAGGGCTGGGCCAAATATAACGTGTCAGATTCAGTGACTTGGGTTGTCTGGTGTGTCTATTCCAGCATTTACCATCTGTAATAACAATCTTATCCTAAAAGCAATGCTTTTCAAATGTACGTTTGGGTCCCACCCAGACCAAGTTTGGGAAATTAGACACGCAATTCCGACGATAGACTTAAGTCTCTCACGAATATCTAGTTAGATCCACTGTTTTCGAAAAACGCATTCGGCTGAATACGTCAGAGGGATTTCACAATGCTATTCCTTTTGCGTTTCCATTTCATGAATGAGTTGAATAGATTAATTCGCACATATGTAAAATAATAATAAATAATACATAACCCATTGGTTTTGCTCTTATGAATGTCATATATATATATATATATATATATATATATGTGTGTGTGTGTGTGTGTGTGTGTGTGTGTGTGTGTATATATATATGTATATATGGAATAGGACTAGATCTACATCTATATGCACACACACATCCGATACATATATATGTGTGTGTGTGTGTGTGTATGTGTTTACAGTTCACACTACAGTAATCAGAAGTGCAGAAAAACGCACCCCGAGCCTTGGCGTCACGCAGTCACTTTTGACATGGCAGGGTTGCGTGAGTGATCAAGGTGAGAGAGTGAGCAACAGGTGTATCAGCTCTCCGGAGACTTCCGTTACAGCCTTAGCATGGGCACTCCGCCGGAGCCTGACGCAGGGTGTGAAGTCCACCGCTTCGCTACCTTCAAATGCTTTTCTCTGTTACAAAGTAGCGTGCGCGTTTATGAGATGTAGACTTTACCGGTCATATATGTCCGAAACTAGACAGATTATCAGTTTACAGCGGAATGTCAAAAAAACATCCGTACGTCGCAATCGGATACCACATTCAACACTTAACATTGACCTGGTTTCCTTTACTTACAGCAGAGTTGGTATTTGGTAGGTCTTGGAAACTTTAGCGGTTATTATTTTCTTGATGTTATTTAAAACTGGAAGAAGTGTTTTAAAGTGAAAAGCGAAACAAGAAAGTTGAAGGTATTTGTGGCGGAACGGAATTCCTAGAGAGGCTCTCCAGCAGTCATGCCTCGGTCCGGGCGAACAGGCGCTCCTTTGGGCCGAGCCCGAACCTGAAGGGACCTAATTTCTGCGAGGAAATGCTGGAGTGGAGCGGAGATCAAACCTGGGCAGCTGGACTATCATTCTAACAATATTTGATATTACTTTGAACCTTCGCTGATCCAGTCTTATTGCACTGAGGAGCGGCCATCAGTTTCATCGTGGGGGCGTGCGGAACGGTACCGGAGCGGACTTCGCAAAGTGATCGAGCAGAACTGCTGGACTTGTGCAAGATGACATTACGGCGGCCAGTGGGTCTGTTCCTCTTATGGGTGATGGGTAAGAAAGGAACTGATATTATACTTGAGGGTGTCGGAACCGAGGGACGGTTCGGGGACGTGTGCCCGGTAATATTTAATTTTTTCCTCCGATAAATAGACCTTCGTACTTAAATTATTACGCTGTCCCCCCAGTATCAAACTCACTCCTATGCCACTGAATACACTTACTGCAGTAACGCATATTGCTATTATTATTACTTTGAAAAATTTTGATAGTGCTAACGGTAATATGGTTATTTATACTTTGAAGAACAACATCTAACTTTATTAAAAAGTAAATGCATAATGGGTTTAAAAAAGAACAAAACTAAAACGCCCTTCTCTGGCTCGCTCCTTACGTTTGTGTTTTCCTGCTCTGGAAGCCTCCTCTAATATTTCTGGAAAAACTGGTTGCTGTTTTTCAGTTGGCCAATGGTCTCTGATTGCCTTACCGCGTTTCTGCATACACCCTGCGTCCCACACACTCTGCTTCTTTAACCATGTCTGGTCTCTCTGGACCTTTCTGTCTCTCTCTGTGTTACACACACAGGCACACACTCACGTTCTCCGCTCACTTTTAATCTCCGAATTCAAAGCATTTTATTCACATTCCTGTTTCAAATGCAGTAGTTATTTAAATAACAGCAACAATCTTCAATACTAGACCCCCCCTGTCCTCCACTACCTTCTCTTTCTTGTCTGCCTGGTCGCTGTGTGTGGTGATTTAGTGGATCAGTCGCTGATCCTGTTGTTTAAAGGGGGTTTAACAATGCCCTCTCTGGCTGAATCTCTGAGGTGGGGTGTAATGACTGTTTTCGAATGAGCAGGCAGGAACCCAGCCTGAGAGTGTAGAGGGGAAATTGTGCCCTTTCAGCATCAAAGTCTGATGTGAAGGCAAATAATCAATAAAGGTGAGAAAGATATGTGACCTCATGATCAGTGGGTGGTGGATATGGTTGGATATTCCATGAATTAAGCCAGGTTTCAGAACTTAGTTTGAATGCAGAGAACAAACCATCAGCAATGGGTCTGGAGGTCTAAAGTCTTCTTCGCTGCTCTCATAGTCTCAAGACTGCAAGAGACTGTTTGCCGTTTGTACACTCGCAGACAGTGTGGCTCCTTTGTATTACACAAAGATGTACATTTTGCATAACGTCAGTTTACTTTCAGTGAATTTTTCTCAGCTGTAAGGGATTCTGTTTATAAGATGCTTTCATCTAATATAGGGCCCACTGGTGGTATCACTTTGCCAACCGGGGGATTTGAAACAATGACCTTCTGATTCATAGGCACAGTGTCATAACCCACAGAGAGACACACAGCACCTAGTTAGTTTAAAAATAAATAAATAAAACATATATATATATTTATATATGTGTGTGTGTGTATTCATAATTATGAATCAAAAATGTGCATATATTTTTTCCAATTTCTCCAATATAATGTGTATACATGTTTAGTCCTGCTTAATAGGGTAAAAACATCCATCCATCCATTGATCATTCACACTGCTTGTCCACTGTAGGATCACAGAGCCTGAATCCTACCTCAGATACCCAGGACGGGAGGCTGGGGACACCCTGAATGGGATCTATGTCTAAAGTATGCAACACAACTCAAGAGTAAATTTCCAAAACTCACTCAGGCCATGGAAAATGATTTTGGGAAAATTTAACAATACTTCTTTGTTGGATTACATGTGGACTGAGTGAGTTTTTGTTCCCAACACCATAACATATGATGAGGAAGTCTGACTTTAGGTCATTGGCAGTCTCATCTCAAAAACAACAAAATGTAGTGTAATTTTTTTTTTTTAATTGGCTCTTTTATTTTCTGGGGAGCAGAAAAAAATGCATAATATATGTGCATTATTTTAGCCCTACCTAAACTTATGTAATTATCTGAATGGAAGTCTGGGGCAACTCAGCATTTGATGTTATTTAATATTATGCTTTACTGCCAATGTTTGTTTAGAAGCTGGAATAGTACTGCAGCTACCTCATAGTAGCCAAATACTTTGAGAAGAAAAAAAATGCTTATCATCATACAAATGTGCACACTAAAATAAATTTAGAATTTCATACATACTTTAGATTTTTGATTCATAATTAAACTGCACACACAAAAACATACATCACATTGTTTTCACTCTTCCTGCTGGTACCGTCAACTTTAGATACTTTACACTTAATATACATGTGAGAGACCATTTTTGGAATCGGAATATAGCCCACCTGCAGCTGTTGGGGGCCAAGAGCCTTGCCCAAGGGCCCGTTCAGCCGCTGCCTTCAGATCCACGACCTTCCTGACATGAACACAGGACCCAAACCCCCTGGGCCAGACACCCCCTGACAAGCACTGTATATCAAGCTCTTGTTGACTGCATGATGGCCCTCTGCTCAACCAAAAACGGAATGAAACGTAACAGTGTTTTCAAAATGTTTCCAGGTGTGGAGCAGGGGCTGGAGATCCTTCCAGTGCTTTTTGGCACGGTGTTTTTAAAGTTTTATCAATGCGGTAGCTGTTCCGAGTTTGGCATTTCAAGGGGGCATGCAGACTGTAAGCAACCTAAGGATTTATTTCCTATTTTTAAACTCAGTTTAAATCTTAATATTAAAATAACTTTCGTAAGGAGGAAGGCAACACAGTGCATCTGTTAGTTTTGTATATAAATTGGGGTGGATCAAATACAGTATCTGGTATAAACATGATACCTGGTGGAGATGTGGGCTTCTTTCCATTTTTCCTCTCTGATGGGTGATTATTTGTCACCCCACCTACATGTGACCATGTCACACCCACATTCCATTCACAGCCATTACTGGAGCCGGTACTCAGTTCACAGTTCGGTTCCTGCTGATCTGCAGGCCTAAGTGAGCTATTCGAGGCTTTGACTTTAAGGCCAAGGCACCAGCTAGACTGTGGGATTAGGGAGGAAATGTGTCACTGTCTGTTTCGTAGCAGGTTTACAGTTTGCCGACATTTACTGTAGAAGTGAGAGTCATTGCAAGACAATACAGTAACGCATGACGTATTTATGACCTTGTAGTGGATGAGCGTTTGGAAGTTGGATGACGTTTGTTTGGGTAGAAACCACTGCATGTACATATGTGATGGGTTAGGATGCTGAGCCAATGATTGGAAAGTTGCTGGTTCAAATCCCAGGGTCGACAAAGTATTTTCACTTTGGGCTCTTTAAATGAGAGCCTTAACCCCAGTTGCTTTAGGGATTGGTTTACCCTAGTTCAGCCTGCTTTCTCAATTTGCTGTGTGTTTAGATAAAAATGTAAAGCTAAATAAATGTTGGTAAATAAAGTAAAAGTGGCATCGGTGTTCTAATTCAAAAAAGGTTTTTATAGTGGTGCTATACAGTCTGGTTCTTAAATGCAAAACAACCTCACCGGATCTGGTTTCCCTCTCTGTTCTCTTCTAACCTTACATTAATTAACAGAATGTGCACACCACACGGAAGGAAAGTGCCATGTGCCTCCAGAAAGCACACATGCGGTGTTTCTCCAATTTCAAATATCACTAAATGTGAAAACAGTAAGAATACTGATTTCATTGGTCAGAAGAGAGTCTGAGCTCGGCCGAACAAAACAGACAGCTGCCTTGGTTAGCACTCATGTCTCGGAGGAGGAGTTGAACTCCGTAACACCACGTTTCTTTAGTTAGCAATAAGAATGTTCTACACGCTACAGTTCAGCCATCAATCCAGGACCTGAACTGCAGGCATTATGGTGAGCAGCGAAGGACTCACAGGATTGTCCTATTCATGCTGGTTTTAATTGATTTCATTCATTTCTGTTTATTTTGTTTTGTTTTCCATTATATGTAGGTGATTTTATTCAAAGTTAATGGATTTAACCATTTACACAGCTGGATTTTCTTTTACTGTTAATGATGTTACTAGAACCGGCAGTATTCAGATTACAGCTTTGTACTGAACCTCTACACAGCTCGCTGCCCATCCTGCTTAGTTAGTTTAATTAGTAATTGCATTTATTGCTACCCTCATAATGTTCTAAAATCTTTGAGATATAGCATCTATTTCGCAATAATCAGCTGTTCTGCATTACAGCGTGTTTTATATCACATTTTGGTGAGGAAGTAAATGTGAGCCTGATATTTGAGGAGACTGAGGACAATTCTTGATTTTTTTTCTTAGCAATTTTTATAAAATATAGAAAAATTAAATAATGGTGTGGGCAGCGGTGTCTTAATGCTTAGGGAAGCGCACTTGTAATTGAAAGATTGCTGGTTCGAATCCCCGACCAGCAAGGCACCACTAAGGTACCCTGAGCGAGGTACCGACCCCAAGCACTGCTCCCCGGGCGCTGAATTAGCTGCCCCCTGCTATGTCACGATGTCACATATGGGTTAAATACAGGGGACGCATTTCATTTTTGTGCACTGTGTGCTGTGGTGTGTCAACACTGATCACCAAATTCTAAGAGATCCTGTCAAAGTTATACTCAGGCTCATACTTTGAAATTCTGGTCCCCCTAACACAGTGTTACCTTGGCCCCTTCTCTGCCCATTATTACATAGAATTCTACGTATCAAATGGCCCCTGTCAAGTTCTGGGCCCCCCTGAATCTACCAAGGTATTTTGCTCCTCCGATGCCCCTGGTCAGAAGTGTGGAGGTGGGGGTGTGGAGATTTTGTCCCCCAAATTTTAATTTGGATTCATTCATTCATTCAAAACAAACATCTATATTTAAACTACTAAGTTGTTCCCCCTCCCCAATATGAAACTATCTTCTACGCCATTGCCCCTGGTTATAGTAATGCTACACATCGGTGGTGTTTGGGTGAATCTATGTTATGCATCCCTGTGAACAACTAACCAGCCTGTTCAACAATTGTCTTTGCTCTCCCCTTCTAACCAAGTAACTTACAGTAACCATTGGAGCGCACCGGTTTGTGGGCTGACAGAGAAACACAGAGAGCAGACCTTTCAAATGAATTAGTAACTGAAAATAGGTGGAGCTGTCTTAGTATAATAAATGATTGTTTGCGGGAAAACTCGTTGGAGGGGTGATTTTTTTTGTTTGTTGTTGAAATGCAAAAACAACACTATCCATATACTGTGACAGTTTGCCTGTAAACTGTGCTGCTGTCTTTATAAACTATCTGTGTGTTTTGTGGGGCAGAATGTGTATCGTGTGTATTATTTGTTTATCGATATGTGTGTTGGGTCAGTGTCTATTGTACACTTTGCATTCTTTACCCTTTCTACATCGGAACAAACTTTTTTTGTTTTGAAGAATGTTAGCAAAACGGTGGCTTTAGGACGGGCATATCTGTAGCCCTTTAAAATTTAAAAGAGAAAATCTCTGACTCATGTTTTTGTGGAATGCAGGGCTTTTTGTCATCTTAATTGAAGTTGACTACTGCCACACTTTCGCAGCATTAATCCCGGCTTCCTCCGCCTTGCACTCAGGCCTTAAAAACATGCCTTGTTGTGAGCTTGTGGGCTGGAACCAGGACATGTGCGGCTTCGAACTAAACCCTGCGAGGTTCAGCTGCCTCTCGGGGCTCAAACTCGCATGATTTAATGACTGAACTAATTTATATAGACATAATTACACACTTCTGCCAGGTCATTCAGACTGTCCTTTTTTGTTGACTTACTCACCACATGCACGTAAAATTAACCCCCTCCCGGTGTACATGTGCTCTCTCTACCAGTACCTGCTATCTGGGGGCAAATTTTTGTGGAGCCCTCCCCTGGCGCGACGGTGCACACTGTGACAGAGGGCTCCACCCGGCTGCCATGCCAGTTCCATATGGATGGGCAGAAGGTGGTGCAGGTCAGCTGGAGCAAAGAAGGGCCCGACGGCAGCAAGGACACGATCATCGCCGCGCACCACACAGAGGGACAGACAGGTAGCGCCTTGCCAGGTCCTCCTTCTGTTGGTGGGCAGCCTCCAAGTGAGACGTCTGTGCTTAGGGGCACAAACGTGGTGGCCATAGTGTTTTAAATGAGCCACCGTGTTTAGTGCGAGATTGTCAGAGGGTTATAAACAGGAATTATGACATCACTATGCATTATCCCAAACATTCTGAAGCAGTGAAAAGTCTTCCTTAACATTGGCGTATATAATGTGGGGGGGGGGGGGGTGTGACCACTCAATAATCAAAAGCAGCCTTTTTGGAAAATTTTTTTTAAATCTCTGTTAGGAAGGGGAGTCTCCCCCACGCCAGGTGGTTGGAGACCTCAACCCCCCCAATGTTCAGCCCAAAGTTACACCCTTGTCTCTCTCGTCCCCCTCGACCTCAGAATATGGGCCTTACTCTGGGCGCGTCTACTTCGAGAACAGTAACCCCATAATGAACTCCGCGCTGATCATCCGTACCACGGATGAGTCGGATGAGGGGAAGTACACCTGCCACATCGCCACCTTCCCCTCCGGCAGCTTCGAGGTACACATGTCACTTATAGTGTGGGGTAAGTTCATCCATCTTACTTCTGCAAAAAAAAAATTAAATAAAAGAATTGATTTTGGAATCCAATCTGACTCCACGCTTCTTGATTAGTCCCACCCATCTCCAACCTGGACCCAATAGAAATGGTGGAGGGCCAGTCCTACCGCGTGGCGGCCACTTGTCGCGCGGTGGCCCGCCCCATGCCCCGCCTCTCCTGGGACACAGACCTGCCCGGCCAAGCCAGTAACCGCAGCTCAGGGCCTGGGTCAGTGTCCAGCTACTTCTCCCTGCACCCTCTGCGTGGCATGAATGGCAGGAAACTGGACTGCCTGGTGTGGCACCCCACCCTCAACAAGCCCCGCAGGATCCGGAACAGCCTTGTAGTGCATTGTGAGTTTTCTGATGCTCGCTCTTTCATTAAATGTCTCACATCCCACTGTTTACCATCTCCCAGTCTCCTTATTTATCTGGTGTGTGTGTGTGTTTCTGTGTCTGTCTTCAGATCCTCCCGATGCGACTGTCAGCGGCTTCGATGGAAATTGGTATGTGGGATTGGAGCAAGCGTCCCTTCGGTGTAACAGTAGAGGGCATCCGAAACCACAGAGCTTTACTTGGACCAGGTATAAATACACTGTCACTCAATGGCAGATGCTGCTCTCACAGATTTCTTCTGGTGCATCTTTCTTACTCAGTTTCTGATGGAGTGTGTGCCTCTGTGGGTTAGGCCTCTCTGATCTAAAGGTCATCTGTACAAATCTTGTGGTCGGTAGAACAATTTCGCCATTGGGCTCTTGAGCAAGGCCCTTAACCCCATTTGATTCAGGGACCGGCTAACAATGATTTCTCAGTTGTATGTCATTTTGAATAATTTTTTTTTCTCAACTGCCTGCTATAAAGCTAGCATTACCGAAGTGATGTTTACGTCATGGGCTGTCATGGGCAATTAATTATTATGGAATCTATGTGAACTGTAAAATGGGCAGTACCACTTACCAAGGGAAACTCTAAAGAGTGGACTGTACCACCTAAACATTAAAGTCGCTAATAGGGGGGGATACTAATTCTAACACTTCTTTATCTCTCTCTTTGAGTCCGTCAGTCTCTCTAATTTTCTGCTCACTTCAGAGGGTGAGGTAATCTTATGGATTATGTGATTTAACCGCTTTCAGATAATTGTAATGATCAGTAGTTGTGGGTGTGTGCATGCATGTGTGAGAGAGACACCCTGACTTACTCACTGCTGGAAAAAATGTAAGGACAGGCCAGCAGTTTTTCCCGTTTGTTTCGAGTCGGTGCAAAGCAGGTGAAGTAATATTTCTGGTGTCGTGTTGCAGCTTGTATAGCAGGAACCAGACAGATTGGAGTTTCACACGCGGGGGAGGGGGGTTTGAGCGATTTCCAAATCTGCATGCTTCACTGGGGGGGCTGTTGAGTCCCTAAAGCCGCGTACCCCCATAGAGGGCTTTAAAATGCACGACTCCCCCCAGGTCATATTGCAGGACATGACGCTGAGATTAGTGGCAGCCTGTGCTATAAGAGTGAAAGGTGCTGCATCTCAGGGTGAGGAGTCCAGCCTTGCTCTGCCTTCCTCTCCAACGAGCTGAGCCACCTTTGGCGGAGCCATCTGCAGGCCCCGGCCTGGCCCGTCGCAGCGAAACGCTGTCGCTCCAGAGCATGACGCTCCGATCGAAGGCGTGCGCGCTGAAAACAGAATAAACTGAAACTGGGTTTCATTTCCACTAAACGCAATGTGGCATCCAAGTGCAGGGAGTGAACAGAAATGGGCCAAGCCCTGCATGAATAACCCTTGTATGCAGAACTATAAAAATTGGATTGGATGCTTTCAGGCATTGCGTCGTAATTAACGATGAATAAATCGTGCTACGTGGGGTGTGATGTAATTGAGACTTTTTTAATCAATGATTTTTTTTCAATTTTAAAACATTTTTAATGGTGCGTCTTTATTTCTTCATTGATTGTCTTTGTTTAAGGTGGCAAGTATGAGGATGTGGGTGGCAAATTTTAAGGCGAAATGCTTGGCTGCACTAAGGACATTTTTGTTCTGTGCTCAGGAATGACGGGCCACTTCCGAAGGGTGTAATCGTAAGGAACGAGACTCTGATCTTTGGTCGACCCCTAACTCTGGAGGATGCTGGCCGGTACCTTTGCAAAGCAGAAAATTCCGTGGGCACGGGGAGGGCAGAGGTTGAGGTCACCGTGACAGGTAGGTGGGCAGTACAGCTGTCACACGCTTATGCTTTCAGCCGCGTTGACCGTCTTGTTTATTCTGTTCGTTGCCTGTCAGTCACTCTTTATTCTAACCAGCTATTTCCCTGAACTACTTGTCCATGCATGCTTGAAATCTGCATTTAAATTTTCAAGCTCAGGTATGCTGAATGACAGCGGAGTCTAAGTGACAGACACTCACGGTGATTAGATTTGTCACACAGAGCCCTTCAAAATGAAACATTTTATTACTTTCATGCTCTTAACAAATCTTGAAAATAGTAAAACATACGGGTGAGGCAAGATCATTAACCGAACATTTAAGTTGTGCTGGTTTTGGTTTTTAATATGTGTTTCTGCTGCCCCCGTGTGTATAATATGTATAACTGCATGCCCCATCTTTTTCCCAATAGAGTTTACTTCCAGAAAAACCACATTTGACAGCCTGTTGATGATCATCGCAGGTGTGGTCATTGGGGTGCTGGTGGTAGTTATGATAATCTCAGTTGTCCTCGTGAACCGCTACCACAAGCGCAAGAATAAGAAGTTGGAGATGGAGCTGACTGAGAGAAAGTGAGTCTGAATGGCAGGCTGTTAGGAAACGTCCAGGGGTTTCAACTTGTAGCATTAAATGTGGGTGTTTTTGCTTTGCAGGGAGGAGATCACCACTCTGTCCAGACAGGCCTCCTTTAGGAGAATGCACACTGTCAACGGCGACCACCATATACAGGTACCAGGCTCCAATGCAGCCTTCAGATAGGACCCACATTCACACCTGAACCCGATTACACACTGACCGACGGCATGTACCTGTTCGCGATGTGTATGCGCATTGTAGGTGTTATCTGACCATGTTTATTCACACTGACCGTCTCTGTCCCTCTCAGGCAGAGGACTGCGTTCCTCTCAGAGTGGAAGGCACCATCCGCAGCAGCCTGTCCTCCCTAACCCCAGTTAGTCTTTCACTTTTTCCTCCTGTCTTCCCTCCCTCTTTCTGTGTCCTCATTATTCATCTGAATCCCTCTGTACCCTCACTGCCCCTTGTCTCAATAACTCCCAGTATACTAAGGTTAAATCCTGACTCAAGTAAATCTAATAATAATACAGAATTTGTCAGAAACAGTGCTGTATGTGCGCAGAAGAATTATTAAAAGAAAGATTCTTACATATTCACAATGATTATATGCACATAGATGCATATTTTCTGAATTAATTCAAAAAAGAATAATTTCCCAATGGTAGAACAGCAGGAATCTTTTATCACTTTCTGCTGCCAAGCATGGGCCTTAAATCTCTCTCTCTCTCTCTCGCAGGAACAAGGTCGGAGCAGAGACAGCCACTCTACTCTCTCTGGTGGCCGGGGGGGTTTAGACACCTTGGGGCGACCCGTTATATTCAACTCCTCACGACGTGGAGAGCGAACGAAGGAGAGAGACTTGGATCGGGAAGTCAATGGAGATGAGCCTCTACTAAGAGTGAATTCCTTAGTAAGGAACGCTATGTTTCCGATCTGGGTGTGTGTATCTATAAGTTGCACCCATATACTAAAATGAGCTGAAACGAGGTTAATGGCGATTCAATGATGAAGTTCTACAAAAATGCTCATTTAGTAGCTAAATCAGCCCATAACAGTCTATTAAAGAAAATGGTTTATTAGCTTGGAATATCTACCATGGAGATAACATACTATTATCGTACAATAAAAGGAACTGCTGCTATCGGTGTGTACAAAACCGATTTGAATAGTCATGTGTTTTTCAGTTCATTATTTTTCCCCCAGTAAATTAGTACATCCTGGACATGAACTGAATGTTTTACTAATTACTGTTCTAACTCACTCTGTGATGGTCTATAGTAGGACTTCTCAAAGTCCGGAACGAGTCACAAGTTAATCCAGACCCAGCTGATGATGCACCTTATGAACCAATAAGGTTCACGTAAAATGGCTGGTTTGCAGTACAAAAAAGAATATTTAAAACCACCAAACTTCACACACATGTAGCTTGCCATAATCCCCCCCCCCCATTACACTGAAACGATCAGAGAGCGTTAAAAAAATTCTTTATTGTTATATATTAATGTCTATATCAGAAGTTATTGTTGATTCATTAAGTTCATGAAACGCTGCCTTTTAACTGAAAATTGTTCCAAACCTCCGAGTGCTGACAAAAGTCTGATGTGGACCTTAGATCAAAAAGTTTGACAATTCCTGGTGTACAGCAACAGCATAGAACTTGAATTATTTGTTACAACGCTCTTCTCTCTGTCCTTCAGGACTCCCATCTTCCTCCTGCGTTCCTCATCAATTAAAAGGATTTTTTGTGGTAAAACATACAGTTTATGAGAGGACCCCAATCCTACCGCGTCAGTGGAT
>JAODKC010000016.1:13697238-13716466 GCA_026777985.1 Mormyrops attenuatus
GTCCACCGGCGTTCCCCCCCCCTCTCCGCCCCTCCCCCCCCCCATATGAGCGCACAGCAGCCCCCAGGCTTGCTAACGGCAAGGCCGGCATCCCTGGATGTGACAGGGCCCAGCACTCCCCTCTTAACTCCATCTATCCTGTGCTGACGGACGAGGAGGACGAGGAGGAGCAAGGCCAGGAAAATGGAGAGAAGTACAGAGAAGGCTGCGACCGCAACGGCAAGACCAACAGCATCCAAATCTCAGAAGCTTTGAATAACAACTTTCACTACAGCAACGGAACCTTGCGGCCCAAACCCCTTGCCAACGCTATCCTGATCCACCCTAAGGGTCAGATCGTGTGAAGGCTCATCCAGCTGGCTTCTGGTTACGCTTCTTCTCAGAGCTCTGCCTGCTGCGCCCCCTGGCTGCGCATTTGTGAATCTAATAATAATTGATACTTTTATTGATCCCTGTGGGGAAATTCTCTTTTTACACCTCCCTCAACTTGCCCTTTGTAGAGTAAGCTGTCCGCGAAGGGCTGCCACCTGTAGCGGCGCCCAGCGAGCTGGATGGAATGACACCTTCTGGAAGATGGTCACATGACCCACATAGCTAAATGGTAAATGAACTGCATTTATATAGCGCTTTTCTACTCCTACGAGTACTCAAAGCGCTTTACAATTCATGCCTCACATTCACCCATCCACACACATGCATTCATACACTGGTGGCGGAGGCTGCCATGCAAGGCGCCAACCTGCTCACCGGGAGCAATTTGGGGTTCAGTGTCTTGCTCAAGGACACTTCGATGGGGTCAGGAGGAACAGGACTCGAACCTGCAACCCTCCCTTTTCTACATCACTTGGTTATTGTACGGTCATATAAAGAGTGTGAAGCTTTTCAGACTGAATCAGTTTGACCTGTTTGCAGGGGTACTACACAATTTTTATTTTATTTTTTTGAGAATCCAAAAACGTTAAAATTTGCTGCCACATCATTCATAAATACTGAAGATGTAAATATTTTTGCCAAAAATGATTACATACTATTTTTTTTTTACCTTTAGGCTTTGTCCAACAGTTTTGGAGCAAGACAGTTATGAAGTATTAATATTTTAACCATCTGTATTATGAATTTTCAATGGTCATTGTTTAATGGTTCTGTTAATGGCAGAGAGCAACACTTTGACACTGGGTATTACTTTTTAATCATGTGAAAAAGGGCCATGTGTATATAACAGAGCACACCTGTATGGTGCAGAGACATCAGTGTTGCTATGGTGAAGGTATGGAGGAAAAAAGGGACACATCATATCATATGTTGTACTCAATGTGGTTCAAACTTCGACTGTATAGCAAGCATTATAATTGTTGACATAAAAGTGTTTAATTTATAAATCCTGAATGGATGAAAGAATTGGTCAGCTACAAAGGACACACATGACCTACCATTACACTGAAGCTACCACTGCGCGTGACCAGATGTTCTAAAGACAATGGAGAGCTGATTGCTTCAGCTGGCCTGGGTATACTGCATTTTATCGTTTTACGCTGGACTTCAACTGGTTTCTGAAAGGACCCTTGCCATACTGCAGAAACCAGTGATTATAGTATTTTACAGAACTGTATATAAGCACCAAAGACTTCTTTTATAGGAATGATGGAATGTTTTACAATATTTTAATAAGACACTTGCCTTTATTCTTGAAAAAGACTACATATGTACAGACATGCCCTATGCACTGCTCTTATACTGGTGACTCTCAGATGTTTTTGATACCATATTAAAAATGAAAATGGATGGAGCAATCTAAAAACACAGGGAAGAATCTGGCATCCCTCCACTAAAGGTTTATGTGTTTGAATTAATTATTTAGGTTATTAAGGTTTTCAGCCTAAGTGACTCAGTATGATGTAAGAGTGGTATATTGGATGTGTTTGCATGTTCTCTCAGTGTTTCTCCCTACAGTGTAAAGACATGCAGCTTGGTGAACTGGTGTTACTCAGTTGCCCATAGTGTGTGAGTGCCTGCCCTATGATTGATGAGTACCTCACTATAAAATGTCACCTTCCCCGTGCGTTCTAGGCTCTAGGTTCTAGGCTGACCAGGACCCCGTATTGGATAAACAGTTATGGAAAATGGATGGATTATTTTTAGAATTAAGAATGTGGAATTACTTTCAATCAGGGCCGTTAATCATTAATAATATCTTCATGGACAAGCTTCTGTTTCATCACCTGACCTTCACAAAAAAATTATTCTAAATGCGTTTTTAATTTCAGTTACATTTAATGGCACCGATGAGTCCATGCCAAACGATCTGGTGTGAAGGATTCTCTGGATCCCGATGAACGATGAGGCCCAGAGAAGCAAAAGCAGAATGTCCCTTTGTCTGAATAAATTATGAATCAACATGGAAAGTTATGACTGTTCGGTTCAACAATGGCAAAGATAGATGCATGGTCTGTCTCCAGTGTGTCTGTGCTCTGGTTATTTCACCTGAAGGCAGATGTTTTTGGTTACATTTTGATTTTATAAGCTATTTTGATGATTGTTCAAAATCAAAAAGTAAACAAAAAAGCTTGAATGTTTGTTATTGAAATATTGCTAGTAATTTAAAATTTTGATGAAGCCTTATTTACGAGTAACAAAAACACAGATGTAATAAGCCACGATATACTGGTAATTATTGCACAGAAAAGTTTCCAGATAATGTAAGGACACATTGCAGTAGTTTTAATATAATGGAAAAAGGAAACTTTCATCTAAAGCAGGTAAATTTTATATACTATACACTATGAAAACATTCCACCTCAGAAGAACAAACGAACCCTAAACTGTTTTGTTAACGCTGTTACAAGTGTGCGTTCAGCTACTTGCAGATAATTTCAAATGCGCAACAATGTTTGCAGGAACTGGTTTGGTTGTGTGGATTTTCGGTGGGAACTGGTTTGGGAGGTATAGGTACTCTGTGGATTTATGTGGTATGGTCTCTATATCACGATTGGTTTTGGTGCCGCTGCCTCTCCTTGGGGGCTGGGTGGAACTGGAATGGAAACGGTTTGGGAGGTGTGGCATTTTTGGAATAAGTACTTTGATACAAAAATACAGTAGGAATCCATCTACCACACACTATCCAGAACCTGTAACCTTTCCCTGAAACGCAGTTCTCCTTACAAATATATTCAAATAAGATTTTTATAACGTTAACATGGCCTGTGAAGACAAAATGTTTTTTGTTAAAGACCTAGTCTGCCACCTAGTGGCGTGGTGGTCATAAGACATTGTCCAGGCCCACAAATGCTTCACATGGATTGATATCCTGCCACTGCATATGTGGCTTCTGCGTCTTTATTTATATATGATGAGATTCCGTAAGAAGAAGAAAATACAGCCAGTTGTCTTAGAAGTGTTGTAATGGATTGCAGTTGCAGGAAAGTTTTGGAACGAAACAGGGACCTGTGTGGAAATTAGAAGAGGGTGAAGCCTATGAAAAAGAGATCTAGTGAGAATTTGAGTAATAATAATAACCAGTTATTCAATGATCATGTCAAAATATCCTGTAGTGGATCAAATCTGGATAAGCTGATCTTTGACATGGGCAAAATGCTGTTGGCTTTAGTTGTGCTCCATTTGGCTGCAGAACCAAGGACTGATGTCTTTCCTTTGGAGGTGGGGGCACGGCTTCACATTTTAAGTGACTGCCGATCATTAACTCATTTAAACTGGAAAAAAAATTCCAGAGCAGTGACGCCAAAAAGAAGGTGGTGAATTGAACAAGATGACAAGGCAAAGTAAAACATATCACATCATATCATAGCTGAACAGAAAAGCTGTGTTATATTTCTATGTCAGCTTGTAATAATTGGTATATTTTACTTTATCAATATATCTGTCAGGCCCATTTGACTCAACCTGCAGTCAAATATATCTGATTAACTATATCTTTCCCACTTTCACAGCTGGTGTAAGTAGTACTGGAGGAAAGGGTTCTGAGAGTACTTCCGGGTGTCGGTGGTAATGCACTGTCAGAATTCTGTAGAGCGGCTCACACATGCCTATAATTTAAAACCAAAACTAAGTCAGCCTCTGTTTTCATTCCCGATAACTTGTTGATAGCTGTTCATAGCTACTGATCATACAAAAGAATTTCAATAAAGTCTATTGGTCGTTCTGACGTTCAGCAACCTGAGCTCAAAACCTCTTCCTGTGCCTTTGGTTAGTGTGGTCATGTGACCAGTTCTTGCCTGATTGAATGTTTTTTACTGAGTTATTACCTTTATTGCAAAAACAAAAACCTCACCACTCTTGCTTTGTTATTGCTTTCTGAACAATATACATGATTATAAATCTCTGTGGAGTTTGGGTGCTCTTCCAGTGTTCCATTTATTTCCTCCTATAGTCAAAAGACAAGCCATTTGGCCAATTCCATCCATCCATCCATTCATCCATCGAGCCTCACACCTACCCCAGGCAGTAGAGGTTATAAGGCTGGGTTACAGGATGCCAGTAATACAGCTAATTAGTATCTCTGACTACCTGCAATGTGTGAGCATGTGCCCACAATCCAATCTAAAGTGATCCAAACCTTGTTCTACGCTGAGTGAGATATGCTGTAGCCCTGTGCTGGCTGAATCACTAGAAAGTAGATGGACGGAAGTTTTATATATTAAAAAAAGAATATTTAACACCGTAATATTCCATATTGACCAAGAAGCAGAAGCACCACTTGAACACAGCATGGTTTTGAAGAACTTGGCCATTTTGATTGCCAGACTGACTAATATACAATATCTAATATATACTACTAATATATAATATCTAATATACCATGTCCTTGTGGCCCAAAGCATTCAGTCCACCTGAGTCATTGTGAGGTCTTGTGTGCTTTCCTGTATTCTTTCCTGCTTTCTTTCCAAAGACAGTGTCCCAGTCCTTGGCAGGTATGGCATGACCAAAACAAATGATGATGTAATGTATCGTAATCTATATCATTTACGTATTTCATTTAGGGTCTGCTACATAAATGTTCTTATTTATTATAGAGAAAAGAGTGCTGCATATGTTTCAAAATATAAATATACAGAATATGCTTTATATTTTACATTTCCTATTCTTACCTTTGCAAAACAAATCATTTTGCGACCCTCCATCTAAGCACTACTCAGAAACAGCTTGTATAGAGATAACAGTACGTGATAAGTTATGAACCACGACTGCCAAAAAACTTTAAAACACTGAGATCAGCGTTTACTGGCGGAGCTACCTGACACACATCACAGATCCGAATGTGTCTTTTTATGAGACGGCGCTATGAAAACATCTTTCATCATCAGCAAAAAGAAAATAAATTAACCATGGTGCATTGTTACAGAATGTAAGACAAATGATGCATATAGACAGAATTACGTTTTGTTGTTTTTCGAGACATATTAACTGCAATGAGCTCGAAATATGACGACAGAGACATACAGAACATATTGACTTATGAATGTTTTCATTTCAAACATATGTCCATCATCCTGCTATCCATTAACATTGGGCAGGATTACAGGGAGCTGATGACTATTCCAGGCAGCATAGGGTACTGGGCTGGGCTATATCCTGGACAGGATGCCAGTACATTATAGCAGTGATTCTCAACCCAAATTCGTGACCCAAATTCTGAAAGGGTCGCGAGGAAGAGTTGGAAATGTAAGCATTTTAAAACTAGCAAGCCCCTTGCTGATCCACGAGATTTCCCAGCCCCAATCCTAGAATTAACCTATAGGACCCGGTCTTGGTTCTGCAAATGCTTAGCGCAAAACTACTGTACTATCAACCAATCCAAGAAGCCAAACCGCAGATGCTTAATTTAAAATTCACTGGCACATCCAATTAGACTTGTGCAATAGGCATTGATTGGCATATATTGCGGAGTGCACTGCTTGCTTGATCATAGCGTTAATTTAACCCAGTATTTGATATAGGGTCACGACTAAGATGGCGGGGTAAAAATTGGGTCATGGTGCGAAGAAGGTTGAGAACCACTGCATTATAGGGTACACACAAGGGCAGAATTAGACACACTATGGGCAATTCAGAGATGCCAATTAGCCTGCTTATCTTTAGAACCCTGGTGATGTGTTGTAACAGTGTTGCCCTTCATGAGTGTCATCAAAAAATACATAGAAAAGGCAAAGGACAGTGGTTTGTTTTGTTAAATATGAAACACCTCACAGTTTTTGACAGAATCACCTGCTTTGAGTTTTATACGGTCGCTTTTTCATGAATTTTGGAATGTATTTTTAGGTAAAAAAGAAGAGCAAATTTTTTCCCACAATAGAAGCAGTGGAATGGCTTCTCTCCAGTGTGAACTGCCTGATGCCTCTTAAGATTATTTGGCTGTGAAAAAGTCTTGCCGCATGTACCGCAAGCGTACGGCTTCTCTCCCGTGTGGATGCGCTGGTGGCGGTAAAGATTATTGCGATGAGAGAAACTCTTGCAGCACTGGGGACATTTAAAGGGTCTTTCTCCAGTGTGAGTTCGCTCGTGTTGGTAGAGACTACGCTTATGTGTGAAACTCATACCGCACTGTATACAAACAAACTCCCTTGTGCTTGTGACCCAGCTGACGTCACTGTGATTCTCCTGCAAATTCTTCCCACACAGGGTATATCCATCACTGTCTGGGAGGTGCGAGTCAAATACTGTGTCCTCATATGATCCCGGGAACTCCCCTAACGAGTGAAGCTGCTGGATAAGCTGATTCTGGGCCAAATCCTCTTTTCCCTGCAAGACCTTCACCTGACACTCAGTTTCCTCCTCTTGGTGCCCTGGCCGGAACTGCACGCTTGGATGCCGTGGATTATTACTGGTTTCTGATTTATGCTCCATCTCACAGTGCTGGTCTTCAAAGGCTGGTTTCTTCATGCTGTTAGCACCTGGCTCCAGAGTGACTTTGGGGAACATGAAATAAAAACTAAATAATTAAAAATGTAGGCACGAGCACAGGACAAACGGCAGTAGCCGTTACAGAATCGGTAGTGTCATTCATTTTAAACAAACATAAACGCAGATATATTAGCCTCTGTGTAACTCTTCAAGAAAGAGACATGGTTGTTTTGACATACATAATATACAGCTATAGTGAAACAAAAAACATACATACAATTCACTTAGTATTAGGGTACAAAGGTGCATAGATGTATCAATCAAATTATCGATTAATCGAATCATGGTAGAAATGAAAGATTCCTGATGCATTGGATTGTCCCCTAAATAATCACAATCAAATCGAATTTATTCCCTTACTTAGTATAACACTTTTTCCATGATAAGTGTTTTCTGAATGAATATTTAAACAAGATACGACTGGACTGGCATGCAGCTGAAGAAAATATATTACGCAAACGTTTGAATATATTGTACTTCTGGTACTGATGCAGCTGAACTTTTTGCGAAGGACACTGCCTTGTGCAATGCACTGCCTGGGATGGAGTCCAGGCCCCCTGTGACCCTGTATCGCAATGTTTCCCAATCCGGTCCCCAAGAACCCACAGCGAGTCCACATTCTTGCTCCCTCCCAGCCCTGTGGACCGGATTGGGAAACACTGCTGAATTGAACAATCAATCAGTCACAGGACAACTAACAATGGGTGGGTACCTACCACACATCTCCAATGGCTGTATCCACCTACTTTCTTCTTTAACCTTCAGGCTTTTCAGCCCATCCGGCGGTACGGCGTCACACATCTCCTCAGCATGGGGCTCCTCCTTCACCAGAAACGCTTCTGTTCGGTTCTCCTTAACGCCTATACTGTCCTTCACTCCCAAGGCCTCTTCCTGAAGCTCCCGTCCACCGGCTTCCTCGTCTTGATGTTCTGAGCGGAGCAGCTCTGCCGGACCCCCCCGGAGCTGTGTTTTATGCCATCTCTCACATTGTTCAAACACTGCCCTGGGCTTCCCTTCTCCTAAATAGTATAGTATTACATAGTACTTAGTATAGTAATATTACTACAACTAGAATTGACTTCCATAGATTTTCCATTCAAAATTACGTTTGCTACCACATCTTTTCACTTATTATTTTTCCTATCCCCCCTCCCCCCACAATTTTCCCCAAATACATGTGACAATAAAATTTGAAATAAATGCAAGATAAGTACAGAGGTATGCTCGCCTAAAACGACTCTGCACTATCATAGTTGAGCTGATTTGTGTAGGACATCACTGCAGAACCTACCGCACATTTCCGATGGCTGGATCCACCTAGTTTCTCCTTTCATACCCAGCCCCACCCCTGGGACACTGTCCCACGCAGTCTGCACTTTATTCTCCTCCACGACAATCATCTCAGATCTGTTCTTGTCAGCATCCACCGCCTACAAAAGATTATTGAGGGGATAACTCCGAATACAACCAAAGTCTGTACTTTGGCAAAAAAAAGTACCTGGAAGCAAAAATGCCTAAACATGACATAACAAATTAACAGTTTTAATGCTATTTTGACTCATTACCGTAACTAGCTATATACAACTAGCTATGTACAAAAACCCAGGATCTGAATTCACAGGTTTGCACCGAAGCTGACCTTGTACATTCCAAGGCCTGACTCCTCTAGCACAGGCGATTCCTCGTTTTCTCTCAATGGTTGGAGGCTCCACTCACTTCCAAGCTCTCTCTCCACTGTAAGCAACAACATTCGACATCTAGGCTTAGTTGAACCATGAGTTAAAAGCCAACAAATGCATTTCATGCAATACCAATACCTATGCCATACATCAGTGATTAATATGAAAAAAAAAGTCATGTAAAGGAGAATGCAGGTCTCCGAGAAGCACCGTAAAATGATAGTTCTACTTTCAAATGTACTGGAAGACTTTTAAAGTGTGTTTTGGTTTTTATTCATTTAATAGACCTGTATTCTTTTTGCTTTCCACCTTTACATTTAGTTTACAGACCATTTACTGAAGCAGTTATCTAGCCAAGGAATCTGCTTCGCTGTCGGATAATTACGGCCCTCACTAATAGACGTTATGCGAGCTTACTGTTATATTTTTATCAGTCCCCCGCTTTACCTGAAACTCATTCTTGCAGATCCCCTAAGTCCAGGGTGTCTGAGAGGCTACCGTAAAGGACCATGGGGATCCATTGGTCGTATTCGATTGATGCTGAATTTGATGACGTCATTACAAATTCCTGAAAATGATGTCAGCGGGCGTTTTAGACATGGTCAGCCAGTTCAAGGGCAATAAGATCACTCAGCTGGCCAGGAGACAAAAACCCACCTTCGGACACAGAATCTGTAGGCTGACCACCTAATCCATGTCAGGGGGACACCATGAGCTACTTCAGGTTTTACAAACTGTTTTATAACGAGTCAGCACACAGCAAGAACTCGGTGTTTAAGTGGAATCCAGGCGCTTTGGATTGAATTGGTAGTTTAAAAACCCTGTCTTAGCTATAGTGCCCCCCGACATGAATTAGGTGGTCACCCTAGCACAGACCTACATGCAGCCGCACCCATGTCACTTGCATTGTGGATTACCGACTCTAGATACCGCTGTCTTAGCCTATGTGCCATGCAGAAAGTCGATCTTAGATTTAAAACTATAAGGATTAAAATGAAAGCTCCGATCGCCCTCATTTAATCGCAAAAGCGGCTTGCTACCTCCGTCCGTCCCTCCCGATTCTTCGGCAGCCTGAACCCCAAAGGAGCGACAGCCGCCGCAGCTCCCTCCACGCCCTCGGCCCTTCCTCAGCTCGCTCTCCATCAGCTCCAGCTTCCTTTTAAGTGTTCTGTTCATCTTCTGAGTCTGGGATATTTCCAAGCGCAGCACGGCAGCGCCATCATCAACAAGTTTAACAATATCCGCCAACGCTGCTTTCGTTAACGTTTCCATTATAGACGATAATTGTGTGTAGAAGGTGCTAATAAACTCTGACATTTCAAAAGCCAAATTTTATGCTGTTTCTCTCAAAATACAATACTGAGGTTTGTTTTGGACTAATGATGTTATCTGGAGAATGAGCATAAAGGAAAATTATTCTATTTCCGGGCACTTCAGAGTGACACGCATAGAAATCGCACGGAAAGTAGAATAGAAGAGGCAGAGTTGCCGATCCAGATGTCACACGTCGGCCCGCAAATTCCTGCAGCTCTGATTGCGTTAATGTACAAAAAACGTTATTTACATCCAATATGACAGTTGTGGTAAACAAGCGGACGTTTGCTTAATTTAGAAACATTTTCATTGGCCTTAAACTAATTGTACAATCAAAAATAGACAAGACAATGAGACTTAAATTGCAATAATTCGTTGGTTTATACTTAAAATTGTTACTGTTTTTTATATGTGAGACAAATCGCTTCTTGTACTAGTTCACAAATAATGAATTGTAATGTTTGTTGCCGTGTTTCTTCACTTGTTGAATATAAAGTGATTAGTCCCAAAAGAAATTGCGCGACGTATTGTTACCATATACTTGGTATAAGGCTTGACTCAACATATTGCACATCTCCTTAAAAAAATCCTTGTACCTTTTCCTTTGGATGTTTATTTGTATGTGTGTTTCGTTTATGTCTTGATACCACCCGCACCAAAAGAAATTCCTTGTACTTCTCTGCACTTGGCGAATAAAAAGATTCTGATTCTGAAATACAGGTAATGTGATTCTTCAGATACCGCTATATAGGACATTACTCAGCGTAATTCCTTCCAAAACCAGTGATACGGTCCAGTTTGCTAGGATCAAAATAATGCTATTACCCCGTCATGAATCGGTTAATGTAGATAATAAATAACCTTATATTTATAAAATAGTTTAACTCTAAATAGCCATTACAGCATTTAGAATAAAATTATATTTATATCTAACATCGTACAGCAGCTTGCAATCTATTTTCCTGCGTCTGGAGCCCACTGCAGGCAGGACAGGGCAACAGGCTGCATGGGGTACAGCCGGTACCCCCCCGGCAGGATGCCAGTCCCTCACTGGGCACATAGAATCAGGGGATACGCATCATACACTAATACATAAGTGTTAAGTCCGCACACTAAGAGCGGAGCTGGGAATCCAACCCATGAACCTGGAGGTGTGAAGACTTCAAACATTTCCTTCGGGAAGAATAAAGTTTTAGTGTGTCTAATCTCTTATCCAAATCCAAAGTGAGTGCTCCCTTCTAGCATCTATATGATTTCTATTGTCACAGTACAAATCCCTATTCCCAGGATAACTTCCTGTTCATGTTGCTTCATATTAAAAGCAACCGTAGAATTGGATTTAGTTATACACGTGTCGCGGTTTTAAATAGCATTAAATGTGTTCTCTACAATATATTTTTCATTTACATTATTACATATAATTTACATTATCCATTATCTTTAGGATCATAACATTTGGCCTTCAGTGACCGTATGCAATGATAAAAGAACAAAATACAAAATAAACATTTGAAACTGAAAAAAAAACATGTAATATGCAATATTAAAGATACTCATAAATTATTTGTATAATACCGTAGTTTTTCGTGCATAGTTCTTACGCACAATGTAGGCTGAAAATATGCTTTAAATTCCACAATAATATTCCTGCATCGTATCTTTAATATGATTGCTTAATATGATTAACATTTTCTCCAAGGAAATCTTGTATTATTTTCAATGAATAAACCTAATCAAAATTAAAAAAACATTAAAGATATTCATTTTATGAAAGGCAGTTACGTCTGATTATGGACCATAGAGTAAACTTTTTAAACCGTGCTTTCCGAATACCATGGAATGGGATTTTATTTTGAAAAATAAAGACTCCCGTTATCACCGGAAGCAGAACCTTACCTAATCCTTATTATGGCTCTTTTACCACAGTGCCGCTCACATTACGGCTTTTATTTTAGATTAATAAATACTTAAAAGGTGATGCTTTGCAAATTCTCTGGGACAGTAATTGTTTGAAATAACCCAGAGTTTGCATGTCTAACGTGTACTTTAAAGACGGCAGTGGCTGGAACCTGGGGACAATGTCGTTTCTTAGTTTTAAGACACAATTAGCCTCCATCATGGATATGCTGGTTAGATCAGCGATAGGCGAATTTAGTAAAGTTGAGCACAGCCCTGCTGTGTCGCGTTCGGATGTGTGGAAAGACGAGGGCGACGAAGCAATGAAGAGGAATTTGCAGTTTCTCAATGAACAAAGGACGGTGGGTTTATTACGGCGAGGGCGCAATATTTACTATAGTTTTAACAATGTACCCCTCTGCAGACGCCTGACCTGGTGGCAGTGGTGTTTTCCTGACACTGGCCTGAATGAGCCAATATCTCTCTATGGATGTTTTTCTCGTGTATATTTTAATCAGTGTACTTAATTGCATATAGAGCACAATAACGACTTTCTGCCTTTGGGGGTCGGCAGAGCCAAATGTGGGTCCAGATCGTTCCTCACACTGTCTATATTCCCCTTTGCGTTGTCAGTAGTTGCAAGACCGATGAAACATTCTGGAAAGAAATCAGTTTTTACTTGGACAAGCAAACTGTAAAATGTTCAGTCAAGCTTTCGCAGTTTATGTGCGCTGCCCGTTTGATAATAAGTGATTTGTCAAATAAGAAATGAATAACAATTTCTCCTCCTCAGTTGGGGACGCCACATAGACTAGGAACATTGTTTTTGGAAATGTCGTTTCATCCCAAAGACTATTACTTGTAGTCTGTATCTTTGACACCGTAATATTGCCCGTATGGTTTTATGCAGTAGGTGGTGCTGTTTCCTCAAGCTCCTAGGGTTGGTGTCTCTGATCTCACCATGCAAATTCTGTTCGTGTGGAATTTGCATGTTATTCCTGTGTGTCTTGGGTTTCCTCCCGCACTCCAAAGACATGCAGTTAGGTTAAGTGGTGCTTCTAAATGGCCTGTAGCTCATGACTGCATGTGCTTATGCGTGTCCAAAGCACTGACACCCCATCTAGAGTGAAAACCAGCCTTTTGCACCGTGCTGCTTTGGAGAGACTCCAGGACCCCAGTGATCCTGACCAGAATAAGTTGTTGATAGATGGATGGATGGTTTTGTGATTACTGATTCTAGTCCTACACATTATTGCTTTGGTCCTTCTCATATGCTAGGAGTTTTGTTGACAGTGAATGGTGCAGGGTTGTCTTTTTAGGCGCCTGCCCCCAGTGCTCAAAAAGTAGAATTTTTATCTGCCCCATTTTCCATATGACTTTAATTTTTCCATTTTTGGTCCCCATTTTTTAAGCTCTTTGGCTCATATCGAAACTTTTTTAAAAACCGCACCCACCCAAGCGTTTGTGAAATGTTTTGTTTTTGGTTTTGACCAGGAATTTTTATGTAGCATACTATGGTAAGTTTTACAACAAAAGTCCAACAACATGTTAAAGGTGACAGAATAAGTGGGAAAGATTCTAAATTGCTTTGAGAATTTGCTATACCGTTTATTTATCATTTTTATCATCTTTCCATGATAGGCAAGCCTGATGATTAATTTCAAAGGGATGCTGATATTGGAGAATAGCATCAGTAACATCTGCTCTGCCATGTCATTCTAACGGAAACCTTTAAATACTTCTCATTTTCAGACACAGTTAGCCTCTATAATGGCAATATTGGCCAAAGCTGCAGTGGCAGAAATTAGCAAGCTTGCTGATGACGGATTCACTGTGTTGCGTTTGGAAATGTCCCGGAGCCAGAAAGAGAATGACGATCTTAAGAAGAAATTACAGCGGCTGGAGAATGAGCTGAGGACAGCCGGGAGACAAGCCGGGAAGCCAAGGGGTGCATCAGAGAGCCGATCAGTAGGGATTCAAGTCGGACTTGAATTAAGAGAAACTGAAAAAGGTAAGAGAGAATTAAGTTCTTTCATACTTTTTTTCCCTACAAGGAGCTTAGCAATTTAGGTAATGCTTTTTTCTTTATGGCCACTGGGTGTCTCTCTTGTCTGAGAGTGCAGTGTAGACATGTGAATGTTTGACGGTTGGCTGTTCTGCTTGCAATCTATCCTTAACTCTCCTCATAGGAAATATTTAAATTGGATATGACCTCAACATGTATAATGTGTGTTTGGTTAATTCTTATACTGCAGTGCCTGTATGTTAGTCTTCAATCAGGTTTCTTCCTTTTGATGTGTAGTGTAAGGAGCTACTGTGTGAGTATCCAAATTCCTTTACTGGTCTGGTATAAACTGCAGCAAAATTGCATGTTTTGATGTAAATGCTGTTTTCAGCAGATGGATGTTCTTCCGCAGAACAGGGAGTGCGTGATATGGGAAAGCACCCCAGGTTGTGGAGGGATGGAGAGACCATCACTGTGAAACTAGAAGATGATTTGGTGCACTCCGATGGCGCGAGTGAGGAGGTCTGACCACACAGCCTCCTGATGTACTTGTTATTATTATTCACCCATGTGGACACTACAGCTGTATCAATACTGCATTTAACTGATATAACGTGATTCAGTTTGTCAAGATACTTCATTGATATTTTGAATCTTAGCATCGATTTACTAATTTATTGCAGTACCGTTTAACACTGGTAGATGGCAGCATGTCAGATTGTCTTTTTACATTTTTTTCCCAACATTTGCTCATGTAAATACAGTGATGCATCTGCTTCTGAAATGTTAAAGCACCAATGAAATGTTTTATTCTATATATTTTTCCACGTTTCCTGTTTTAAAAACAAATGTGCAGTTTGTGCAAGTTTGCAACAACTTTATTCAAGGTACTGACTCATCCATGGTAGTTAAAGGTTTTTAATGCCTGCTAATAAAAAATGGCTAATAAATTTTAGTATTTCTATAATTTTAATATTGGGGTGTTAAACATTAGAATACAGTGGTAACATTGTGATGTATTGAATGGTGACTGATACTGGTACTGTGATTCATATTGTGTCATGGGCTAGTTGGCAACACCTAGCCCTAATGAATGATGTGAAGGGGCTATAGCATGTCTGATCATGTCCTGTTCATGATTGAGAGTGTCATTTTTTCCCTAGGAGGCTATAGACATAGAGGATGACAGACCGGAAATACTACTGATTAAGGAGGAGAGACTGGAAGAGGAGCTGTGGACCAGTGAACTTCACGATGGAGAGGAGAGTAAGTGGGGAAAGGACTAACAAGAATGTAGTTAAACGATTATACCCAAAACATCATGACTGCTCTAAACAGCGAAGTACAGTATTATATTCAGTAAGGTTTAAGGCAGGCTGTTAAATGCTACAAATCTCTAACACTAATACTGAACTAGGGTAACATTTTGTTATAAGAAAAGTTAGCAAGTTCTGTCAGGTACTTTTTTTTTTCTTTTATTGGGGTAACTTGCTTACAGAGCCCCTAAAGGGACAGGGTTGGAAAATATTATAAACCATTTTACAGTTTTTCACTCCTTCACTAAACCTTTGCATCCCTTTGTAAATGTTTTCGTGTTCCCTCACAATCCTGTCTTGTGACCTATATATGCTGCGCACTCGCTCGCTGCTGTGCCATGCATACCCACAGGTCCAGCAGTTAAGGGTTCCATTTTTTTTTACTTTGAACTTGGTCTAAAATACACAGATACAGGGATGTAGGACGTGGACCCCCCCCAATATTTAATTTCATTTCATTCATCAGCCAATAAGTAGACTTTCTTGTTTAAATTAAGTTGTGGTCCCTAATATCAAACTCTCTCATATGCTGTTACATAGATATATTATTAATGCTTTCATACATTTATCATACTGTTGCCCTGACGTCATTAAAATCAATTCCGTTTATCGTTAGTCTTCCAAGTCTTCCATCCACTGAGGATCATTCCAGGTTATTGGTATTCAGACCCCAGAATATGGCAAAATATTTCAATCATGGATTTACTAATTTCTCAGGAGATATTTTGGTGAAAAACTCACACTATATAGCATATACGGTGCTTTCAGTGAATTTACTTAAGTGTATGTTTCTTCAAACATATATTTTAATTGAAAGTGAATTTCAATTCCACTTTCAATTAAAAAGGGGGGGTGTTATTTGGATAGCGTGTAATTAAAATTTTTTTTCCTTTGTGTGCTTATAGGGAATGTGGACTCTGGTTCGGATGCAGGAACGACTCCTGTTTTGGAACATTCGCCCTATAGGGAAGAGAGTACCATGGCGATCGCGTGTGCTAAAAGTCGAGGGAAATTGGACACGGAAACCTGCTCCATACAGCTCGATTTGGCTGTGAAGGAGAAAGACGATTCCTCCCTCAGCAGGAGTAGCTTCACTGCACAGAGCCAAGTGATAGAATCGGTGATTGAACAATTCATCTGTTCACATTGTGGAAAAAGCTTCGATTGTTTTAGCCGCCTCAAGACACACCAGCAAATACACTCAGGAGAGAAACCGTACAGCTGTGATAAGTGTGGGGAGAGCTTCTCTTATCTAAGTAACTTAAAGAGACACGAGAGGAATATCCACAGTGAAAAGAAATCCATTCATGGTTCATCCTATGACAGGTTTGATACAAAAAGAGTCCATATTAATTTACCACACAGACTTCTACCTGGGGAGAAACCATTCGGTTGTACACTGTGCGATAAAAGTTATCGTAAGCCAAGCCTTCTTAAGAAACATCAAGTTGTCCACACAGGAGAGAAACCATATAGTTGTGATATATGTGGGAAAAGTTTCTCCTATGTGTGTAGTCTGAAATCACATCAGATCAGTCACAGTGGGGAGAAACCTTTCTCCTGCCCACAGTGCGGATCAAGCTTTACAAAGAAAGCTAACCTTGAGACGCATTTAAGTATACATGCAGGAGAGAAACCTTTCAGTTGCCCGCACTGTGGAAAAAGTTTTTCCCAGAAAAGTAATCTTAAAGCTCACGTTAGGGTCCATACAGGTGAGAAGCCGTTTTGCTGTGATGAGTGTGGGGAATGCTTCATTCATGCAAATAGTCTGAAAACCCACAAGCAGATTCATACTGGGACGAGACCTTATAGTTGTGAAACTTGTGGGAAGAGCTTCAGTCGAGCTACGCATGTCAAAATCCACCAGCGCATCCACACAGGAGATAAACCGTATAGCTGTGTTACTTGTGGGAAGTGTTTTAGTCAGAAAGGTTACCTGAAAACCCATCAGGTGGTTCACACAGGAGTAAAAGACTTCAGGTGTCTTGTGTGTGAAAAGAGTTTCAGTCAAGCAAGCTGTCTTAAAAAGCATCAGCGAATTCACACGGGAGAGAAACCGTTCAGCTGTGACAAATGTGGGAAATGTTTCGCTTACCAAAAATCTCTTAAAGAACACAAGTGTGTCTCTGTTTTGAAATAGACTGTTTTGAAATATCTTGTTGATTTCACTGTTCATTGTTTACTGTACCACAATGTTGCTAGTAAAATCAAGAGTTGAAAGGGTTTTAACCGCATGGGTTACAAGAATGAAATTCATTTGCAAGTAGTTTTAATTAAGTAGTGTGACACTGAATATCCAAGGCAGGATAATTTATCACACGAGATCGAAAATATTGGCCTGTACTTTAATTGTCCTCTTGCATCAATTTTGCATTTTGAATCTAACGTACCAAAAAAGCTTGTTGCTTAATTGAGAAGTTCTGCACTGAAAAAAAATTAATTCAGGATTTGACTCGTGTCATTAGTGCTAAGGGGATTTCCAAAGTAGGTCAATTGAAGGCTGGAAATCGAACAACACAAGTACAAAACCTCTGTTTTGTGGTCATGGATTTATTTGTCAGCTTCTTGTGAAATAGTGAGTAGTGGACACTGTCCTGAGCAACCAGCTTGTAATGTAAACTGTGAAAAGATGAAATTACCTTCCCCCCCGAACAGTGATGGCAGCATATGCAAATCCTGACATTAAAAGTAGTGCCTGAAGTTTGCCTATCGGTACTTAGGAGTCTGAACACAGCTGGTTTCTGAGCATTAGGGGGAGTCTTATGACATCAGGATGTGAAATTGATGGTATTTCAGAATCATGTAGTCAATGCTTTATAGAGATCAGGTTTAATAGTTAACAGCTTGACGAAATATCTAACAGTACTAGATGTCAGGCATATAAGTGTCTTGGGACCCTGTTCCTTGTGTTTCCTAACACCAGCGGTATTTTCTTTTGCACAATAGACCAGTGATACTTTTTTGATCCATGTGGGGAAAATCTCTATCTACCCTGTTTTGTTCTCCATGAGAGACAAACACAGATGGAAATAAACTTTGGGGGGGGTGACAGCACAGGGTTATCCAACACCCCTGGATATGGGGGGGTTGAAGGCCTTGCTCAAGGCCAGGATGTGAAGTAGCAGCCTTCTGATCAGAGGCTCAGGGGCTTAATGTGCTGAGTCACACTCTACTCCCAAGCCATTGATCATGGTCTCCCCTATACAGAAACCAAGAGCGGGACCTGGCTGTTTTAAACCAAAGTAAATGTAGTCCCCATACAATCTCAACTTCAAAACAAGAAAAAAGAAAGGATAAATGAACTGTTACTTATCAGGTATCGCTGGTCCTCAAGAGGAAACCAAGCAGCTCCATATGATTCACCAAACGACCTGTAATAAACATGCTGTTCTGGACTGAAAACCTACATCGAAGCAAGATGGAAAAGTCACAGTCTCACATAGTCCCACAGGGTTCCACAAAGCCAGGGGTCTCTACCCTGATCAAATTTTCTAAGCAGGGGCTGGGTAGTTGAGGGGACAGTTCGATAATGCAGCTGGAATTAAATTAGCTAGAATTCTTGCCGGAAGCAACAGACATCCAGGACGTTATGCATCATTTATAGGTGTCACTAAGCTGCTGGCAATTTGCTGGAGACTCTCTGAATGTCTGGGAGACATGGGATGTCTGAAAATGCTGATCTGTACAGATGTCCCAAGGTGTGGGTAATATAATTCCATCCATCCATTTCCTATACCCGCTTGTCCTATGCAGGGTGGTGTGGGTCTGGAATCATTCCTGGAAGCTACAGGGTGGAATATGAGGAATAACCCAGGACAGCCAGGGCGCCAACCCACTGCCAGGCACACAAGCAATTTCGAACCTTAGCCAGTTTCTTGAATGGTGGGGGGGGGACAGAGAACCCAGAAGAAAACTCATAGGGAGAACATGCAAACTCCACACACGGAGCCGAGGCAGAGACTCGAACCCTGGGCCCAGAAGTGTCATAAACAGTGCTAGCCACTGTGCCAACGTGCGGGAACAGTGCTACAAAAATATTACATGTGACTCAAAAGGAACTGAAGACACAATTATTTTTGATATTTTGATATTTTTAGCAGGGT
>JAODKC010000016.1:13721170-13742695 GCA_026777985.1 Mormyrops attenuatus
ACACCACATGTGTGGGTCAGTCACAGAGGCTGCTCAGGGGTTGGCTGCAGACACCATGCCTGTTGCTGGGTCCATGGAGGTCTCCGTCGTCATAAAAAGTTTCTGCAAGGGTGGC
The DNA here is from genome assembly GCA_026777985.1 of Mormyrops attenuatus. Classification (NCBI taxonomy): domain Eukaryota; kingdom Metazoa; phylum Chordata; class Actinopteri; order Osteoglossiformes; family Mormyridae; genus Mormyrops; species Mormyrops attenuatus. The sequence continues at coordinate 13,721,286 of JAODKC010000016.1, forward strand.
CTGAGGTGAAGCATGCTGTTGAGACCTGGCTCTGCTAACCCTTACAGGCAAAGCACAAGCCCACGCATAAAATGCTACTCACACTCATACTTCCTGTATAAAACTTTAAAGTCAGGCACTGCTATGGACACGGCCATGGTTCCAGTCACTATTAAATTAAAAATGTGTTTGCTAGTCAAGTGGCGCAACGTCTTTTAACCTTCAGTTTATTTGGACAGATTGCCTTGTTTCATGGCACCTTTTAGCTTTCAAAACAGAAAGAGTAAATTGAGAGTAAATTAATAATAGTTATGTCAAAATTCACTGCCGAGAACTTCAAAACATGAGTGTTGTGCGTGAGTGTAGGCGAGCAGGCAAGCAGGCGATCGAGGCCGTGAATGCGGGCAAAACGGGATTTATTCTGGGCGGACAGGGGATCACACCGAACAAACGTCAGTGACAGACCTGGGGAAACAGACTTGAACGCGGGCTAAATACAAGGGACTGACTAGATCAAACAGGAAACAGCGGGTAACAAGCGGGATTCACACGAGGGTAACGATGTGGGCGTGGTACACGTGAGGGCTGGACAATCAGTCATGACAATGAGTATGATGCCATGGACCTGAAGTGCAAAATACATTAAGAAAATGCCAACAAAATAAGAAAATGAAAAAAACACACGAAAACACAATAAATATGCTGCAAATAACAGCCATTTAAATGTATGATAAACTTTTTCTGTTTGAGATAAGATGGCCTCAAACTAGCAAAATTATCTGCCATTGCAGTAAGAAAATTGTACTTGGTAAGATTTCCTAAAATAAGACCATATGACTAAATGCAAGCAAATTAATCTTATTCATAAGATGTGTTGTTAGTCAGTTTATTAATGAAATTAGAATTTTGTCTAAATACAAGAAAATTATACTTTAATTTTCATTTTTTAAAGTGTAGAAAACACTGAAATGTTTGTTTTATTAATGTGTTTTGCACTTCAGGGCCACGGTAGTGCAGCTTTGACTTCCTGTTCGAAAACTGTTTTTAAGAAATTATATCTAGTCACTGTTTATGAGGCTGTTGTCTCATGTTGCTCAACTGTTGTCTCTACTTTGTGCTGCAGTTGTTCAGCTTTTCAGGTTTATTTTTTGTAACCAAGTTAATTTTTGTATTGCTTTGTATTACTGTGCATTCCATGGTATTTATAGATCAGTAACTATGAGCTTTAGACCAAGTGGATTTTCTTGCTGCTTAGTTGCTTGCTGACGTATTTTCTTGTTAAGTTTTATTATAGTCAGATCAGGTTGGTAATTAAGATCACCCACTTGCCTGAGGCAGAGTAATTTACAAATTTACAATTTTCAAAGGATGAGAACAGAAAACTGAGCACTATCTTGCTGGCTAGTAAAAAAAATCTATGTTGGACTACATTTTATTTTACTGAACTAGCCTAGTTGTCTAGTAGCAAAAATTCTTAAGTTTCACCCTTATACATACCCAGTATAGGGATAAGTCTGCATTACTACTGTAGTGTAGCAGGAGGAAAATAAGACGTGTGTGCACCATTAATTTCCCGGTGGTGAGTAGGCAATAGGAGAGGGCGCTCAGACTATAAGGGGTACAGGGTTACCCCAGAACGTAATCTCCACGCTCCCTTTTCGGTGGAGTAGTGGTTGGGATACTCTGCATCGGTGCGCTTAGCCCCTGGGCGGTGCAAGTGTAGCAAGCTGCAGCAGGATGCTTGATGCTGGGAATAACACGGCTGGGTTTTCTTCCAAGGTGTGAGTGGAACATTTTGCCGGGTTCATATGTGGTTAGATAGCCTCCTGTGTCTGCTCCTCGTCCCTCTATGTCTCCTCTGTTCCCTCCTGGTCCCTTTGTCCCTCTGGTTGGTATTCCCGCGGTGTCTCCTTTCTTGGTGTGCCTGTTCATGTTTCCTGTTCTGTGTCAGGTTTTGATTTGGTTCCTGCCTTTGTGCCTGTTCTGTTTGTTGTTCTGTGTGTCCATCTTGTTCCCGGTTCCCCGTTAATGGTCTTGTGTTATTTTCCAGGTCCTGTTATCCTGGTCCCGTCTCTTTGTTCCCCGGGCCAAGACTTCCTCTGTATCGTACCTACCCTTTCCGTGTGATTCTCTGCTTGTAAATTTTTGTCATTGATTGGTAAAAGTGTTTTGCGTGTTGTAAATTTGTTTTCACTTTTGTAAATTGGTTTTGGGACTGGTAAAAGTGTTTTGCATATTGTAAATTAGTTTTTATTTTTGTAATATTGTTTAATGAAATGTTAATTTGTTTTATGCAATGTTAATTTGATTTGCCCTTTTCGGCCACTGTATATTATGTTCTTGCCACCTACTGGTGAGTATTCGGAACACAAAGTTATCAGTGCCTTTGTAAGTGATGACAACGATTGTCTTTGTGAACGACCGACCGTGCAGCATTGCTAAGTGGCTAAGATTTTCAGGACGATTCCTCAAGCTCATAAAATAAATTTGGGTCGCACATAAATGAACAGGGTCGATCGGAAACCAGAACCAACCAAAAAACAATTTATGCCCAACTGTGTGGAAAGTGGATGAAGGGGTGTGGGGTATTGGTGGTCCAGGATCCTCCTGGCGGGTTACCATCCCAATTTCCAGGCATCCTGGGAAAGAATGTGATTAGGAGGTGCTACAGAGAGTTGTTTTCCCAGCATGGCTTGTCGTTGTTCGAACTACCTGGTTTGTTCCAGGCCCCTGAACCAGTTGCACAGGCATTGTGTATCAGTGTCATGATCAGGAGTCGGCTTCTCGGGTTGTTTCGAGCCGGGCCAAGGTTCGTGGTGGGAAGGCCTGTCACGTTCTGGGTGGGACAATGAAGTTGGTGGCCACAACATGCTCTGAACAGCTTTCTGGTGTCACAGTAATGTTTGAACCTCCAGAAGCTGGCCTACCTGCTGGGCTTCTTGCTTCCCCAGCATTGGTCAAGGTGGTGTGGGGCACAGTGTATATCTCTGTCACCAATGTGGGGGCCACAGACTCAATTGAAAACCCTAAGAAAATATGCGTCAGTGTTTTCGGCTCATGGTGGGGATTTGGGTTGTACTGACCTGATTACTCATGAGATCCCATTAATGGATGATGTCCCGGTTAGACAGCGCTATAGGCGTGTACCACCGTCTGAATATGAGCTAGTGAAAGAGCATATTAATCAGCTCTTGGAGGCACAAGTGATCAAGGAAAGCAGTAGTCCCTACACTTCTCCCATTGTTCTGGTCCGGAAAAAGGATGGCAGCTTGCGCCTGTGTGTAGACTATAGGCAGCTGAATGGTAAGACCAGAAAGGATGCTTTTCCTCTGCCCCATATTGAGGAGTCTCTTGACGCCCTCACTGGGGTCTGCTGGTTCTCTACCTTAGACTTAGCCAGTGGTTACAACCAAGTAATAGTGGCAGTGCCAGATTGACCAAAGACGGCCTTTTGCACGCCTTTTGGCCTGTTTGAAGTTAATCGCATGCCGTTTGGTTTATGCAATGCTCCTAGCACGTTCCGGTGGTTGATGCAGAGGATTTTTGGCGACCAAGAGGGCCAGTCCTTATTGCTGTATCTCGACAATATCATGGTGTTCTCCTCCACTGTAGAGCAGCATCTGGAGAGGTTGGACGTAGTGTTGAACCGGCTCCAGCAGGAGGGTCTTAAGGGTCAAACTGAGCAAATGCGCTTTCCTTCAGTCTGAGGTACGCTACCTGGCCATGTGATCTCCAAGGAGGGGGTCTACGGACCCAGCCAAAGTAGAAGCAGTGGCTAATTGGCCGCTTCCTGCCACTGTATCCTGTGCTCTTGTGCTCTTTCTTGGGTTTTGCAAGCTACCATAGGCGTTTTGTAGAGGGCTTTGCCAAGCTGGCTGCCCCCCCTACACAGACTGGTTGCAGAGCTTAGTGGTTCAAAGATCAAGGGAAGAGGAAGGCAAGGTCTGATTGAGAGCTGGATGTCGGTATGTCGTGATAGTTTTGAAGCTCCTTAAGACTAACCTCACTACTGCGCCGGTGCTTGCCTGTGCTGATTTTTCGCAGCCATTCATTTTGGAACTTGACGCTAGTTATGGTGGCCTGGGGGCAGTGCTTTCGCAGGAACAGAATGGTAGGGTTAGGCCAATAGCTTTTGCCAGTTAAGGTTTGAGGCCAACTGAGTGCAATATGCAAAATTACAGTTCTATGAAACTGGAGTTTTTGGCCTTGAAGTGGGCAATGACCAAAAAGTTTCAGGAGTATCTGCTGGGCCAGAAGTGTATTGTGTACGCTGACAATAACCCACTTGGGCATCTGTCCACGGCGAAACTTGGAGCAACTGAGCAACGGTGTCTTTTGATTTTGAGATCAAGTATCAGTCAGGGAAGAGTAACAAGAGTGGCACTCTACTTCCTGGGCCTTTACGGCAGTCCCAGTTGAGGGGACTCAAGAGGCAGTTACCATCTTGCCGCAGCATTCCTCGGTCGACATCCTTGCTCTCCAGCATGTTGACCCCATCTTGCAGGAAGTTTTGGTGTTTTGGAGGCGGAAGCAGCGCCCTAAATTTGAGGAGTGGAAACAGCTTTCCCAGCCTGTCTTGGCGTTGCTGCAACAATGGGGTTGGTTGGTGGAGAGGGGAGGCATTTTGTATCGGCAGGTTTTCCACCCTGATTGTGGAGAGACTGAACTTCAGCTGCTATTACCAGCTGCATTGAAGGAAGAGGTCTTGACACAGCTCCATTAGGAGCATGGCCATCAGGGGGTGGAGAGGACTTTGGGGCTCGTGCGATCACAGTGTTACTGGCCTGGTATGTCTTCGGAGGTGGCCAGTTGGTGCCAGAGGTGTGAGATATGCCAAGTTGCTAAGGACAACCAGCCAGTAGCTCATAGCTATATGGGGCTTCTGTTGGCCTCAAAGCCTAATGAGATCCTGGCGATAGACTATACAGTGTTGGAGCCTGCCTGCAATGGATTAGAGAATGTTTTGGTCATGACAGACATCTTTAGTATGCGCAGGCCATTCCTACTCGAGACCAACGTGCCTCTACTGTGGCACAGGTTTTAATTTTGGAATGGTTTTACAAGTTTGGTGTCCCGGCCCGGATTCATTCGGATCAGGGCCGTAATTTTGAGAGCTCTTTAATCCACCAGCTTTGTGACCTTTATGGCGTTGAGCGATCTCGCACTACCCCATACCACCCGGCTGGGAATGGGCAGTGCGAACGGTTCAACAGGACGCTTCATAATTTACTTTGTGCGTTGCCCGTGTCTCGTAAGTGGGATTGGCATTCCTCTTTGCCGCAGTTACTGAACTGCTATAACACAACTCCCCATCAAGCCACTAGGGAATCCCCCTTTTTCTTGATGTTTGGCCAGGAGCCTAGGCTACCAGTGGATTCTATGCTTGGTAGAGTTCAGGATCCTGGTAGGGGAAGCGTTCATGAGTGGGTTAAAAAACATCAAGCCCGATTACAGGTGCATTTGACCACCCATCGAAAAAGGGACTATGATCAGCATGTTTGGGATGTCCCTCTAGTGGAGGGTCAAAGCGTGCTGTTATGGGAGACCAGTGCCAAAGGTCATCACAAAATTCAGGATTTGTGGGGCTCGGTGGTGTATAGAGTTTTACAGGAGCCTAAATTTGGTGGTTCTGTGTACACTGTTGCACCAGTGAATGACCAGGCTAAGGTAAAGCAAGTCCACCGCAATTTATTGAAGGCGGTGGTTGGAAGTGGCCCTCCTACAGGTGTGGTAGCTAGTGTTCCACTGCCGATAGACCCGCCACAGTCAGGGGATGAGGATTCAGTGGCTGGTGATTTGTTGTGCTTAGGGCCGGAAGTCCGTGTTCTATCTGTGACCTCGTCAGCCCCAGCTTTGGTGTCTGAGACTACTCCTCAGGTGTCTCAGATACCGGGTGAGGTGGACCCTGTTCAAGCTCCTCTGGTGGACTCGGCCATAACCAGCCAACCATCAACTCTCTCGGTGACACTGCCAGCTAGTACTGCGGGCACTAATGGGGTGACCCTTCGGCGGACCACAAGATCTACTGCTGGCCAGCATTCCAATGTCCATCATTTGCCTAGGTCTTTGGGTGGTGTGGATTGGGCTGTGCGCTCATTAGATCCTGCGTCTAATGCAGTGGTCATTTCGTTTAGGCCATGGATGTAGGGGTTGCTTCGGTTGGTTTGTGTCATCGTCAGGGCGACGATGCAAAGAGATGGAGGTGAGTAGCCAATAGGAGAGGGTGCTCAGACAATAAGGGGTACAGGGTTACGTGCTCTCCACGCTCCCTTTTCGGCGGTCACTTTCATGTTTGGACTTCCAGTTCGCCCGCAGAGTAGTGGTTGGGATACTCTGCATCGGTGCGTTTAGCCCCTGGGTGGTGCAAGTGTAGCAAGCTGTGGCAAGACGCCTGACGCTGGGAATAACACGGCTGGGTTTTCTTCCAAGGTGTGAGTGGAACGTTTTGCCTGGTTCGTATGTGGTTATATAGTGTCATGTTATAAGTAATTAGCCCTTACCTTAATGCTTATTACCACAGGGTCCAGTGTGCTGTGGTGTGAGGGTGATTGCTGCTTCATTGTACCGGGAACTACTGCTGCTCTGTCTCTACGGGGACTCTGCTCTGCCTCTGCGGTGGCTTTTCTCTGCCTATGGCGTCCATGCTATGCTCTGCCTATGGCGGCTCTGCTCTGTCTACTGCTGCTGTTTAGGGTTGCATGCGCCGTTTTGCTCTTTGATTGTTACTTGTTGGTCTTGTTGTATTCTCTCCAGCCTGCCGCTGGTCTGGTAGCCAGTCGATTTTATCGTCGGGTTTTTAGCCGGGGGACTGTCTGGCTGGGGGGTGCGCATCAGAGTGCATGTATGTATGCCGGTGGGTTAGAGGGGTTGATTGGTCCCCCGCTTTTCTGAGGCTCGTGTTTTCTTTTGTTGTTTACCTGTATCGTGTTTATTTTTCGTTTGGTATATTTTGTTTCATGTTTTGGATGGGCAATATGTATTCCCACTGTGTCTATTAATGTGAATCTTCTTTTGTGGGTCCTATTGCCATGTATGTTATTTTATTTGTCCATTATTGGTTAATTTTGTTAGAGTGTAGTGCTTTCCTTTTCGGTTTGGTGTGCTGATTACACTTTTTGGCTGTAGTTATTTTGTACTGGCGTGACTGAATGTATCCCTTGGGTTTTTCTGTACTGTCTTAGGTTCCAGTGCCAAGTCTGAGACCGGCAAGAAGTGGCTGCTGGTATCCGGGTGGTACTCTAAGCGTATGTGTTCTGGTTGACCAATCTTTTTATGGTTTTAGATTGAATAAAATCTGTGTTTGGAACAACGTCTCTCCACTTTTATAAGTAAACGAACCAGTGTGCCTTGGCCCGGTGATTGGGCAACCGAACTTTCCCTGGGTGTAATTTCTGGGGTGGCATAGTCGAGCTTGGATTGTGGCCATTATTACTGTTGTTTTTGGCACTATTTGGTATGATCCCATTTCCCTCGCCACAGTAGGAATACCATTCCCATCTTGTCTATCTACAAATGTCTATCTACAAAGTCAATGTTATAATAACGCAATGTCAGTTTGAAGTTTAATGAAGTTTACATATTAATATATTTGGGTATTTACTGGTAGTAAAGGACTCAAGAGGTTATAGGTGGTAAAAAGATCCATTGTCAGGGTCACCACCCGTCTGTCCAGCCTTTCATGTCTCTTCCCTGTTTGACCAGCAGGTGTTGCTGGCCATCCTGTCCTCCCTGTTGTCCAAGTCCTTAGTGTGTTTCCCTAGCACCCCGGAATGACGCATGGCTCTTTGGGCTGAGCGTGTGCCTGTAATCCCTGTAGTTGTGAATCCAAGGCCAGCTGCCTGTGTTTTTGTATTTATTAGATTTTGTTCCCTAGTGTTTCTTTTGTATTAGTTTTCTTGTTCCTAGTTTGTGCTTTGTGTTCTGTTTTGGTTTTTGCTTTGTGCTCTTGGTTAAGTATTACTTGTCTTTTTTATATTCTTCTGTTTCTTAGTTTCCCTGTTGGTCTCTTGGTTCCTTGATTAAGTTTATTTGACCCACCTTTTTCCCTGTGCATCATGATTACTCTACCCAATTCATTAATTATTTCATGTCTCACTCCTCCTGCTTTGTTACCCAGTTTGATTTGTGTATTTGTGTTCCTGCCTTAGTTCAGTTGGTTAGTTGGTCATTGTATCAGAGTGTTACACATATTTTATGTATTTGGAAATTTATTAGTAGTAAATGACTCAAGAGGTTTGAGATGGTGAAAAGATCCATAGTGTACAGGGAACTGAAGGGTTGAATTGGGGATTTTATTTGGCATTTCATGGTGTGAGTGCATAGATGAATTGACACACAAAAATGCGTCTGGCTCTATATCTTAGGTGGGCCAAACACACCCGAGTCAGACCATTGCTCCAGGCCTCTCTCTGGCTCACAACAAGCAAACTGATTTTATACAACTATCATTTGATTGCACATGAGTAGAGGGGCTCATCCCTTGACATTGTCCCTCCCCTCAAACATCCACATGCTACCATGTTTGACAGAGGTGTAACTCAAATAAGGACCCCACCATGACAGGATTACAGACTGCTGTTCTGTAGTTGTCGCTTCCTGTATAAAACAGTTAAATATGTTTCTAAATCACCTACTGTATGAAACCACCTTTTTTCCTTGTCTCACTTCCTCATGTCTTCCTGCACACTTTACATTTTATCCCCAGAAGTTGTGGAGTTTGGTGCACATATAGAAACAGGAAACACAAATACTGACTTGGCTTTCAATATGAATAAAACAATCACATGGGCATGTGTTGTAGTAGTGTTATGGAGTGTGCCCATAAAAAGCTCCCCACTTTTCATTTTTATGACATTATGGTTGAACTCTTTGATAAGAATAAATAATGGAACAGAAAAATATTGGGTTTGGTGTAAAAAAAAAAAGGATGGCTATAATAAAAAGAATCTTGTCCCAACTGTCAAATATGGTGGAGGTTCTGTGATGTTGTGTGGCTGTTTTTCCTCCAAATGCCCTGGAAACATTCTTAGGGTATATGGCATCATGGATTCCATGAAATATCAGGAGATTTTAACCGTATTGAAAACCAGTGTTGAGCTGAAGAGGAGAGTGCACAGGAGAGGCTCTAGGACCCTGGATGATCAGGAGAGATTATGTAAAGAGGAATGATCTCAGATGCCATGCTCTGTATTCTCCAACCTAATAAAAGGTTACTCATACAAGAGACTCCATACTGTTATTTTGGCAAAGGAAGGTTGTATGAAGTATTAAATGCAGGGGTACCAACAATTGTGGTGCATGTGTTTTCGTTAAGAATATGTATTTCTTGATGAGGGATTTATTTCTCTTTGAATAAATTTGTTTCAGTTAAAAGTAAGATTTTTCTAATTTTTTCAGTGCAAGATGAAGGTTCTTCAGCAAACATTGTTTTTTTTCTAAACCTTCTTACTAATTTTTACAAGGGGTGCCAATGATAGTGGAGAACTCAGAAACTGTTGTCAATCAAATGGGTAGGACGCTTGACATTTTAGAATTTACCATTACTTAGAATTCATAACTTACACAACGGACTTCCTGTTGAAGCGTGTAGCACTGTAACAGCTCATAACTGAGGAGGAACTATTGTATAGGAAGGAGTCATTCCAGGCCCAGTGTAAGAGGGGGGGCAGAGGGCTGCATAATACTGAAATAAAGTGTGTGTTACGCTGGGCCATGACGCAAGCGAGGAAGGATAATCATCCACGAAATGGCTACAAAACAGAAAAGGTTTTATTAAAGAAAAACAGGATACAAATGGGCAAGCCAGAAAAGAAAGAGACCACGAGGGGTGAAACGTAGAGCTGGGCGGTATGACCAAAATTCTATATCACGGTATTTTTCAAAATTATTATTAGTTTTACGGTATTCAACGGTATTTTTTTCCCCATGCATGAGTGGGTGTTAATCATATTTTCCACTGATTGAGAGAAGAGCGCCAGATCACAACAGAAGTCATTTCAGTTTGCCTTTCCTATAGAACAGGTCTATACATTGTCCTTTTATTAAACTACCTAAACAGCCTTATGTTATTTATCTTATTTACCCGACGACATGTCACAGTCAATAAACTCATTGCAGATGAGCAAGTTCTGCGCAGATTCGATCACCGGTGATCGGCGCGCAGTGCATGCCGGTTAGTTTTCTATGTCTGTCTTGTGTTTCTATTGACTGATTAATGTTTGCATTTAAGTTTAAACAGCAAACTGACATGATGACAGCATTTCATCACAATTTTACCGCGTTTCATGAGAAATACATGAGTCATATGGAGGTTATGTAGTGTCATCCAGCAAATTGCCGGCATTTCTGTCATACTTTCTTTTCTTTGGAGACAGTGAAGGCTTTAAACACAGCTGCTTACGGGTTGTTGCCATATAAAGATGTATATTTACAACGTGAGTAATCTGCCGTGGTGAGCACTGCCAAAAGAGGACAGAATATTCTGAAAATATGGGCTGCGTGTCAGTAGTCCTTAGTGTGCATTTGAGCCCACGGTCACGTCACATTTTTTTTTTCAAAGTAGGTCATAGCTAAAGGATATTGTCAAATCCTGTCTCCCTCAGTTCTGTCCTGTGCCCATATGGCGAAGGGCGAAAAGAAACTTTCCATTTGGTTGTCCTAAGGATGTCATCCAGACCAAAAGAGAATGTCCTAATGACAGCCTAAGGATGTATTGCTGTTTGCTGAGAGAGCAGCTCTATCACCCATGGTAGAGGCTGGGCTATCAGAAATTGGTAAGATACTTTTTGGTTGCGTTTAACTGGCTGCAGCAAATAACGTGTGTGGTACGCCGCAGCAGACCAACACGTGAATGTTGCTGAAAATGAAAATGTCAGTTGTCTTGTAAAGAATATATAGCCTTGCATTCACTTTTGGGATTGGGATCACCAGGACTGCAAAGGGGTCGAAATGGGAAGACTAGAACTGGGAAGGGCACAGGCACCAGGAGAACTTACGTTAATGACCAAATTGGGGAACACAGGGCTGGGAAGCACTTATACACATGCCCAACAAGGGGCTGACACAATGCATATAGGAATTGGGGTCTAACAAGCAAGACACAACAGGGGAGAATTAGGAGGGAGCTGGTGGTCCAGCAGTGACCCCTGTTGGTTGTACCTGGGAATGGACAGGACAGATCGTGATAGAAATAATTTCACAAAGTTTTATATTGAAAACCAAATTTGCAGAACTTTTTGTTTGCATTAACATGAAAAAATAACATAGTCAATACCTCCTATAAAATTCTGAAAAGCATATAAAATACACATTAATTAACATTAAAAATCTCTGGAACACTGTTATCGCCTTTTGCCATGTATTCACTGACACAAAAAAACTCACACTGGATACTGCGCTTGTGGACCTGTATCCGGGAGACTGTTGATAACTTATCGCTGCATAGTATTTAACATGAGTTTTCAAAGCGTTTTCAAATACTAACCATTGGGAGTCTTACCGTGGTTTACAGTGAAACTGGTCACTTTACTTACTGTCCACTGTTACTGCCGCATTATGCATCCATTTCAGCATTGTTAATTTTACAACTATAAATTTCAACCATAACTCATTGAATTTTTGCCTCTTTTAGCCATAATTCAAGTTTTACTAGTAAAAAGTCCTATTGTGCATATCTGTAATTTAATTTGTACTAGTAAAAATTTATGGTGATCAGCCATTTTCCATAGTGGAAGATGAAGGACTTCGTTGACTCATTCACCACTTATAAGAGGTCTCAAAGTACCAGCTTGTGAAATGTTTATAATTCATTATTAAATCAGGCCTGTTGACCGATCTGTCATTTACCATAGAATAACAAATATAATAATTTTGCTGATCTGTGCCTGCAATCTCAGCAAGTTTCACCAGCAAGTGACTCACTTTTCCGTATTGTGGTGCACTGTAACTTCTACTGCAATTCTATATTCAAATCTGTCTTAAGTGAAATTAAAGGATATGTTGTTTTTTGTAAGATCAATAAAATTGAATGTATAATACTTTTTATTTTTGATACTTAAGTAATTTTAAAACCAGGTGCTTTTTCATTTCTACTTAAGTAGTATTTTACTGGATGACTTTTACTTGAGTAACATTTTGGGATGGTATCTGTACTTTTACTTAAGTATAACAATTGAGTACTTTGTCCAGTACTGCAAATTATTCATGTGTATACCTTAATCGATCCATAATTTCCATGTGCGACATCAGGGAATTTAAGTGTTGAAGTGAGCAGTTACCAGTCCTGCTCAGTGATTAATGAACTTGAGTTGGGAGATGGGTGGTAACAGTGGGGACCGACAGATGAACACAGCTTCTAGAATATTCTGTGCTTACTACTGCTTTTGAGTGAGGAATGGTAGCGGTGAGTGTTAGTGATGGGCGGATTGATCCAAGTATCGATAATATCGATAATAATGTTGGTATTGATATTGATCAATACCAGTTTACTTAAGTTTACTTAAGGATACTTAAGTTTTCATTTCTCGCACTACTCACGGTGCTCATCGCTCCGTTTACTCCTCATACGCACGGTGGGCACACGCACACATACACACACACTACATACAACAATAAACATTAACCATTATACATGACATAACACACAGCACATTTATAATCACACAAGCGATTACTGAGAACTATTTACAAAGCTGGCATTAGTCCAACATGCCGCGCTGCCCGCCAGTACTTCAGCGCTACAGTATTTATTTACTTGTAAACTTTGCCCAAATTCTGTCCTGGGTTTTAACTAATTAATAAAAAAATCACAAAAACACTTAAAGGTAATGAAAATTAATTCAGCTTAATTAGCAATTTGATGATGCATCCACCTTAATTATTAAAAAAGTATCGGTATCGTATCGGTGATACTTGCCCTATATTTACTTGGTATCAGATCAAAACCAAATCTTGTAGTAGCGCACACCACTAGTGAGCGTCAGACAAGCCCAGTAAAAGACACAGAGTAATTCTGGTTTCATTCAGGACAGGAACACGGTCAGGTTAATAAGAATAATTAGTATGACTATATAGCAATCAAGCCAATGAAAAACATATGTATCTTCCAACATCATTTTAGCTCAGACAGCATTACTGTTCACTTTAAGGAACAAGCAGAAGTGACAGAGGGGAAGCGTTACAGGGTGGCGCCCCATTGCCACGTGGCCAGATGGTTGCACTAGATGTTGCAGAAGACTTGCTGGTCTCATAAGAGCCAAACATGTATACTGTCAATGAGCAAACTCCTGTGTTACACAGCAATCCGTCACAACTAGTTTCAGACTATTATTATAACTTGGAAAACCGCAAAATAAATAGGTAAATGTTTCATTTATATATTCCCAATCATTTCAGATGTTTTCTCGGCTAATATGCCCACCACAGTATCTGAAATATCTGGACTCCATGTTAAGATATTTTAAAAATGCACAATGAGCCCCACAACTGAAATGGACTGTTGTACTGAAGAAAGGGTTGACCAGCAGCACAGGATATCAGAATTAGTGAAATCTGCCTGGTGTCAGGTGTCAGGTTTTTATTGCAAACAAACTGTAAAATATGGCCTGATGTGTTAGCATTTTACGAATTGCTTTGGCTTAGAAAGCTTCTGTAATTATTTGAGAATTGCATGACTCAGTAGATTGCAGGTTGCAAGACTGATATATGTGCAGTGGGCGTAGGGACTTTGAGTGAAACGATTTTGAAATGTTTTTTTCCAGAAATTGCTGCTTCTGTGGGTTACAGATACAGAGTTCCTGAACGGGCAGAGAGTCATGAACCTGTCAGTGTGAACCTGATATTTACTTGCTTCCTTAATATAACAAAAGGTTGAGTAGCTGGAATCCTATTTTACAATATCAGTATACAAGACAATCATAAGGTGAAAATTAGTATTGTAAAGGAGGGTCGCAATAATAATCGCAACGAAACAGTTTCGGATTTAAACCGCAAACTGGCTTTTATTGCACCAGTACCAATTGTACTGTCCAACAGTACCACCAGCCCTTTTCCATACGGGAGGGGTTTTTTGAGAAACGTGGAGAAAAGAAATAGTGTGAACATGTCTTTGAAATACACAAAAATCTTCCTTCCCTTTGTTTTTATAAGACGTTGATTCACGTTCAAAATGAAGAAATACTTAGGGGAACGTTTTGTTCCTCTTTCTCTGTCCTTCAAACACCTCAGTATTTTGCAGCACATGAACACAAACCATCCTGTCACTCAAGAGGAAGAGACTTAAGTGCTTGATTTCTCTAGAATTGTTGGGGAGCTACATGTGTTTCATTACCTGTTAAGATGAACACAAAAATTGCACTAATTTTGGGAGCCTTGATAACTCTCTCTGTGGAGACAGGTATGTTTTTTCAGAATTTATGTAGTGGGTCTGTAGCTGAAGTGAATCTAATAGTTCTGTGTATTGATATCTAAAATAAGATCTGAGATTCTCCACAAAGATATTTAATTATTGTTTTGTAAAACGCTTTCCATATTTTGGGGATTATCAGCGGGTAAAGTTTGATGAAGTTTAAACAAATGAATGAAAGTGACATTTCATACAATGAACGTGGTTTAGTCTATGTCATATCTCGTAGATTATCTCATCTCTGGTAGATGTCCAAACTTGAAATGTCCTGTTGACGTGACTAAAACTCATTACTACAGAAGAGCTTTAGGGCCACCGAAGAGAAGACAAAAAAAATCATTTTGACATTGAAGTAGCAATTCTGAGATTATATAGTCAAATTAAACTTGAGAAAAAAAGTCAAGATAAACTTTCAACAAAAAAGTCTACAGTTAAACTGGAGAAACCTGTCAGTGACTGAGATACCTGTAGGAGGTGAATCGTTTTACATGACAACACCATACAGATGCTTCACATTCACAGCTGCTTTCTGGGTTCATTCAAATGATGGCTCATGTCTGCTAGAATGTAGGTTCCCATACTTTTCAACCCACAACCCCAAAATAACAGGGCTACAGATTCATGACTACTAAGTTTAGCCAATATTAGTTGTCTCCAGCCTTTACTACAGTGTGAGCTACGGAGCCCCAATGGTATTTTTTTGCTCAGCTGCGGTAGCAGTTAAAATGGGATATTTGTCACGTTACGGTTATAGACTTACTCTGTAAACCCCCCCCCCCCACTCACTTTAGGAACTGCCATGCCAAGAGAAGGTATCTGCAGAATTCAACTTTTACCTCAAAACTTAACACTTTAATTTTGAAAGTTTATTCTGACTTCATAATCTTGAAAGTTTGTTTTTTCAAATGTTTATTTCCACTTTATAATTATAAATTTTTTACTTTGTAACCTCAAAATTTCGATTTTATAATCTCAATGTCATGATGCAGCAGGAGAAAGCTGACCCAAATGCAGGCTTGGAGCTAGTGCAACCCCTAACAGAGGAGTTTATTCAGGAGACCAGGCAAGGCAACTCACGTGGACAAAAAATAATGACCAAACAGGGAGCACAGGTCTAGGAGAGACTTTCATACATGATTAATAGAGGAGTGAACATGAGGCAGCTGTGGCTGGTTAACAAGAGAGCAGGAACAAGAGGTAAGACTAACGAGCTTCAGGCGCAGCTGATTAGCAGCCATGCCCAAGGGAAACAGTGGGAACATAAAAGCAGGGCGGGCTGGAAGTGACAATAGGTTCCACAGGAACTGCCGAGCAGGGGTGTACTGCTGGCACCACAGGGGCTTTAAGGCCAAAACTCATACACATCATGGGACCTGTTGGGTATGAAAAGAGACTGACAGAACCTGGGACAAGAGGCTTTGAGCGCCTGCAGGGGAGGAGCTAGAATTGCCTCGGCTGCCACGGATGGTGTGCCCTCGTTTCCCTCTTTGGGAGATGGAGACTCAGCCTGCTCCTCTCTTGGGCTTTTCCCGGCCCTGGGAATGTTTTTGGAGTCGGGGTAACTTAAGACAGTGCCAAGAGGGTCCCACTCCTCATCTGGGCCTCACAGGATACCGGAGTTGTAGGGAGGAGGTGCCAATCCGGCAAGAGCCTAAGGGCCATTAACCACAGCCTGGGTGACCGACAGCAGGTAGACTGAAACAGACAGGGTAGTGGCTCCTGCCGAATGGGCAGGAGCCTATGAGGTGATGGCCACAGGTGAGCAGGTGGGAGCCGACTGGGCAACGGCTACAGGTGAACAGGCAGGCAAGGAGGCAGGAGCCATCTGGGTGATGGCTGTGGGCAAGCAGCCGGGAACTGTATGGGCAATGGCTACAGGTGAAGAGGCGGGTGAGCAACCAGGAGCCATCCGGGAGAAGGGTGCAGGTGAGCAGGCAGGCAGGAGCCATCTGGGCAAGGGCCACAGGCAGGATGAGGCAGGCAGGAGCCTTCCAGGTGACTGTGGCTTGAGCCTCTTGGTGGGCAGAACACAGCAGGGACCTCGGGCAGTGAGCAAGCAGGGATCTTTCTGGGTCGAGCATCTGTGAGATGAAGACCTCACCTGGGCTGCACACTTGCAGAACAGCAGCAGCCTACTTTGGGCTGGGTGAGCACAGAGCAGCGGCCTTCTCTGGGCCTGGTACCTGTGGAACAGCAGCCTTTTCTGGACTGGGTGAAGGCAGCGTGGCAAAGCTCTCACCTGGATTGGGTGCTTGCAAAGCATCGGCTTTGTTGGGGCTGGACACCAGCAGAAAAGCTGCCTCTTCCACACCAGATGCCAGCACAGCAGCAGACGCCAGCGGAGCGGTGACAGCCTTTTCGGGTGCTAGCGGCGACAACCTTTTCTATGCCAATGGAGCAGCTGTCTTTTCCAGACAAGACATGTTGGGCATCTCTGGAGGAGCAGGAGCAGAGAGCACGATAGTGATCTCACCCTTGTCGGGTTCAGACCAGGTGGGATTCAAAACCAGTTGCATCCCCTTTTTCCACCTTTGCCTTCCTCACTTTGATGTGGCAGGTTGAGCCATAGAGGCATCTCCCAGGCCGAGCTTGGGTATCAGGGTGGCAGCAGCAGCAGCTTCCTCTGGGCAGGGCTACGAAATTACAGAGCTGAGTAACACCCTGTGGCGGCAAAGATTCCACAGGCCACATGGCAGAAGGCGGTGGGGAGGCAGCCGACGGAGGGCAGGAATGGAGATCTGCTCCCCTCCTCAGGTGGAGCACTTCCCTCAGACTCTCCACAAACTGTTTAAACATCTGGGGTGGACTGCTTGAATGAACAGTTGCCAGCTCCCGGTAGACCTGCTGCAGGGATCTTCATACAGACTTCTGCCTAAATCCAGGAGGGTGAAATATTTGTGAGCCGTGTCCCTGACTGCCGGGGTGGATTCACCCTGTAAAGAAATGGCGGGCAGTGCGGTGCAGTGGGGAAGCCACAGGCTGTGCGGGAGTTCCCCGAGTTCGTGGTCTGGAGTGACTGTGGTCCAGCTCCTCCTCATCGGATCCCAATGTCTGTTGCCAGAGCCATTTTGACTCTGCAACAGGTCTCTCCCCCCACCAAATCCAAGACTTCCAAGGCTTTTCTGGCTTATCTGATACGTTACTGATGACCTGGTCAAGGAGAGAGTCATCATCTCAGCCCGTGGCATGAAAGCCCTTCTGGAGTGAAGTCCCTGGCAAATCCCAATCGCTTTCCTTCCAATAGCAGGGATAGTACTGGCATCTGTCACACAGGTAAGCATTTTCAGGGATGAGCCGGGGAACCAAGGTAATTAAACCCTCAGCTGGAGCTGGGAAAGAACAGTCGCGGGGTCATTGCTTCGGTTCAGTCATTCGGTCATGACACGATGGGAGAAGGAGCCATCCTTTGCAGAACAGGTAAGGCAACTCATGTGGACAGAGACCAATAACCGAACAGGAAGTACGGGACTAGGAGACACTTTCATACATGATTAACAGAGGAGTGAACACAAGGCAGCCGTGGCTGATTAACAAGAGACCAGGAACAAGAGGTAAGACTAACGAGCTTCAGGTCCAGCTGATTAGCAGCCACGCTCAAGGAAAATGGTGGGAACAGACAAGCAGGGCAAGGCTGGATATGACAGTCGAGACTTTTGACTTGAATGTCAAAATGATTTTTTTTCTTCTCTTGGGTGGCCGTAAAGCTCTTCCGTATTAATTCTGTAGGCTGTATACAGTATAAAGCTATTTCATATGGCGAAAAGGTTTCTCAGTTGAAGGGCAATTGCAGAGCAATGTTTTACAGTTAATAAGGATTGCTATGTCATGGATTGCAGCCTTGATATTGTGCCCCAGAAACTGTAAAAAAGACAATTAACTGGTAAAACATTTCTAGATCCTGAAGTAAAACAGGTTTTCCACTTTTTATAGACTTTTCCGACCTGTCCAGAAAACGAAAGCAGTTCAGTTTTTTGGTCTTAAGATATTATCAATTGTTCAAACTTGTCCTTTTAAACCCTAATCTTTATTTTAAAATGTGTGATAGTTATCTCTGGAGTGCATTATACTACATGAGATTTTTCAAAGTTTACTCTAAATGTAGGCTCTAAAATCTAATTCTAAATGCTGTTGGATGAGGTATCACCACCTAGCAAACCTTAAATATATGGCACTGAAGCAAAATGTATTGTCTTGAGGGGTAAATAGACTAAATCAACGTGGAATGCACACAATCTTATTACAAGGCTGGCACTGAAGTGGACCTCTGGGTTTATATGAATGTTATGCCCCTTATGCACAGAATTTACCTGTCATTTTCTTTACCCCTGTTTTCATTCCAACCCTTCCTCCTGTTTTTGTTTCTTGTCAAATAAGCACGTTCCTATATTTTTGTCTTCTTGGAAATGATTTTTCTTCTATATTAGCAGAAATTCAAGGATGTGAGTTTTAATTATTTTATTTTCCATGTCTTTAGAGTAGCGATTCCCAAACTTTTGATGTCAGCAGACCAGTTCACATCATACAAAAGACACAGTCCAGTAAAATGGGTGGGGCGGGGGTTGGGCGGTAGTCCTCAGGACAGGAGAGTCACTAGAGATTTATGAAAGAGGGAACTAAGCCTTTATTAGGGGGGGTCTGATGGAAATGGCCTACATATTTAAACTAATTAGTGTACATTTATTAGGGGGTGCTAAAAACATTGTTGGGGAGCTAAAGCCCGCTGTAATAAAGCAACAACAATGCCTCTGCCTCACAACAATATTTGCCAAGCATTGGGGGGGTACAAAAAATGAATGGAAATATCAAACAAAGCACTTATTTTCATGTATTATGGCTTTTCTTTTGCAATACAAGATGATCCTGTAATATATGGGATGGGTGGGCGGGGGATTGGGAGCGGCTAATTTAGAGAAGCAATTTCCTCACTGAGTCAGTTCTTTGTAGAAAGGCCAGCCATTACAGCTATGAGTCTTTTTCGGTATTTGAATTTTGGAATTTTTTATTGTTCCACCATGCAAAATTACTCCACCTTCCAAGTTACGCAGAAACCACTGGTCTGAAGCAGTTTTAGGTGATGCCACAGATGTCACTGTAATTTATGTCCAGACTTTGGTCTAATTCTTACAATGTAGTCTCACACCTCATGGATTCTGGTTTTCTCCTATAATTCAAATATGCAGTTAGGGAAGTTAGCAAGTTTAGAGAAATTTGGAGTTTGTGCCCTGGCTAATCCTATAGGGTGACCTGTTGGGGCTATAAGCTCCAGGCAGATTGTATGAAGGGTTACATAAAAGCAAAATGAAAACAGCATAAAGTATCATGGAAGGATACATCTACCTTTCTGGTACAGAACAAACATTTTAAAGAAGCATAGAACTAAATTATAAATGTATTCATGGGAAAAACATTTTTTTATTGGGATTGGGCTTGATGCCTATGCCAGGCTATACAGGGCACAAGACAGGGCTACACTGGGCAGGGTGCCAGTCCATAACAGGGCACAAAGCAAACCAGGGTGGAAAACAGGAACAGGGTAGAGATCAGGAAATCAGGAACTGATTTAAGCTGTACATATATTAAGTACTGTAAAACTAATTCACAACTTGTACACCATATAATTTGTATCTTGTATGAGCCCAAATAAAACATTAACATAGAAAAGATGGCAAGTTCATTCTATATCAGTGTTGATTGGCCCATCGATTGTAATACGAGAGCAGCCGAGTTAAGGTCATACTCCCAGAAATGTCTAGTCCAAATTAAGAAGACTGCACTACCTGGAATCTGTCCAACTGATATTTCTCTCTTGATATGTGTTAGATATTTAAAATGCCTGTTCTTGCTTTCAGTACAATATGTAATTGGTTAATCAATTGGGGGTAAAATATATTAAAAACGTGCTCCATCTCTCTCCAGACTCCAGCACTGCAGAGTCTCCTGTTTATGGGTTAAAGGGAGCATCTGTTCTTCTCACAGTGGAGAGTCGTCAACATCCAGAGATCAGAAAAATTACATGGAGACTGAACTCTACAGAAATGCTGGAACAAACCCTGCATACTAATGAGACACATTACTATCAAGATTATAAAAATAAGACACAGTTTGACAGTAGAGACTTCTCCCTGCTCATTAAGAACCTAGACGAAAATGACCAGGGCACCTATACTGCTGAAATAACTGAAACAAATGGGGTTTTATCTGAGGCCAAGTACCGTTTGCATGTCCAAGGTAAGCAGGGAATTTGAGTGTTTATTAGTGTCTCTGCTCTGCTGTCAAACTGATCATAACCTGTCTAGTGAAATATGCATTGGTTCTGCTTTGCAGAGGCTGTTTCCAAACCAGTTATTCGGATGAAGCCACTTTCATTAAGCTCTGCTGAAGGATTCTGCAATGTGTCAGTGAACTGCTCTGTGAGGGACAGCTGGGTCTATTACACCTGTGACCAAACCCAGTGCTCACAGACAGAGCCCCAGTCCTGGCCAGATGTGAACATCACTGTCACCACTTATAATGGAAACATCATCTGCACAGGCAGTAACCGGGTCAGCAAGGAGACCCAGTCAGAACCACTGGGACATGCATGTGAGTGTATGATGGTGAATTTGACTTGTATTAGGACACTGAACACTACTTGCATTTCAAACTGTCTGGTGTTTGAAGCTGGTGTGGCCTTTTAACTGGATCATAATCACCTTGGTCACCATGATTATTTAGTCTGTTGGTAGCTCTCCTGTGTGATAGTCAAACATGTTGATATACACAGAAAAAGTGATATAATTTCTAACCTCAAGTACAACTTATATGTTTATTTTATAAAATACATGTGCAAATATTTGCATATATTAAGTGCTATGTAATAATCAGTCCTGATTTTAATTCATTTTATGAACAAGCTCTGTTTTGACCAAGAAGGTGTCGAACCCATTCAGGTTTTGAGCTGATGGGGATACAGTATTGGTTAGTATCAGTTTGAATTGTGTTCATCTGAGTTCAGTGATGGTCGGCAATGTAACTGACTGTAAACACAATG
>JAODKC010000016.1:13756907-13770931 GCA_026777985.1 Mormyrops attenuatus
GGTCTATTACACCTGTGACCAAACCCAGTGCTCACAGACAGAGCCCCAGTCCTGGCCAGATGTGAACATCACCGTCACCACTTATAATGGAAGCATCATCTGCACAGGCAGTAACCGGGTCAGCAACAGAACCCAGTCAGAGCCACTGGGACATGCATGTGAGTGTATGATGGTGAATTTGATTATTACTTGTATTAGGACACTGAACACTACTTGCATTTCAAACTGTCTGGTGTTTGAAGCTGGTGTGGTCTTTTAACTGGATCATAATCACCTTGGTCACCATGATTATTTACTCTGTTGGTAGCTCTCCTGTGTGATACTCATACGTGTTAATATACACAGAAAAAGTTATATAATTTCTAACCTCAAGTACAATTTATATGCTTACTTTATAAAATACATGTGCAAATATTTGCATATATTAAGTGCTATGTAATAATCAGTCCTGATTTCATTTTATTTCTTTAACAAGCTCTGTTTTGACTAAGAAGGTGTCGAACCCATTCAGGTTTTGAGCTAATGGGGACACAGGATTGGTTAGTATCAGTTTGAATTGTGTTCATCTGAGTTCAGTGATGGTCGGCAATGTAACTGACTGTAAACACAATGTCTGTCACAGGTATGATGACTGGTCCCATGTCTGCACCTCAATCATCATGGTACATTTGGCTGGTGGTACCTGGCATTGTCTGCCTCTGCCTCTGCATTGGTTTCATCAGCTTTAAAATCTACCATAACAGGCATACAAGAAATTCAGAGGTAACTTAATATTTTCATGCAAATATTTAGCAATGAATTAATGAAACACCACATGTACAAAGATACAGAGATAAAATTATCAATATTTTAATACTTTGATTAATTTTAATTCATGCCTTCCAAATGACACCTTTGTGCCCTGTGATGCATGTTGACCTGTAGAGTGCTGTGTGGTGATGTATACACATCTGCATTAGCAGTGTAATAACCCATGTTAACCTGCAGGGGGTCATGGACCCGGATGGAGCAAACGCTACCTACATGGTGCCACCGACCGCAAACAGAGCATTTCTCCAAAATACCCACCAGGATAACACTGTGTACTGCACCGTGGGACACCCAAAGGACCTGCCCCCAAGAACACCCCCACCAGCTCACTGTGATGACACGGCTATTTACAGTCAGGTGAAAAAATAATATGGACTTTTCTGCAGAATGAAAGCTGTCTGGATCTTTTTAGCTCATGCCTGTGATGCCACTTCCTTTGCAGTGGGTCTGTGTGCACTGTACAGTATTCATGTTATCAGATGAAAAGGGGGCTCTACACGTTTCATATATATGCCCACTGAATGGATGGAAAAAATGTGACGTCTTACTCTTTTCAATCTATGATACAGGAAATAAATTCAGCAGCAACTTCCTCTTTTATCTTGTTGCCACAGTTACCAACAGACCAATAATAAGCAATTTTTCACACTGGTATTTACTGAATTTAGCAGTGTGCGTGATGTCTGCCACTTTAATGCAATGTCAGTTTGAAGTGTTTCATGCATGTTACATATTTTGATATTGTTTTTTGATATTGTTTTGTAGTGTTTCTCAAACCAGTCCTCAGGGACCCCACACGGTCCACATTTTTGCTCTCTCCTAATTCTCTGTTGTGAGGGACTTGTGAAACAGAGCACAAAATGTGGACCGTCTGGGGTCCCTGAGGACTGGTCTGAGAAACACTGACCTATGTAACGACTTCTATTTCCTTGTCTCGCTTCTTCATGTCTTCCTGGAAACATTGACTTTACATATTATACCCAGGAGGTGGCGTGTTTTGGGACAAATAAAGATACAGGAAATACAAATGCTGACTTAGCTTTCAATATAAATTAAACAATCATATGGACATGGACAGATTGCTTAACTGTATTATTATGTAGTATCATTATACTTTTTTTCATTACTGACTGTTAAACTCTCCTCTGAATAGATTGATATGAAGAAATAATAATAAAACCAACCCCCCCCCCCAAATGCTGTGACCCTGGAATCTGACCCCAAGCTTTCCTCTTGCCTGTATATATGTGTGTATATATGCCAGATGGAGACCAAGGTGGGATCTGCAAAAAGAAGCATTCCGATGTACCTGCACCTATGCAAATAAAAGCATCATTTCATTGCATCATTTACAGATATTCCTCTTAATGACCACTACATGGAGTGTTGACGTTTTTAGAAGAATACTAAAATGCTGCGTGAGCCGTGAAATATGAGCTACAAAGTAAAATGTTTTATTGTAGTAATACTCTGATACAGTGACTGCTTGTATTTACAAAGTGTAATTTGTCCTCCTGTTCAGAGGAATAAATACAGCATATTGTTAAAATGCAGCTCAGCATCAAGTAAAAATGGAATCCAGGGTGGTGCAGTGGCTAGATAAATAAACAACATATGCTGTATCTTATTACTGTTACCTTATAAATGCTACTTGATGACCTGTTGTATAAAAGCAAGAACACATCCGAAGCCATGTGGTTGTACTCCGATATATCACTGCCTGCGGCCTCATGCCTACGACCGAATCACAGCCGTGATATACTGGAGTACAACTGCACTCTTTCTGATATGTTATTGCTTAAAAATACAAATTTGCTGAACAAGCCAGGCTTGGCTTGTGCAGGGGACAAATATCTGAACAAAAGTTTAATGCCATTTTCTCTCTTCTTTTGGAGAAAAAATCAATATAATATAAAAAATTTATTTTTTTTCTTATTTCCTTGATTTTTTAACTGCCACCACTGACAGACACAATGTAAACCTGTTTTATCTTGGCTCAGGAACTTCAGGGCAGCAACAAACCAGAACAATGTTAGTGTGTTTGGTCAATTCAGATCCGCTCCTGGTACAATGTCAGTATGTATGACTGACTCAGATACTACAAAGCAGGTTCCCCTGTAACTGACCTATCAGAAAGCTAGAGTCATTAGATTTTAAAGCAGGCCCACAGCAACCCTCTACTGGATAAGTGGAAGGAGAAAGGATGGATGTGTTAAAACAGTATGTCATGTGTTCTCTATAATATTGTATTAAAGTGAAATTAAACAAACAGAATGTGATTAAATAACGTCTAGCAGTAGCAATGTTTCATAAAGCCAGCTAATACAGGAATTAAATTCATAATACTGAATTATTTTTTCTTTTAATTGTGAGACACTCGTATTACAAAGCATGCAGATACCAAAAAAGAATTGAAATTATACCCTGACATGCAGTGACTATTTAGTGCATCTTGGTAGGAGAGCCTTAGTACATAACCCATTACTGGTAGACTAAACACAATAGGAGAATAAAAATGCTTTATTTACCACATAAGTCATGATTTATTCTATGTAATATGAAACCTTTAATCTTAGCACAAAAATAATACAATCATGTACAGCGTAGTGATTAAGCCTCCATTTCCCGAATCTTTAATTTTCCAGTCTTCTCTGTTCCTTCTCTTCTGAAAGACAGAAAAGTACATACAAAAGAGAGAAGGATGGAGAGAGGGTTTTTGTTATATAACTGTTTTTTTATTAAAATTAGGGCTATCAAGCAATTTAAAAAAGCACAGGCTTAGTGATTAATTAATCCAAATTAATCACATATATCTACATTTGACTTGAGAAGCATTTTTTAAATATTACAATTCAAATAGATTTTGATAGATGAGTAAATCAGTGATAGACATTATAGACTTTGAACTTAAACGTCTCTTGTATTATAAACTGGTTCCTCACAGTAGCATCAGCATGATTTGATCTCTGAGTTCACTGCTAAGTGCTTTGTGTGGAGGTGGAATTTCAGGCTTGAACTACTCTGATGGTAAAAATAAAATTCCTTACTGCAGAAATTGCACAGAACAGTGCTCTTATCTAAAGTTCCAATTGGGTGTTTTTTAAATGTAAAATTTCAATGGACCAGGCCAAGCAACATTTGTACATCTGCTTCCATATCTACAATGCTACCATGGAGGGTTGCATTCAAATTCTTCTATGCACAGGAAGTGATTTATGGGGTCAAGAGGCATCATATTGGTAGAGAGGTAAGGAGCATGCTCCGATTACAGTGCACCGCACAACAAACCACCTCAGGGATGAGAACCTGAGTGCAGCCATGTGGCAGGTGACACCTCAGCACCACACTAGTCTGAATGGACCAATGTGAGTTTTTTTTCCAGTAGCTGGAGTGCCAGTCCTGCCACCAACCCCCAAGTTTTTCCCCTGTAAGTTGGAGGACCTCCTTATAGGGCTGGATGTAGATTAACGTCATACCCAGGACAAAGCAATTGCAGGTTAAGGGCCCAATGGAGTAGAATCACTCGAGGCATTCAGGGGATTTGAACCAGCAACCTTCCAGTTGTTGGCACAGGTCCCTAGCCTCAGAGCCACCACTATGCCCATCATAGAGTGAAATTATTGTGCTCTTTTTTGACATGTTATTTTATCTATAAATAATTGATTGAAATTAACTACTTGATGAATTGATTTTGACAAACTTAATTCAAATGAAGCGTCATTTGCCATTTTCATAAGTACATCAGAATCCCATATTGCTCTCCTTTAAGACATACATGAATATACAGGTAAGAGTGCAGTTTGGTTTCAGGTACAGGGTCAGCTGTTTGTTCTGCACCCCTGGACCATTTTCAGGTTTTACTGACTTGCTCAAGGGCCCAAGGGTGAAGCAACTGTTCTGCTGATCATGGGATTTGAGCCAGCAACCTTATGACCACACCCGCAGAGGCCTAACCTGCAGTCACACATTAATTAGTACCTACAGTGCTACTGCATCTGCTTTACGACTTAGTCTGACTTACTGCATTCTGACTACTTAAGCTAGTTTGTGCTACATCTTTATGAAAACTGCAATGATTTGGACTAACCTGCAGAACATGTCCTTGAGGTACATAGTAATGACAGCTGATATCATGATGAGCAGACCCACAGAGAACACCAGCATCTTCAGCAAACAGGGTGAGGGGCCACTAGGGGGTAGCAGAGTGGAGTATTGGCCACCTAGAAGGTAATAAAAATACTGCATTAACTGAGCACACAGAAAGCAGGCAACAATATATGATCATCAGCATTTATTTCTAAAATTGCATTTTCATTCACAACATGGTCAGGTAAAGAAAATTTCTGTGCTGGTACTTAACATGGCAGATCTAACCAGGCCATGTTACCTTAATTGACATAATTTCTGCATTGCTCTCAAAATATCTTATAAACTAAATGTATTTCCGTTGCAAGCTATATGATACCTTTTTATACATTAACACAAAACCAAGAGAGAAAATAAACATTGTGGCCCATGGTGATTATAATGCAGTTTAGATACAAAAGTGCCGTTTTTCAGATGTTTCAGCACAACATACATCAGCTTCAAACACCAGACAGCTTGATATTACATAAGTGACAGTTATGTTTCAGTGACCTAATGTAAATAATAATCAAATTCACCATCATACACTCACATGCATGTCCCAGTGGTTCTGACTGGGTTCTGTTGCTGACCCGGTTACTGCCTGTGCAGATGATGTTTCCATTATAAGTGGTGACAGTGATGTTCACATCTGGCCAGGACTGGGGCTCTGTCTGTGAGCACTGGGTTTGGTCACAGGTGTAATAGACCCAGCTGTCCCTCACAGAGCAGTTCACTGACACGTTGCAGAATCCTTCAGCAGAGCTTAATGTTGAATTATCCATCTGTATAATGGGTTTGGCAATGGCTTCTGCAAAGTAGAACCAATCCATATTTCATTAGACATGTTATAATCAGTTTCACAGCAGAGCAAAGACACTAATAAACATACACAAATTCCCTGCTTACCTTGGACATGCAAACGGTACTTGGCTTTTTCAGATAAAACCCCATTTGTTCCAGTTATTACAGCAGTATAGGTGCCCTGGTCATTCTCGTCTAGGTTCTGAATGAGCAGGGAGAAGTCTCTACTGTCAAACTGTGTCTTATTTTTATAATTTTTATTGTAATGTGTATCATTAGTATGCAGTGTGTGTTCCAGCATTTCTGTAGAGTTCAGTCTCCATGAAATTCTTCTGATCTGTAGATGTTGAAGACTCTTCACTCTGAGAAGAACAGATGCTCCCTTTAACCCATAAATGGGAGACTCTGCAGGGCTGGAGTCTGGAGAGAGATGGAGTATGTTTATAATATAATTTACCCCCAATTGATTAACCAATTACATATTGTACTGAATACAATAACAGGCATTTCAAATATATAACACATATTGAGAAAGAAAGAAATACCCATTCACAAGAAACTGCAGGGCTGGAGTCTGGAAACGGATTGAACATAATAAATACCTACATTTATTTACTGCATTATAACAATAAATATGTTATTTTTCCCTGATAGTAAAATCTTTGTATTAAAACAAAAATATCCATAAGGAATCTAAGGAATTTGTTTTCAATATAATTTCATTTAATTTTATTGGTAACAGAGTACAATATGGTTTCTTAATAACTTAGTAGTAAATCATTTACTACTCCAGAACAAATCATGAAGAAATCTAGTAGCTACTTTGGAGAAATATGGAGATAAAAGATGCGTTGCATTTCGTTAATGATGAACAAACATGATATCAGTATATTTCTTTTATTCATTATTTGTTCTTTCAGTAGTTCACAAAGGTTTATAGAATTAACAGACACAGTAACAAATATAGTAACTGCTTGAAATAAATGATTCATCACAATACATTAATAGGTGGCAGTGAGTGGCTCAGTGGACTGTCTCTGTGCCTGTAATCAAATGATGGCTGGTTTGAGCCCCTGCATCAGCAGAACAATCAGATGTCTATGTACACTTGAGCAAGGCCCTTCACCCCCAACTCCAGGGGTGTGGTGTGTTGGCTGACTCTGTACTGTGACACACACCCCCCCGCCCCCCAAAAAAAGCTACGATGAACAACACCGAGGTAGGTGAAGAGAAGAACTCTATTATACTTATGCAAATGACAAATAATGGATTTATCTTAAATAATGAACAATGATTCACCAAACATGGATGCGTTTGGACTGTGGACAAAAATCTAAGTAAGTGGGAGAACATGCAACCATCCTATGCCTGCTTTTATATCAGGTTAATCCATCCATTCACAACACGTCATTTTACCTAGGCTGGGAGTAAATAATCTTTTCCCTTTGGGGTTTTTTCCCTTTTCCCTTTCTTTACTAATTTCATTTAGTTATACTTGTTAATTAACCATTTCCTGTAGGCTCATTTTTATGTGGGGTGGGGTGGTTAGCTGCCTCACACTCCTTAGCCCAGGGTTTGAGTCTCTGCCATGGCTCTGTGTGTGTGGAGTATGCGGTTCTCACCATGCTATTGTGGGGTGTCCTCTGGGTACTCCACACTGTCCAACACCGTGCTGAGGAGCCCCATAACCCTGAATAGGATGGGCAGTTACAGAAAATGGATGGATGGGTGGTCCTTATTATGTTAATAATGAGATCTACTGCAGTACTAATTACTACATTTATTATTCTATAAATAAATCTTTGTGAATCACTGAGAGAACAAATAATCAGGTCAGGTCAGGTAGGGGAGCATGCGCTGGTGCAGTGCATTGCCGCACCCACCACACAGCGAATCTTCACGGGATCCCGGCCGGTGATCCCCCAGGCAGATACACGGTCCAGTCCCACCCTCCGGAAACGGCCATCCATCTGCCGCAGCCAGGTGTTACGTGGGCGGCCTCTTGGCCTGGTCCAGCCGCTTGTGTCCTCAGCAATGAGGATCCCGCAAGCCGTAATGTCTGTATATGTCCGTAATGTCTGCATATGTCTGCATATATCTGTATATGTCTGTATATGTCTGCACTTTAGAAGTAGCCACTGCAATTTCGTTGTACAAGTAGCATCCGTGCTCCAGTATAATGACAATAAAGACTTTCTATTCTATTCTATTCTATTCTATTCTAGTGCTGTAACTGATGCTCCCTCACAATGCAGGTAATGTGCCTCATTCGGGACTCCTCTAGCAACCGCTCGTTCCACGCAAAGTCAAACCAGCGGTACTCAAGGATTCTCCGAAGAGACACAGTACCAAAGGAGTCCAGTCTTCGTCTCAGCTCATTGGATAGCGTCCATGTCTCACAGCCATATAGCAAGACAGGGAGCACCAGGACTCTAAAGACTTGGACCTTCACCTTCTTGCAAAGATATCAGGAGCGCCACACACCCCTTTCCAGCGACCTCATGACCCCCCAAGCTCTTCCAATCCGTCTGCTGACTTCATAGGATGAGTCACCAGAGACATGAATGTCACTGCTGAGGTAGTTAAATCTCTCGACAAGGTCGTCATTCCCACAGCAGACAGACACACTACTTATGGCTGTGCCTAAGAAGTCATTAAATGCCTGGATCTCAGTCTTTAACCAGGACACCAACAATCCAAAACACTCAGACTCCTCACTCAGTCTCTCGAGAGCCCCAATCAGAGCCTCCATTGACTCCGCTAAGATCACGGCATCGTCGGCAAAGTCAAGATCAGTAAATCTTTCTTCACCAACGGACGCTCCACAGCTGCTGGACCCCATGACCCTGCCCAACACCCAGTCCATGCAAGCATTGGACAGAGTAGGAGCAAGAACACACCCCTGGTGAACTCAGAGGTTCTCCCTCCACTCTGCACAGCACTCACAGTACCAGTGTACAGGCCAGCCATGAAGTCCAGAAGCTTTGGGGGGATCCCGCAAAGTCTCAGGATGTCCCACAGGGCAACTCGATCAACTGAGTCACATGCTTTACGAAAATCGACAACGGATGGAAAAAGCCTCTGCCGATATTTGCGCAAATAACGAACAAATAATGAATAACACAAAAAATTCTTATGTTCATCATTAATGAACCATGACAGATCATTTATTTCAAGCAGTTGCTATGTTTGTTACTATATGTGTTAATTTTATAAACCTTTGTGAACTATGAAGGAACAAATAAAGTGATATACTGATCTCATGTCTGTTCACCATTAATGAATCATAACACCTCTTTTACCTCAAGTACCTTCTATATTTGTACATGATTCGTACTTGAAGAGTAAATGAATTACTACTAAGTTAGTAAGGAAGTGTATTGCAAAGTGCTACCATTTCATTTAATAAGAAGACCCCCAGCAGTGTTAGCAGTGGTCATACATGTTTATAGTGAAGCCCAGGCTGTGCAGTGACCACCATCATATTATGATGCATGGAAATTTGTGACCTACACCCATGATATCCTCTGACCCTAGAACCGCCCCTGATCCAACATTCTACTGTTTTAATGATGGCTGTATTCAAAGCAATTCTCATGTCCAATAATACAGTTTAAATCACAGACATTTTATAAATGTGAATTCAGAAGTCGTCATGCTTATTACCTGTCCTCACAAACAGAGTAATCCAGCAAATCAGCAGGACGCTTGACATTTTGGAAGTGACCATTATAAAAACAGAATTACACAGCGGACTTCCTGAAGCATGTAGCATTTTAATGGTTCTTACAGCAGGAGGAACTATCAGATAGGAAGTAACAGTTACTCTGCCCTCCAGCTAGTTTGAATAGATCTTATCAAAATCTCTTACAATTCTTATAAATAAACATTGGGGGCTGAATTATGTAAAGTACATAAATAAATAAAATATAAAACTTAATAATTTTTGTAGGGAAAGCCAGCTTGTGATTCATTTTATATTCTCAACACTCCTGTCCATATCACTCTGTGTTATTAAAAACAAGGTAGTGGGCAGATACCATCTGTCTGTGTTGATACTTGTAGGGGCCGTTTTAGTGGCCAAACTACTTATGTTAAATTGTAGGGTGACCAGATAATCCCTGTCAGGGAGGACACTCTGAGCTAGGACAGGAATTGTAAACTACCATTTCAATTAAACAGACCTGGATTTCACTTAAGCGTTGAGTTCTTGCTGTGTGCTGATTGGTCAGTCTCCTATAATCATGATAATAATCACTAATGTTAATGTGAAACAGCTGGATGAGTCTTTCAGTGAAGGAAACAAACCAGTCAGAGCACATGAAGAACTGAACTATTTAGCCAGGCACAGGCCTTTCAGTGTTAAAGTAGCTTGTAAAATCTCATAGTGTCCTCCCTGACATGGATTATCTGGTCACCCTATTAAATTGTGATACAGAAACGGTTACCTGGAAATACAGAAATTTCAAATGTTGCTTTAAGTTGCAAATTTTTTAAAGAAAAGGAAAGAAAAGAAAGGTTGTCATTCTTGAGGCGAAGGCTAAAAAACATTTAATTTGTTGTTTTGTCCTCTGGTTTCAGTAACAAAACAAAAACGGTGGACTGGCAATCTCTCACATTGGCAGTAGATGGCAGCAGACTCAGAGATAACTGAATTTAATACTAAGTTGTTTGGGTTAAACATGGAAAATTGGTTGATGCATTATATTTTTCACGAAATGTTTCGGGGTGACATACACTTTATACTGTCCCATATGGCTGGTACAGGACAGCTCAGAGGTTATTGGGAGATACCTGACTAGTCAGCCAATTCCCATTCAAAAGGTCCTATTGCTTAAAATCCCATTCTGCTAAGGACTTGCAGCTGATGATGTGTGGTACCTAGCAGGCCCCCTTTCAAAGCCAGCCCAAATTCAGCATTGCTGTATTAGGAGATCTCTCGGAAATCTAAATCGTCTAATTAGCCACTAAATCAACACAGACCTTGAATAGAGTCTCCCTCGAAACTCTTAAACGTGCCTTCCAAAAGCACCAAAATGCCAAATGTGAACTAATTTTCACTCTCTTGATGCTACTTTTATATACACCTTTTTTCAATTCATAATCACAAATAATTATAGATTATCTACACCAGTAACCAAACAGTTATGGTCATTCACCAGATTAGCTTCACTGCCAGTCTGGTGTTGCCAGTTTGCAGAACCAGGAAGATGTCCATGTGCGTGACACAGGTTTGTGAGATGGTTGGCACATTATCCCAGCAGATTTACTTTTATGCAGTTTTTATATATCAGGCCCCTGATCTCAGAATCTGTAGCTTAATTTGATAATTACTGCTCACAAACACTATCTGACAGCTTGTATGTGTGTGCATGTTGAATGTGAGAGTGTGTGACTGTGTGCGTCCTGCAATGGACAGGCATCACATGCAGGGTGTACCCCAGCCCCTTGCCCTGTGATGGACAGGCATCTCATGCAGGGTGATCCCCAGCCCTGTGTTCTGTGCTGCCTGGGAGAGGCTCCAGGCTGCTGTGTGATCCTGACCAGGAGAAATAGGAAGGAAATAGATGGATGAATAAAAAACTTTTTCTAGTAATCTAAATACTTGCAGGACACTTTAGACGCCACAAGCCTTTATCTGTCACACACAATCTCTGAATGTAGCAGATATATATATACAGGGCAGGGGCAAAAATATAAGAAGGGCACCTACTGCAAGACAGAGGTCCATAAGACCTCTGAAGATGTTCTATGGTACCTGGCACCAAGATGGTGGAACCTCCATGGATCGGACTTGTTTCTCAAGCACATCCTAGAGATACTCGATCGAGTTCTGGGGAATTTGGAAGCCAAGTCAACAGCACCTAAAACACACCGATCAGAGATATTTTTCTCTCCATAAACAAGGGCACATCATCATATTTTCCTACTTGCACGGGCAGCCTAAAGAGCACTTCATAGGGCCATCTCCACTGGAAGGGCATCCATTAGGACATTTCCTCACCTTCCCACACATGGACAGACACCCCATACAGCACTGCATCACATTTTACCCACTGGAGGGGCACCTATTTGGGCACTTCATCCTGCTTTCCCCTGGCTTTGCAGTACCCTTTACTGCAGTGATTCTCAAACCAGTCCTTGGGCACACTAGATGGCACTAAATCATCTTTTTGTATTTTCTCTTCATGTGAAGGGCAGTCAATAGCAGCATTTTCACCTCTCAAGTGGGCATTTTAGAAACATTTTTGTTTTGTTCAACCCCCTGGAGGCACCCCCCCCCCCTCCCCGAGTCCAGCAGTGGATATACAGTAATGTGTCATATAGGTTACACTGGTTATAAAGAAACATTTAGAGCATGCAGTTATCCCTGAATGATTACATTTATATATATATAACCTCACACATTTTTTGTAAAAGGTACGTCGTTCTGCAGTTGAAGCATAAAACCACAGGAAGTGACACCACATGTGTGGATCAGCCACTTAGTCTGCTCAGGGGTCAGCTGCAGACACCATGCCTGTTACTGGGCCCACAGGGGTCTCAGTGATCATAAAAAGTTTCTGCAAGGTGGGGCTGAGGTGAAGCAGGCTGCTGAGACCTGGCTCTGTAACACTTACAGGGAAACCACAAGCCCACGCAGAAATGCTACTCACGCTCTTACTTCCTGTAAACTTTAAAGTCAGGCACGGCCATGTTTCCAGTCACTATTAAATTAAAAATGTGTTAGCTGGTCAAATGGTGCAATTTCTTTTAGACTTCAGCGTATTTGGACGGGTCACCTTGTTTCACTGCAGCTTTCAAAATACAGACATGATTTTTGAAAGTAAATTAATAATAGTTACGTCAAAATTCACTGCCGAAAACTTTAAAACATGATTTTGTCACAATGAACCTTAAGTGTAAAACACATTGAGAGAACATTAAAAAAGGAAATGCAAAAAGCACAAGAAAGTACAGTAAATAAAGGAAATATTTTTCCTTTTTTGTTCTTTCTTAATGTTCTTTGTACTTCAGGGGCACCGCAGTACAGCTTTGACTTTGTTCTGAAAGTGTCATTTTCAAGAAATTCTGTTCAGTCAGCATCTATTTTAAGACATAGTCTATATTGCCAAAAGTACAGGGACATCCCTCCATATCATTGAATTCAGGTGTCCCAATATTATTGGCAATATAGTGTATTATCTCCGCATGTTGCTCAGCTTCCTTCAGCCTGTTTACTTCCTCACTTGTCATGATCTATGAGCTTTTGACCATTAGACCAAACTAACAGAGTCAGTGATATAATAAAGCAAGGTCAGTTTGAAGTGCTACATACATTTTACGTATTTGGATATTTACTGGTAGTAAATGACTCAAGAGGTTTTAGCTGGTGAAAAGATCCATTGTGCAGGGAACTGAAGGGTTGAATTGAGGATTTAATTTGGCATTTCATGGTGTGAGTGAGTAGATGAACTGAATGACATGCAGATAAGTGTCTGGCCTCCTAAGTTTTATAAGCCTGAGGAAACACATGAGTAGAGGGGCACATCCCCCCAATCATCCACATGCCCCCATGTTTGACAGAGGTGTAATTCAGATAAGGACCCCCCTCCCCCATGACAGGATTACAGACTGCTGCTCTGTAGCAGCCACCGCCTGTATCAAACAGTTAAATATGTTTATATATCATCCATGTAACCACTTTTATTCTTTGTCTCACTTCCTCATGTCTTCCTGCACACTTTAACTTTACACTTTATCTCCAGGAGGTGGGGTGTTTGGTGCACATATAGAAACAGGAAACACAAATGCTGACTTGGCTTTCAATATGAATAAAACAATCACATGGTCATGAACATGACCATTGCTGTATTGTTATGGAGTATGTACATAAAATGCTTCCCACTTTTGAGTTTTTTGATGTTATGGATTGCTAAGTGTGAACTGATTAATAAGAAGAAATAATGGAACAGAAAGAACAGTAGATTATTGTCCCGGTGGTGCAGTGGCTCAGTAGGACAGGCCTCTGTGCCTGTGATTGGAAGGTCACCCAGTCAAATCCTGTCTTTGGCCAAATTGTCACATGTCCATTGAATCATTGAGCAAGGCCCTTAGCCCCCTCCCCCCCCGCCCCAAATGCTCACTTCATCATACACTTATTACCTTGAGCAGTACCGCCCCTGGCCAAATTGGGGCCCTAAGCAGAATTTTATTTCGAGGCCCCCTCCCCCATTACAAAAAAAATGAGTAAAAAAAAAAATCCACTAACAATCTTTTCCTTTTCCTGTGCACTCTTTCCTAAC
>JAODKC010000016.1:13806727-13822301 GCA_026777985.1 Mormyrops attenuatus
CTTCTCCCTCATTTGGTTTGTATGTTCTCTTATCTTTCCCATGTTGATGGATGACTAAGGGAATTTGGTCTCTGTGTCACCTCATGTTCATATCCCTGTTAACCAGGAAGTCATGGATTACAGCTTGAAGGTTCCTATTCTCTCCACTAAACTCAAAGATGTATAATTTGCAGGGGAGACATGCTTCAGTTACATTGTGTTCACTATAATTTCCAGGGGTGCCAATAATCATGGCACATGTGTTTTTGTTAAAGATAACTATTTCTTGATGAAGGATTTCTTTTTTCTTGGAGTAAATTTATGCTAATGAAAGGTTGGATTTTTCTCAATTTCTCAGTGTGACACAAAGCTGCTTCACCTAAAGGTGGATTTTTTCTAACCCTTTTTACAAATCTTTACAAGGGGTGCCAATAATTGTGGAGGACACAGTATATTGTTATTTGAACTACTTTCAAATTCTAATTCTGAAATAAAGACATTTGACATTTAAGAGTTCTACTGATGAAAATTTATTAATGGAAATTAAATTTCCTTTAATTAGTACATCTAAATAGTACAGAGCCCTTCTAGACAGCTGGCATTGAATCACATGTTTGTGCTGTGTTGGTTTAACCCGCGTCCGCATTTCTTCAGCTGTCTCTTGTGATGTTTGTTTTCAGACAGTGTACTCCACAGTTCAGAAGCCCAGGGCCCAACCCTCCCCATACATTGAAGCACTCTGAAGGATCACTGTGAAATGTCTGCAATATGCACATTTAATACATCAGTGTCTCATAGTAGCTGCAATCTGTTATTTAATAAAAATATAGCTGCATTTAAAGCCAAAACTTTCTATAAACTTTCTTTAAGTTATAAACTCAGTCTGTGGTTCGATATATAGGGCATGTTTCCTGTACCATCAGAAAAATTAAATACTTGCACCCTAATAAACTATGATCCAATCCCTGCATTGTATTTTATTTCTTGCTGTCCTGACAAAAGTCATTTTCATGTCCCATAGTGATTAGATGTTGAATCTGTGTACCCAAAGGAATATTCTAGACAGCATATTGACATACAGTAGTGTTTGGTAAGCTACTGTGAAAGCATAGCTTTGAAAGCTACCACTTACTTCACACTGGACGAACTTAAGCTACAGCAGAGCTACCTTAGGGAGAAATCTAATGAATCTACTTGGAAATAGTAGCGAGTAGTGAGCTACTTTGTAAAAGAGCGATAAAATTGGCAAATTACAACAAATTGCCACATGCCAGCTAAAAATGACACTCAAATTGAGTTTATTGCAAAAAGTGCCTTAACTAAAACAGTCTTCAGTTTGCACCTACACACAGAAACAGAAATAATTTCGGTTGTCGCTTGTCTCTTCGGCATGTATATTAAGCTCACAATTTTAGACAGGTGAAATGTAGGTGCGTGTAAGCCTGTGAGAATTAGTGGAACAGATCTCCAGCACTCAGTCAAATGCACATAAGCTTGAACACTGGTCTAATCAAAATATCATTTGCTTATATGACACGTGATGTTTATGCATGATGTTACTCTATTTTAGTAAAGTGGTATATTAGTACTGAGGAATTTTTGGGTTTTAAAACAAATGGCCCCCTCTCTCTAGGGGAATACAACGTTTACTTTACCAAAACAGACCCCACTTTCTCTAGGGCGGTGTCTCTAAACAACTTATAAACGCATGGGCCTCCCAGGCCTCAGAATGATAATTCACAAAACTTCAGCTTAAACCGTTCCCTGTCTCCTTTTCCCTATTCAATTTCCCTATCTTTTCATCTTTTTTTCATCCTTTATCTTTTTTACCTATCCTTAGGGCGGCCGCTTCAGTGCAGACGGGTGTCTCCCTGTACCTCCACCAGGTGGTCGTGTCCCTGGGTCTCTTCTCCGATACTGTTTGTGAAGTCAGATTATGTTGTGGTTCTTTCTTTCACTGCCAATCAGAAGTCAGTCAGAAGCCGCTTGCGTAGATCTTCAGATTCAGTCTTCATTGCAACAGCGAGGTTACAAGCAAGACTGGACACCCTGCAGAAGTGAGTCCCATGCTGAATTACACTGATTTTTATACACTTTTAATATCTCTCATCAAGATATTTCTCAGAGGGGATGTCCCAAGCATCATCTTTCTGGACCATTTGCAGTCATTGTGCTTCCTTACCAGGGCTCAGGTATTCTGCCCCTATTTGTCTTTACTGTTATTCCCTGCCTTTTTGTGTCCAATTACTTCTCTGCCCCTATATGATAAGCCTGATAAGCCTCCACAATGTTTTATAGTCTTGGCAGAGCGCCTATAACCAGCCAAGGACATTACAGGGGGACTCGAGCAAAACCCCCAGGGCGTACTGTGAGAACCCAGGTGTCTTCTTCAATGATGACCACGCAGTCTTACTCTTGGCACTGTCAGCTGGCCATAAATTGCTTAGCTATATAGCCAATAATATTCTTCTGTATTCAACATACCGATAATGACCATATTCATACTACGGAAACTAGCAAAGGAAACTTAAAAACAAAAGGTGCAGATACAAAGTTATTATGGTTACATCATGCAGCAGTAATTAATTGATCTGCTTTCTCTAAAGGTTACAAGCTGATGTATGCCATACACACTGTATGGCATACATCAGCTTCTGGTTACATCTTTAGAACATGCTAATGATTGCATTCTCTTAGAGTTATGTTGTGCTATATAATATTCCACAGTAATACTCACTGCTTTTGGCAGCCTGGCAGATGCATTGCCTGGGAGCCATCACAGCGGTCAGGATGAAGGACAAAAGGGGTCAAAGGGGGTTCAATTACCACCCATAGAGAAGCAATGGGAAAATAAAAATAGTCTCTTTCCTTTTATGACTCAAAATTGTTTGTAATTTCAGTAGTTAAGCACTGAGTAAGTTAATAGAAAAAATTATTTAACTACTTGAATCACTATATAAATACACTTGTAGTTTAACTACCAGCAACTTACTGCAAGATGTAGCGCCTTTCACAACAGAGTCGTCCCCAAAGCGCTTTACATGGATGTGTTGTGATACATTAAACATCATTAGAGAAAGTAATACATCATGGGAAAAAGAAAGGAAAGAAACTAAATAGAGAAAGCCAGATGACAACAGAGGATTGCATGTAGTTCACTACTCCCCAACACGGTTTAATGGAAACTAAAACACTGAAGTGTGGTGACTTTGCTGCTCCTCGTGTTTGTAGAGTCTGTAGATTCAGTTTGATCAGGAGACCCTGGGGATTTATGTTGAAACTTCTGCACCGTGGCATAGATGGTGTCCGATTGTGGGGCTTTCTGAAGTGAGCTCGTTCTGATGACATCATACATTGTTGTTACGGTGGCCACAGTAGGCTGATGTGTGTCCTGTTGAGACAAGAGTATATATATATATATACTTTGGCCTCTGAAGGCAGAAATAGCGGGAGGGAAACATCACGATTCCATGTAGTGACTGGCTATTGACTCCCCAAGTTGGAAAAGAAATAAACTGAATCTATGTGAAGTTAAGTATCTAACTGGACACAATGGCTTCTTCCTTTCACACTGCTCACGTCATTCTCCATTTTGTTATTCTGTTTTTAATAGAAACAATAAAACTTGAACGGAGGAGTAATGTCAGAGTATGGGGGGAAGGTTACCTCGGTATTGGAATAGATTTGTTCTGTAAGGACAAGAAAAACCTGATTAGTTAATGCACACAGACACAGAGACACTGAAAAACATACGAATTCACACAAATCATTAAATTTAAAACAGGCACATATGTCAGCAGGTTATTCTTTAAGAACTGACTTAAATGTAATATACTGTATGTAAAAAATGAAATAAAATGTAAAACTTGTAAATAGGAGGTTCGCTGCTACATAAATATAATACTTGGTGTTGCTGTTATGGTAAATATTCAATTTAAAACACGTTACCCTGGATAAAACATTTGCTTAATAAATATATATGCAAACTTATTACGTCACACTTTTTGTTGACATGTAGACGCTGTACCTGTGTGACGCCCATAAGCCCTCCTACTGAGAAGAAAAGTCACAAAAATCACAGTGGTGATAGCAATAAGGATGACAGTGATGAGGAGATTCTGAGTATACTTCTGTGTTTGCATCGAGTGACCTGCTGAAACACACACGGGTAAACAAACGTTCAGTTCTTATTAAGCTCACACACTGATACAAGCACATGCATTCAGACAGAGACATGCATGCATGGCAACAAATATTCTCACATACATACAGGAAAATGTATATGCACAAAAACTGTTTTATATACATACATACTTATGCACATATATTCATGTAAAGACAGACTCACACATACACCTGACACATACCTACGTATAATGGACAGAGATCTGAGATCCTCACAGTTGCATTGGCCCAGCTGACCTGGTTGCTATGGTTACATAATATAAAGTCCTTCATAAGAGACAGGGAGAGGGCAGGGCTAGCGCCCTCTACCTGAGAACAGGTGTGGCTGTCACAGGTGGTGGTTAAGGACATATTGTGAGCCATGCAAGTAAGCGTCACATTGCAGGAGTTTGGGTTGGAGAAGTTGGAGTCGACCCTGAGGAGAGGAGGCGCCACTCGCTCTGTAACAACAACAGGAGAAAACCAGCTAATGTTACCCTTTGGGAGAACCAGGGGAGATGACCAGAATGGTATTCCCCCTTTCACTCAGCATGTGGATACTCTCTAAAGAACCTTTGCTGGATCAGTTAGGAATCGGGACATATGTGTTAAAGCACCAAATAACACAAATTATGAAAATATAGACACTTGTTAGGGTGGCAGGATGACTATAGCACTACTCCCACCCCATGGGGTACCACAGGCTTGTGCCCTGTGATACTTGGGATAGGCAGCAGGCTTCCTGGGCCTCTGACCAGGATAGGTTATTAGACAATAGATATAAAAATGCATGATATAACAATAACAAGATTTTCAACTTATATAGCAATGCTGTTGGTACGCAGTAGTTCAGGGTTACATTCAGTGTCAGGCTATATGTGTGTGTGCAGTTTTCATGACGTTCTTGGTCCCATGTATATTTCAATCAACTGTGATTCATTTGTAGTAGTGACTAAATTGTTTTATGTGAGTGAATGACTGAATGTGTCAATCTATGTAATTATTTTGAATGATCCGTTATGCAATCCAATATGTTCCTATATGAAATCCAGCCATCCATTTTCTACAACTGCTTATCTGATACTGAGTCACAGTGTTATCTAAGAGCCTATACCAATTAGCAAAAGGCCCAGGGTGGGGGATCAACCGGACTAGATACCAGTCCATCATAGGGCACCCCCAATGCACACATAATGTGGGAAATTTAGGGAAGCCTATTCCCCTAACTGCATGCTTTCAAACTGTGAAGAAAATGCAAATGGAGTCGTGGTGTAAAGCAAAAGAGTCAGTCTTTGATACACCTGCCTATTATAAACATGAATGTTATGTGTGGGGGAGTCCTCTGACTCTGAAGAAATGTGATATCCCACCTTGGACTGAAAGAAGGAACTGGGTGACATGCTCATACTCATTCATATCCATAACTCTGGCTATGTACAGTCCATTGTCCATCTCAGTCAGGTTATTCAAGACCATTGAAGAGGTTTTTGAGTCAAACTCCAGTCGGTTCTTGTAATTCCTTTGTACTTTTAACTCTTTCTTTTCAAAGTCATATTTCATTAGGCGTATTGATGAATTCAGTATCCAGGCGATGCTTTCCATTTCCATTGCTTCATGTCCATTGGGGGTCAGCTGGACAGACGCTCCCCTTAAAACAAACAGAGCAATCTCCCCACTGTAGGCTAAACACAGAAAGGCAAATGTCAAGAAACAGGTCATCACAGTTTGCTGTGTCATTCATGGGAAGAGACGTTAGAATGTATGTTAGAACCCTGAGGTCATATCATGTTTAAATGAGGGATTATTATAATTGTTCATACCGCAGTACTGTCCAATTCTCAGATCTGAAAGGTGGTGATTAATTTTCCATGATGCCAGGCGAATCACAGCAGTAAATCAATTCTGAGATTACAATGTTTAATTAACGTTACTCAATGGAAACTATAGATGCAAAGAAATTGCTACAGATCACTTAAACAACGACAGTGCTTCACGCTGAGGACTAGGGACTTATATCATGAAGAGATTTGTTGGTTAGTTAGATAACCTCAAATAGACCACCTCAAATCCGATAAGTTATCCAGCTAAGCAAGAAATCCTGCTTCAAGATCGAGGCCCCAGGACTTGTGGACAGTATTTAAATACCAAATTGATTTACTGATGTAATACAATTATAGTTCAGTCATACGTTACAGTTCTGTTTCACCTGCCTATATGAGATGGTATAATAATGGTAAACACAAGTCAGATTTTACCCATAATTCTGCTGAATACTAGGAGGAACATGAAGGTAAATTAATAAAACAATGGTTGAATGTATGTTTATGTTTCTCTGCCTCTACAGCTGTGCATTTAAAAACACACAATGGACTTTTTGGAGTGCACTTACAGGCTTATATTATCAGGACTGACACGGCACGGACCAGGAAAGCAGGCAAAAGAAAGCAGGACTGGGGCAAAATAAAGGGATTTAATAGGTACTTGAAGGGGCATAAAGAACAGACAGCCTCTGACGTGGACTTAAATACACTGAACTAACGAAGACAACTTGAAACAGTTGCTAAACACTGGGAATCCACAGGAGGGTAACGAGGAGGGCATGCCACAGGATGATTGGCACAATCTGGGTGTGACATATATCATGGTTACTGCACATTTGGCATTACACGTTTGTACATAAAGGCTGGCCTTTTGGCTTAGCAGCAGGCAGTTTGCATTTAACACCTGCATGGCGTATGGTCTTAGCCATAGACTATTTCACTGGTTTACTAGGTTTTAGTTTCCTTTGTACTTTATGGTGTGCAAGATAAATTTTGTGACGCTGACCACAGAAGTAACTTCAAAATTTTCACAACACATAAGGTTTTTTGAGAAACGGCCAATTTTGTTATAATTATTGTAAAACTTGTGCAGTCCAAACATGGGTATTTCGCAGAACAATGGCCAACAAAAATCTGACTATAAAACAAATAAGGGTTGTCTTTTATGAATATTTTGATACTGATTTAAGAAATGCAATTTTGCTTTCACCCATAGATTTTCAGTGATGTCATTTTTAGGATATATTGATAGTATTGTGGCAAAGGGCGGACCGAGGCATCACAGGAAGCAGGGAAACATGTTCTTTATTAGTAGTCCTTATAAGGACTACATCGGGCACCCAACGAGCACCAAAACCCCCATTGCACATAGGAAACACAAGGTTGTCAGACGCCGAACTGTAAGACACATACACAGTGGGGGATTTACGGAAGCTGATTACACACGAGGATCAGACCGGGAAGACACAAGACACAGGTA
Organism: Mormyrops attenuatus; assembly: GCA_026777985.1. Taxonomy (NCBI): domain Eukaryota; kingdom Metazoa; phylum Chordata; class Actinopteri; order Osteoglossiformes; family Mormyridae; genus Mormyrops; species Mormyrops attenuatus. The sequence continues at coordinate 13,814,171 of JAODKC010000016.1, forward strand.
AACACACGCGCAACAATAATGAATGGTAACCATTACCATTAACACTAAGAACACAACACAACAAGGGCTATTTACACTTGCATGCAGGGCATGCTGGGACATGCACCAATCAGGCCAGACGGCACTTGGCTCACCGACGCCACAGTATATAATTCCGTATGAAGAATGTATGACCATATTTCATAGTAATTTAGGAAAAAATATTTAAAGTTTATTTCTGAAAGATTTTAAGAGTTTAAAGAAGGGCACAAAGTACTATAAGTGTGTTTTGCCAGAGTTTACAGGCTGTAACATGTTTGAACATGTAGAGATTAGTTCCTGCTCTCTCTGATATGGAAAAAGGATATCAAGGCCAGCGGAGTCCCAGTGTGCTGCCTGACTTCTGCTGGACCCTTAAGAGGGACGTTTCTGAGGCCAAATACAGCAGAAAATCATACACTTCTACCCTGTAGATGAGTCACATGCAACATGCACATACACTGTAAAATATGTGTAGCATAAGGTTTAATTGTGTGTCACTCAAAATTCTTGTGTGACAGGTAAATTCTCTTTAGATATTTGAATTCAGCACAAACAATGCTATAAGATTAACCTATTTTGACAATAGAAAGTAAACAAAAAGAAAGTAAAAATTTGTTGATTTGTTTTTAGTGTATTAGCTGTGGCTTGGGTCATATATAACCAAAATATGTAATAGTAGTAGGCCTGGGCGGTACCTAATTTTTCATATCAGTCAGACAGTACACCACAGTATATGGTATTTCAACTATATTTTAAAAAGAAATGCTAATCTGGTATTTCGAAATCCCCATATACAGTTTCACCAAATGGATATACCGTGGTATACTGTGTTTCTAAATTGTAAATCTTCTCATAAGTATGTTTTCGGTTCATAAATGTGAAAATTATGTCTTCAAGTACAAATGTGTATGCCAAACGTACGGTAATTGTGGTATATATGGGTTAATTCACTCTATGCCATGCACTATTCATTTATAAACGCACACAATGTGTCACTCAAAATTCTTGCGTGACATTCTCTGTGGAGACAGGGAAGCAAAACTCCGGATGCATTCGCCACAGACCTCTGCTGTTACGCATGCCGAGTAACACACTTCATTCACGCATTGAAGGAAGTGCTGGGCCTTCATGCCTTTATCAGGGCATGGATGCTGCAGTGATTCCACCAGCACCTTCAGCTGCAAGTGCTAGCAAAATTGGCTGACACTTTGGCCGAAGCACAAGGGCCCAAGGCGATCTTATCTCCGCCAACAACACCACACTGATCAGCAACCAAGCTGAACCGTCTACTGCAGAGCTGCATCAGTGACACCAGAAGCACCATGTTCAAGTCTTTGCCCACTGAAACGCCACCGCTGCCGTGTCATTAAGTGGGCTGGTTGGGCCACGAGCGGGGTCTCCACATAGTCCTTCCAGGAATTGACTAACGAGTTCCAACATGACGGGAGACAACCAAGGTCCGACTCCCGTCCATCACCAGCATGAGGGGAGGGAAGGAGGTGGCTCCATATCTTGCTGGCAGGACAGACCACTGAGCAGGAAGTGTGGCTTGCGCAAATGCAGAACCTCTGTATCATAGGGCTGGTCCTGCTGCGTGAACTTGGTTCACACATTGACGCACCCATGGCTACTTGGCAGCAGAACTGACAGACATAACAGCAGACTGCGGCTGGGACCAGCTTGCTCCCAACTGTTCTAGCCACCTCCAATGCACAGCTAACCCCATGCAGCGCAAAGATGACAGCACAATGGAGAAACCCTCCCAGGAAACAGTGCAGGCAGGCAGCCCATGAGCCATGGCAGTCAGGCAGCATGGACCTGACACCTGAGCAGTGGCGCTGGTTGAAGACTCTGCTAGATGGGCACCTGGACATTTTCTCAGCTTGAGACAAGTGCAGCCCCACTGGAGATACCCAGCCCATCTGTCTGCAACCTCAACTGCTAGATTACATTACCTGGTTAACATGGTTTAGCTCCTTCCTCCTCTGAAATGCTTATTGGCCGATCAGTCTGGCTCCAAATGCCCGATTTAAGACTCTGGGTCTCTGGCACTTATAATTGATAGTATTCGGGCTCCGCAACATCCCCACCACCTTAAAGAAGGGGTGCGAGTGCTAGCTCATACCCCACAGAGACAGTGTATCATCTACCTGGATGATCTGCTTGTAGACAATGCTTTCTGCTGTGCACTGACCACACATTCCTCACCCGGTTGCTTTGCGTCCACAACCCTGAAGATCAGCTGGTGCACTATGGTAGGTGGAGGCCCTCAAAGGATACACCTTCGAGGTCTAGCACCAGTGGTGCAGGCTCCATGGCAATGCATAAGCTCTTTCATGTTGCCACTGCAGTAGGAGGAAACTGGCTATTGATCTGCAGTGGCTGCGGGTGGAGTAGGCAAATGACCTGATGCCAGCCCAAGGTTGCCTGAAGGCAAGGATGTGACAAGACTGAAGGGAGGTCTCTGCACTCTGAGGCACAGGTGTTTGGTTGGATGGGAGTTACACATGCCTGTGTAGCTGGAGTTACTGAAGGAGTCAGGTATGGAGTATGGTGCCAGAATGACGAAAGGCTGTGTTCCTGCACAGGGATCGTATAGCCCTGTATCACCCCCTGGCCAGAAATGACCGCCCTGCAGCAGCCGGGGACAAGGACACCCCAGAAGAAGGAGTTACATCCCTGAGGACTTTAACATTCCAGTCGTGGTGACAATGCCAACTTCTAGCATGGTTGTGGGACTTTGTGATGGGCTTGGGAGTCGCCGGCTATGGCTGACCCCTTAAGTGAGGGCAGTGTGACACTGCGAGGTTAGTCGATAGGACCAGCTGTGCTAGCATACCTTGTACCGCACTGCAGAAATCTGCAAACAGTGTAAAGGATTATATATATTTATATACAGTATAGTAATTGTTGTGACTGTGCAATGGTAACAGAACAATGTGTGTGTGTGTGTGTGTTTGTTAGCATGTAACCATGAGTGCATCTGTAGAGTAAGTTGTTCCGTGTTTGTACCGCTGCTTAGGCAGATTTGCGGTGTGAGGTGATAAACAGTATTTCTCCCTTCTTAAATGAGCATCCGTCTCCTAATTTAAAATACACCACACAGTCACAACAGTATAATGCACGACTTGTCATGCATTCACTCTTACTTAGTGAGTGTTCTGTAGGAAAAGATCAGTATTTTGTCTATTGAGCCCTATTTTGTGTAGTAAAGCATCATAAAAAAGACATACCTTACAATGTACAGGCCATAGGTTTTACTGTCCACTGTAACATGCCTGATGTGATAGTTTGGCTCAAAAGGGAAAAAGAGACAGATGACAGAGCAAGGACTTTGCTGTTTGCCACAATAAATGGAGGATAGTGTCATCATTTGCAGTCCAATCTGGGTTTATATGTCTGATAAAAAGTTATTGAAACTGCCATTGGCCGTACCTGTTAGTCTAAGTGTACTGAAATATTTTGTTTTAGACCCTTTTTGATGGAATAAATTTAACATCAAATCTGTCTTTGCTGCAGCTAAACTCCTTTGTGTTACAATCTAGCACGATAGCTGATAATTAATGAAAAAGTGATTCATCATCACATGATGAATTTTGCTTCTGCTTTTGGTTCTGTTATATTTATATTGACTTGCTAAGACTATAATAACCATACCATTAGCTCTAACGCAGAAATGTTCCTCAAAATACGCTCTTTACCTCAAAATTCGTTCGCTCACTCTAATCTTCATCACGCCAATAACCTCTCCCTTGGAGAAAAGTTTGTACTCAAAGGAGATTATATAAGCAGTCTTCTAGAGATATTACTGCTGGACAGTTGGATGTTACAAATGTAATGCACTCTCCTTTTTGAGGGGGTAGCAGTAGCCCTGTAGGGTTCTACGTGTCAGCTGGCTCATTGCACCCACTACTACTCTTGGAGATGAGAGTTACAAGCATAACCGCGTATGATTTTGTTAAGCGGGGTGCAGCCTGCACTCATATCACCAGAAACCACAGTACCGTCTCATGACACAGTTTCTCCTTTTGGGTGCGGAATAATCAACTATTTCAGTTCCACTATCCGTGACGTCACCCATGATAGCTGCCAGTGAACACTGTTTCTATACATTACATTTTATCTTGTATTGTTTATCACCCCAACTTTATAAAGCTCTGTAGTAACTGTGCAAGACAGACATTTTAAGGTTTAAGGTTAGGCTTAAGAGAAATCTTAGACTGGGTATGTGCGAAAAGAGGATTAGCGGAATTATTTGCTCAAACTCTCACTCTGCGTGCAGTGTCTAGCCCAACCGCAGTGGTCTGTGAACCCCCTCATCTCCCCCCACTTCCGGTGTAACAAATAACACTTGAAAATGGTGTTCTCGTGAACTCTGTTCGTTTGCTTTTCGAATTCTCCCAGATGGCTTATTCATTATTCAGCTGGTCTACCACTGCCCCCTCTCTGCAAATATACTGGAAAACTGTTAGAAAACACTAACAATAATAATCTCTGTGAAGCTTTCAAAAATGAAATTTGTCAAGCAACATTACCAGGTTTGATTTTCGTAAAGAGTTTGAACCTATTTGTTATATTGCAAGGCTTTATAGGAGTTTTGTGGCAATATAAGTGATCCCACACTTCATATCAACAGGTTAAAGAAAACTGTGATAAAATGAGACATAGTGTCAAAAAAGAAGAAAGAAATAGAGGCTGGACAGCACATTTCTCCCTGGGAAACCATCGAGGAGCTGGGATCAAAGCAACTAAGAGAAGCTAATCGCTGAAGTATCCAGTTTGAATGAACAGGACCCATCAGAATCCTTCTACCAATATTTTTTTCCAGACACACACTCAAAGACATTGTCTTCTCATGCAAAGTCTAAAACTAAAACTACAGCAAGTTCTTTAATGCCATGACAAGACAAATCAAAATTCTGACAAAAATTCATCTTTTAGTATTGAAAAGCATCCGTTATTCATCAGGGACATAGACACCCAAATTAGCACTGTGTATTGTAATACAGTACATAAAAATAAATTTAATTGAATTTCGAAGAATAGCCCATGATCATTTTCTTTTTTTGAATTACAACTCATTTCAAGATGATTTTTTCGTAAAATGAACTTGCGGATGTGACACTGAGTTCTAACAAAAAGTGAAATGAAACCCAGTCATTTCTGTAACTACAGTAAAGATCAGGGTTTCCACACTAACACTACAGAATGTATTTGTCCTCACAAACAGTCAATTCTTAGATTTTTTTGTTCCTCCCCAGAAATCACAGACATTCTTCAGACGTTTTAAGAAATAATTGAAGTATCATTTTGACAGGTATTAAGAAGTGGTAGGTTAGTAGTCATGTTTTCCCCAGCAGGTGTCACATTTAAATAACTGAAGAGACAATTTAGTTTGACGTTCAAAGATTTACCATTACTGTTATTAAATACCTACAGTCTTAGTTAGAAGGGAATTACCTACCTTGATTAAGGACAGCAAAGCGGAAGAGCAGACAAGTGAACGACAGAAACATTGTCCTAAGGTAGCAGTGTTAATGACTGCATCAGAGATAATGGAAATTTTATCCAGAGTTTCACATTTCATCTTCTTATACTCAACAGGAAGTGGGAGACTGCTAAGTTAGAGTGAGTGAGAGTGTGTAATTACAATGTGAGAGTGAAAATAACGTTGAAATATAGAAAGATATGGAGTAAAGAATGAATGAGAGACAGATATTTTAACCTTTGATCACTATATACAATGTATCTATCCATCTGCCATGGAGACCCTGGAGCTTAACCCAAGAAGCACAGGGCATGAGGCAGGGGACACCCTGGATGGGGACACCCTGGATGGGACACCAGTCCATCACAGGGAAAACATTCACTGTGGGCAGGTCGGTGTTACCAATTCACTGAACTTCATGTATTTGGTCATTGAGAAGAAACTAGACTACCCAGTCCAACCAAAAGGATGGTCTGGATACAGTGAGCAAACAAACCAGTGGGGGGAGCTGTTTCTAAGTCTATAGCCAGATAATATATCATTGCAAGTGAAATAAAGAATGGGCACCACTGACAGTATTTGGTCATTTGGTCAAGATCACTGGGAGGTATTTAAAGTGGTATAAAGATTTATAAGACGTGCATACTTTCAGGAGCATAAAACAAGGTTTATGTTAAATCGGGATATTGTGTCAGCTCCTCTCAGATGTGCTATAAATATCAAGGCTGCAATTTTCAAATATTTTCACCTTTAAATATTCAGCTGAATTTATTCCCTGAATATTCAGTTTTTGCTCAACATTACCGCTACCGACTTTTTGGAAATGAAAATTCTTGTTGTTCAGCAGTGCTGTTTGAACAGGCTTGACTCATCTTCACCATCTCTTCACTTGCACTGGTGCCATGCCGCTGTTTGAATTTTGATTTAACCATTTGCACAAGTACAGGTACATTGGAATGCGTCTTCTTATTTTATTGTACATATACCTATACTTATACACACACACACACACATACATTGTTTTCATTCATATATACACACAGAGTTGAAAGTGAATCTTGGGCCTATTAGTCTTTTGTCCCATCTGTTGTGACACAAAGGATATTAAGTTTATAAACATTACATGAGACAAACAGTCACAACGTCAAAAATTAGGTTTTTATTACATTGTGAGGGACAATAGTCCACACACACATGCACATATTATCTATATACTGTTTATAAGAATTCAAATGTAGCTGTAAAATGACAGTGGAATGACTTTATAGTCTATGCAGCAGTTTCCTGCTAACTGGCCTCCCCTGCACATACTGTCCAAGGCTCCTCTGTAGTCACTCAGAAAGCTGCCATGGTCCTGATGCTCACCAGCCCCTCTCTCAACATGCTAAAGCTGCCTCCATTTGCCACATATTGAGAATCCTGTCAATCAGTGGTGATTTCCCTATGATACCTATGAAGCCTTTATTCCCCTCATCAGATCATTTACTATCTCTGACTGTCTGTTATTGATTTAAAAGTATGTAAATATAACCAGGAAAATGACTCTGGGAATGACACCCAGCACTGAATAAATGGCTGATATAGATGGAGAGGGGAACTGGGGGCCTTCTCTCTTGACAAGTGGGTCAATCCCTCAGCAGGGCTGGTCTTTGTGGCTGTGATCAGAAGGTTGCAAGTTTAAATCCTTTGGTCTGGAGAACAGACACATCAGCCTTGGGCCCTTGATACCGAGAAATTGTGCAAAGGATAAATAGCTTACTTTGCACTCTGACCCCATTCGCCACTCTCACCTGTATGTGTGTGTGGGTCTTAAAAGAAGTGCAAGATGGAACAGGAAAAAAAACTCCATTGTAGTCATGTAAATAAAGCTTTATTTCATAAATCTGGCAGTTCCACCTTAAAGCAGCCCTCACAGCCTCCTGCTGCACATTGCTGTAGACACCAAAGCGCTGACCTCTGCATGCAGGATCATTTTGTTGATCATCAGTGAATGTGGTCAGTGAGGGTCAGGGTAAGCAGAGTGAGAAAATGTGTCGACACTTACATACATACACCTTTAATTCAGCTACGATTCTAATGATAAAACTATCAGTCCTCTTTACAAACATGGTCAAACAGAAAACTACTGAATATAAATGTGGAGAAACTGTGCCCATTTTAGCTGTAAAGTGTTCGCAGGCTGATAAAAATATACTATTTGAAGATATGTATCTAATAACTTTCCTACTAATATTTACTTTGTATCAGACCCTCCTCATAGGTTAAGGAGTTAGTTGGTTAAGTAGGTTAAGAAGAATCCGAAGGAGACTTATCTTTAGGACCCACTGACCCACCTAGTAATGATACAGAGATGTGTTATGAATTAATATTTTCAATTTACAGTGGCCTTCCAATAGAAGTATTGTTACCATGTTGGGTAAACTGGGGGGATACAGGCTGCTGTGTACAGGGATACAGGAGACTTATAGTCTGCCACCCATGGGTGCAGTTCCCCCTGTTTCTGCCCCTTGGACATGCTCTCTTTGCCTGTAATGAAAGAGCCATGGACATTCAGGTGATGATGTAGATAGGTTATAAATATTATGACTAATGAATGCTGTGATGAGATGAATTGATTGGCTG
>JAODKC010000016.1:13855278-13866305 GCA_026777985.1 Mormyrops attenuatus
GGGAGCTCAGGACGAGGAGACACTATATACACCACAGATGAGGGAGCAGACGAGAGGCACCTGGGATCATCCACACGAGGGCTGAAATGAGAGGCAGGGTTAAACGAGGAACATGTGTGGCTTGTTAGCGTCACACCACAAGGAACACGGGGGAAAAAGGCATGTGGGGTCCACCCTGGTAAAGATGTGTACTTAGGCTTATAATAAATTCATTTTTTATTGCAGTAGCATAATCTCACACTGAAAGAATTAGAAAAATCTAACCTTTTACTCAGGCATTTTTTTAATCCATCATTAAGAAATAATAATTTTTAACAAAATCATCAGTGTCACAATTATTGGCACCCCTAACATCTCTTTTAAAAGAAATGTAATTGAAGCATTTTTGTAATTCATACTTTAGTTTTTTTAAGTTGATCAGAGTGTCTAAGAAGTTTTAATTAGTAATACATGGCTTCCTGTTTCCCTGGGGTGTAAATATGACGTGACGCAGAGGCCCTTTCTCTTATCCACTCTTCAAAATGGGAAAGACAAGAGAACATGCCATTCAAGTAAGGCTGATATTTGTTGATCTCCATAAGTCAGGAAATGGCTACAAGAAAATAGCTACTCGCTTAAACTTGCCCAGATCTACAGTCAGAGCAATAAAAAAGTGTATAAAGCAACTGAAACCTTGACAAGCAAGGCTGGACGAGGACCCAAATTCATCTTGCCACCATGCACAGTGAGAAGGATTTCAGCAGGATAATGATCCAAAACATATGGCCAAGTCAACAGAGAAATGGTTCCCTAGCCCTCTGGGGTCTAGGGGTAGGGAACACATTTTCACTGAATGGGGCATGGTCACACACTTCATTCAATATCATAAACTTCATTCATGGCAAATAAATTATATATTTGTTTTGGCATTAAGCTCATCTTATTCTTAGTGTACTTTGTAAATATGTCAGATTTATGTGAAGTTTGTAATTTGACATCAAAGTATACACATTGCAAAATGCAGTTTGGAGCACTTGCAGAAACATTATAAAAGTACATAGTAAGCAATGGTGGAAGTTTGTTTTGATCCCAGATATCTGATCACCAAAGTCTTGGCTACATGAAGATGACTAAATGGTGTAGTTGCAACATTCAGTTGGATAAATAAATAAGAAGAAGCGAACTCATGTCACTATTTCTGGTCTCCTCCCATTGAATATGTACAGTAGGAGCTCTCATGTGTACAGTATGCATGAGCCATTCACACCTGGCCACATCCCCGCCCCCCTTTTATGGCACTGGATCGTGTTTCACCGTTGCAATGTTCATCAAATTACCATGGTTTAATTTTGACATGGTTTAATTTTTTGCCAATTTAACCTAATTTTAAAAACTTTAATACTTCCAACAACGGACTACAATATTTCTACAATAAGATTTCAGCGAGTTATGAACTGAAATACACGAGAAAGATACGCGGCATCGCAGATAATGCCGTCGATCCCAGAGGGTTAAATGCCTGGATCTTGGTCTTTATCCAGGACACCCTCAATCTCAGACACTAAGACTTCTCGCTAAGTCTCTCGAGAGCCCCAATCAGAGCCTCCATTGACTCCGCTAAGATCACGTCATCGTCGGCAAAGTCAAGATCAGTAAATCTTTCTTCACCAATGGACGCCCCACTGCTGCTGGACCCACGACCCTGCCCAACACCCAGTCCATACAAGCATTGAACAGAGTAGGAGCGATGAAACACCCCTGGCGAACCCCAGAATCAACTGGGAAGAACACAGAGGTTCTCCCTCCACTCAGTACAGCACTCACAGTACCAGTGTTTTGGCCGGCCATGATGTCCAGTAACTTTGCCGGGATCCCATGAAGTCTCAGAATGTCCCACAGGGCAACTCAATCAACTGAATCAAACGCTTTATGAAAATTGACAAAGGCTGCAAAGAACCTCTGCTGATATTCGCACTTGCGCTCGATGAGAACCCTCAGTGTCAGGATACAGTTGATGGTAGACTTCTTAGGTGAAAACCAGAATGCTCTGGTCGCTGACAGGGAAGCAAGTGATCACAGATCCTGGATCCAGGATGACCCTAGGAAGGACCTTACCTGGCACTGAAAGCAGTGTTATCCCCCTGTAGTTGCCGCAATCCAGGTGATCACCCTTCCTTTTCTATATAGGGACTACAAGTCCCTTTTTAAAGACAGTTGGAATGACGCCTGACTTCCAAATGGAAGCAAAGATTGTCTGCAATGCCAGGAGGACAGCCTTACCACCTACCTGGAGAAGTTCACCCCGGATACCACAGATCCCTGCGGCCTTCCCTACCCCCAGGTGATTCACCACCTGTGCAGTCTCAGTGAGATCGGGTGGTCCACAGCTGATTGGAGGATCTGCTTCGAGAACTCTGGACCCAGAGATGTCCAACATCCTAGCTGGAGGGTCAGCTTTAAACAACTGTTCAAAGGAGCCGGACCAGCGGGTCACTACTGCAGTGTCATCCGTAAGGACCGTTCCATCACCTGCCCTGACTGCAAGTCTCTGAGGAACAGATTCAGATGTTCGTAATGTTTCGATTCCTCTTTAAGCAGGACATGGGTATGGGCATGGACACCACAGATGGTGTGTCAACTGCTCACAGATTCATCTAACAGATGCCTCCTTATCTGCCCTCAAAGCCCTCACAGCCATCCTCCTCAGTTCCTGGTACAGACTGGAGTTGCCACTGCTACTCCTTTCGATAATATTCAGGGTGCCCTGGGAGACGAAATACGTCCTTCTGGGAACAATGGCAACACACAACCCTCTGCAACCAACACAATCGCACCACCAACCTCCAAAATTGTTTCCCTGCGAGTTGGAGGACCGCTTGCAGGGCCAGATACAGTTTAACGTCATGCCCAGGACAGTAAGTATGTATTTTAATTTAGAGAACAATTTTCACACAATTTCACATCCTTTATTCGTTTAGATTTATTTCTAAAAATACATACCATGTTTGGTATGTAAAAATACGCACCAAACGTTTTGTAGACACTCAAGCAGAATCTTGCTGAGGGCACGAGAACACCCACGGCTAGCCCTGGACAGGACTGTCCTGGAAATAGGAATACTATGCTGTCCTTTCCACCAAATGTAGTTAATAATGTTTTCTGTCTTTGTTTGACTACCTGCAGTTTCTATTTTCCTTATGTATGTTCCTGCTGGGACAGATCATTAGTCGTTTTAAAAATATCCCATATGACTTTTATGCTGATGATATTTTTTTGTATCTTTTTAATCTGATGTCACTGACAAATTCCTCAGGATTATTGAATTTCTGCATGGGTGATCATTTTTTATGTTTAAATTAGGCTGAACCTGAAGCCCAGTGTTTTCCCCCTGATAACGCTATTCCTGAGATGAGCCAGACACTTGGAATTTTATCACTCTCTATTAAGGCATACTTAAGGAATCTAGGTGTCACTATTCATAGTTTCTTGACTTATGCTTCACACATCAGGCTGATTAAGTCATATTTCTTTCATCTAAGAAACATTGCTAAGTTGAAATCAATTGTGTCCAAACATGGACACGCGTGTGTGACCTAGAGGAGCAGGAGGCTGAGACCATGGAGGCTCCCTCAGATACTCTTATCCATCCCACACAATCTCTTAAAGACCCGGGGTGTCCGAGCCTGTGAGGACTCTGGAATGCTCTTCCAAAGGCCCTGCGATCTGCAGACTCGGTCGACAATTTTAAAGGCCTGCTAAAAACTCATTTGTTTAGACACTAGAATGTTTGTTTGCTTTTATGTATGTTTTCTCTTTGTTTTACTGGTTTTGGATTTCATTTTATATATTTTTCGGTTTTAACATGTAAAGCACCTGTGACTTCGTGCCACTGAAAAGAGCTCTATACAGTAAGAAAAGTTTACCTAGTGATTTATAAATATTTGAACTGTTTGTAAAACACAGAAGAGTCTTACACTAACTTGCAGTTAATTATCTTTATTTTCGTTTGCACAAAGTACAATTTAAAAAGAGAAACCAAAGCTTAGGAAAAAAAATACATTTAATGCCAATAGAACACATTTTGTTAATAATGGTGAGGCAGAGAGAAATGAATGAATGAATGAATGAATGAGTGACACTTGATTGATCCCCATGGGGAAAGCAAGAAAGGTTACTGAGGACCTCTGCAGTCCTGTTACTTATCACTGTGGAGAATGCGGGGATGCTTCCTTTGACGATGCCTAGACCAGAATTGCAGCAAATGTTCTTCAAATGGGTCCTCATGAAACATATGCCTATGGTAGAGGTAGAACTTCTCCAGGAAGGATAGGTGCCCATTCTTACATTGGGCTGGAAATATGTGCACCATGTCAGCACCGTAAGCTTCTTTCAGTTTCTCTTGCAACTCTGTAACTGTCTTTGTCTCCAGTGTTTCTGTCGTATTCACATTCTCGCCCCAGTGTGCCTTTGACATCCATTTTCCATCCTTTGTCTCACAGCAGAAAGCCGTCCACATCAGCTTGGGGATGTTCACTCTGTCCGCCAGTGTCTGACTGCCAGGAACAGCTCCAGTCACCACATAAGCCTCTATGTTTCCATTTGTATCGCTGCAGTACGTGCTCATTGAATCTGTAACATTATTCTCCATTTGGTTCCATGCGCCTCTGTTAAAGGCTACATTCTGAGGGACAACATTGGTAAGAGTAAAAGTGGAATTTGCTGTGTTTTGATCACTGGCATGTAGTTTTGGGAAGAGGTGTCCCTTGTTAACATTTCTTGTATTGATTGAATTTTTGTAATCGCCTAAAGTAGCTTGGTTTTCATACTTGTTTGCTAGCATCATCTCTTTCTCTGGCTCTTCAAGCTTTGGGGACAAGAGCAGAGTTTTACTGACAAGTCATTTTAAGCAAACACAGCTGTAGCATTGTGACAGACAACAAACCAACATTGTACAGATCATTTACATAATCTGACAGCATGTGCCGAATAATGAGCTGAGTGCTTATTACAGTTTATCTCAATTGCTTTGGAGCATTTCTCAAATGGAAATTAACATTTCCAAAACAAGTGTAATCCCCACACCATAATGTCACTTCTGCACAGCAGAACATCATTTCTCATTGCTTTGCACAAATTTCCAAATTTTTTTGTACATATATGCAAATAGTTTCATACAATTGTCATCATTCGGCACAATTTTCAGTTGCTTTAGTCTTGTTGGTCAAAACAGATTATGTAGTTTCCCAATGTAATAATTTTACATCCAAAACGATATATGTATGTGATCATCATGTTACTGTATACCACATGCAGAACAGTTAACCAAGCTTTCAGAATGATTTAAAAATATATTCCATACATTGCAGTGATACAGCATTATTGTGTTTTTGGTTCCCACAGTGCATGATTTTATTGTTATTTTGTTGTTTGTCGTGTTATGAAGTGCTGTGTGACTTTTTTGTTTGCTATTGTACTGTGTCTTGAGATCTGAAGTTTCATGTGCGTGCGAGTGCTTTTCTTGCCAGTGAACTTTATACACTATAATGTAGAGCCTTGCAATGTTGAAACTGGTGTCTTTGACATGAATAAGTATCACTTTGCTAAGGAAAATGATCAGCCAGTGACAATGAGATTGTGGGAACCGACTATCATTCAGAATTGTGGCGCTCAGCAGCAGACTTACACTGACATACTTACACTGACATTTTGACAATATATCTAAGCATTTTGACTCTGATGGTTTAAACGATGCTGATTGTATTTCTCATTTTGGTGGCACTGACTAATTCATTGGTGGAATTATTTGCTTTTGAAACATGAGTTAATCGTTTTGGGTAAGTTACCAGCTTTTGTAGCTAAACCATAGTGTTGTGCTATATGCATGAATTGTATTGAGAAATGCACTGATAGTACTGAGAATGTTAAGCATGTTTCATGAAATATGCCAAAGCAATCAAGAATAACTGTAAAAAAATCTGTCCTTTAAATGATACTTTGCTTTTGATAGCAAAAATGAAATTTTGCACAGAAGCATATGCAACAGGATAGATCACTCTTCAGACATTTGAAATATATTAAAATTACCTGTGGCTCAATATACCATTGTCCCACTTTGTTTCTTGTAGTGTTTTCATTTTTCCCAATGAATTTATAGGCAGAAAACACAGGGATCCTGTTGCTTGTATCGTACAGCGTAGCAAACCTGTACGTGTTATAGAAAAATTGGCATATTACTTTATAACGATTCTGATCTTGAACATATCCTCCTACAAGAATGCCGGCTATCTCTGGTGGTGTTTTATCCAAAAAAAACTGCTCACATTCCGGAACATCACTGAACTCGAGCACAACATGCGGTGCAGTGAGAGGCAAAGACAGCACAATGAGAGACAAAAGTGCACCTTCACACCCATACATCTTCTACTCCTAAACTGATGGAACAAGCAAAGTAAGACCTCTTACTTGAGATGTACACTATGCGTGAGCGTCTCTCTGCTGTTATTATAGTCTCAGAAAGCACAGACTCCACCTACCCCCCAGCCCCATTCTCTTCAAAATTCATCAACCACAAAATATTGATGTCATATCCTTCGTATCTCACCAAAGAAGGTTAAAAGTCTTAGAATTAATTTTTAAATGTGATCATTGACCTTTCGGACATATGATCCTGTGTTTTCCAACTAATGGACACTAATGGAGGGCTGACAGTCTTCTGAGCCCCAGGCTTTTTATGGTGAGGAATGTTTTTCAGTCCGTTGCTCTCAGATTATGGAACAATCAACTGGCGCTGAGATCAGTTGAATCAGTTGAATTGTTTAAATGTTAGCTCAAGACAGTTATTGGTGGCTTTGTTATATGTATTTTATTTTGTTTTATATTCCCTTCCTGTACAGCCCTTTCTGATGTTTGTCTTTGAAAGGTACTATATAAATAAATTTTGCTCACTTTCTTTTACCATAGACAGGCCTCTCACAGGTTATTTGCTTATGCCTTTCCTTTGAAAAGAAGCAAAGAATGCTGGATGGTTTATTTCTTTATATGGGTCTTTAACCACTAACCACAAATATAGTTAAACTAACAAGCTGTCACGTCCCGATCGTATCTCTCCTTCTGTGTACCTCGTTAACCACGTGTGGAGTCCCCATGTTACCAGCTGTTCCTAGTCCTGTCTGATTAAGTTTCTGTATTTGAGTGCTTCCCTGTTAGTCTTTCCCCAGTCCTGTCATTGAAGTTTTCCCTTTTGAGCCCCGTGTGCCTTGCTGTTCTCCTCATTAAATCCCGTATTCACCCGATTTCCCGACTCCTGCTGCTGCTTCCCTGGTTCGTGCCACAACGTTCGTAACACAAGCTAAATATTTTATAAGGATTAATAACTAAGTAACATCAAACTTTCAAATTTAAATAAGATTTTATTGTAGTGGTGTTGTCATGTTTTATTGTGTGTGACCTGCACTATTAGTGCCGGTGTTTTGTTTCTCCTTTGTACACTAATACCTCAATGGCACATCACACCTAAATATCTTCAAAGCAGCACTGAAAGTTCCAGTGTGTGATCACTTTATCTGATCAAACGAGTGCATGACAGAAGGACCCTGTGGTGCTCTGCAGCCACAGTGTACTTTGCTTAGATGCTTAGACGTAGATGACCGTGATAAACCTAGCACTGTGATGCGATCTTCCAAAAAAACCAAGGTGGCTCTTATATACACAAAATCTGTGAGTGGTGCTTTTTCCAGTGCCATCAGTGCTGTTTGCCCAGGGAGTGATGGGGAGCATAAGGGAAGCAAAAAAAGAGAAACGTTTGCTTACCTGAGATGATGTTTGGTGATTCAGACACAGGGCTCCTGCTCCGAGTAAGCCCTCACATGCTTCTGCTACTCCCTTCTGTGCACATGCAGTGACCTCTGTGAGCATCCCCAACCTTCATGGACTTCTGCTGCAACCTCCTTTGTGAATTTCTCTAACACAGGAGTTTCAGTTCTCACGCAGGGCCAGTAATAGCATACCCCACTCGATTGTGTGAGATATACACGGACTGACCCTGAACAGACTCATCAGGAAGGTCAGCTCTGTCACAGGACTGACCCTGAACAAATTCATCAGGAAGGCCAGCTCCGTCACAGGACTGACCCTGAACAAATTCATTACGAAGGCCAACTCCATCACAGGACTGACCCTGAACAGACTCATCAGGAAGGTCAGCTCCATCACATGACTGACCCTAGATACACTTCAGGTAGTAGCAGAGAAGAGGATGTTAAGAAAATTGGACAATATTATGAACAATTCTGCCCATCTGCTTCAGGGGTCGCTATCCTGGGGCACATTTAGCCACTGGCTCATTCCACCACGGTATGCTAAAAATTCGCTAAGGTGGATCGTTCATGCCTGCTGCCATCAGACACCACAACACCACCTCCTAACGTGTCACTCCCCATCCCCCACCGCAACAGGTTAGAAAGCATCCTGTCCTGTTACAGGAAAAGTCCAGTGCTTTCTGTTGTAGCTGCACATAATTTATTTGCACATAATCAATTTTCTTATCTCTGAACATTTATTTTTAATATTACATTCTGTTTTTCAGAATTTTTCATTTATTTGTGCACTCTGTACTTTTAAATCTGCTCGCATCACATTTACTTTGCTCTATGTGTACTGCCTTTGCACCTTGTCTGTTCGGCAGTACATGAATGTTCATCTATGGACTATGTTCTTGCTTCTGTATGTACCATAGTTTCCCCCTGGGATCAATAAAGTTAATCTTAATTCTCTTTCTAATCTTCCATCGTAGTTCTCTCAGTATATGTTTAACCTCCAACCTGTCACCACTGCTAAAAGGCCCTTTCTTTTCATTGTCTGTTACTGATACAGTTTGTTTTCATGGCACACAAGATGCGGAATAACACCCTGGGTTCTGCTATAGATACAGATGAAATAGGAAAGAGTGAATCTGGGGACAGGAATCAGGAAGAAATGCAGGTCACCAAGCTAAGAGGCAGGATCCAGCACATCATGCTGAAGCAATAGTGCAGTAGTAATTAATCAGAGATAGAAATCAGGAAGAAGTGCGGATAATAGAAACGAGAGAGAAAAAATACAGACAAAAGGACGTCAAAGTCAAGAAACAAGGCCTACAATAAAACAGCAAGAGCATAACCAGGAAAGCTGTATGGTAATAGGACTATATAAGGGACTACAGAACTTTAAGACTGAGCATTAAACTGCTGTCAGGCTGCAAAGCCTGTCAACACTGCATGGTTAGGTCACAGGTCAAAGTAGGAACCTGCCATGAGCATGCAACAATTGCACCCCCTACTGGAAGAAAAAGCATACTTCGCTTTTGCCCTTTTATTTTTTATATCTACAGTATTTTCAGTTTGAATATGTCATTATGCGTTTAAAGAAAAAGTGGACAAAAATGTAAAAGCTTGGGCTCAGCATGCAGGGTCAAACTATTCTCTGACACAACTGGAGCAGTTCAGGGGGGACAAGAGCCTTACTCAAAAACCCAATGAAGGTATAATTACTCTGTCAGTCATGGGATCTCTGTCCTTCATGTTCAGATGGAGAAAGATAGTAGAGTAAGAGTTTCTGGACTGCTGTTTCCAGGTGATATTTGATGAGGAGGACCAGGATTGGTTCATTCCAACAAGGAAGTTCCCCTCTAGGATACAGCAGTTTCATCTGCAGGGGATGTTTGCCAATGACATCAACACTTTGAATACTGTAGTGAGATTGTTACATGTACTTGGCCACTTATAAGCCCAGTAAAATGCATGCTGCCTGATACTACATAGTTTAGGCTTTTCAGGTAGAAAGGCTGGGACTACATGTCCACTTTTAGAGCCTGTTTTTTTTGTCCCCTCCCTGCCCCCATTTTGTACATGTTCTCCAGCAAAACGGCCAGTTGAATCCCAAAGAAAAGGAGTTTGTGTCCAGAGTGGAGTACAAGGACAGAGGTCACCCACTGGCAGACTCTGGTCCTAATCCCAAGCCAGAGACGTTTAGGAGGAGCGGGGTAAAGAGCCTTGGTCTTTGGTCGAGTGTCTGGGTCAAAGCTCCAAAGACATCCCAGTACTCAATTAACCAGTTTGTTTTGCAGGAGAGCCACACCAGACAGTAAAATAATGAATGTTACTCCGTAACATCTCTCCATCATTAAACTTAAGAGATTGTTATCAAAATTCAGGCTCAACTGCCCCCTTCTGTATGTCAGTTGTCTATTTGACCAGCAGGTGTCACTGGACATCCCATAGTTCATAACTCCTGGTGTGTTCTCCAGTACCCCTGGCCACCATATAGCTTAATGGACTGGGTGGGTATCATCCGTGCTTCCCTTTTATTATGGGTTTGAGGCCTCAACCATGTTTGTATTTTTAACATTTATAGTTCTGGGCTTATTCCTGTGTTACATATTGGTGTTATTCTGTATGATTCTTTGTTGTGTTGTTAATCCCTGTTTGTAGTGACATCCTGTACCCTTGTTTCTATTCCTCCCAGGTGTTTGAATCTTATCTGTTAATTGCCTTCACCTGTGCAGTGTTCCTAGTCCTTAGTGTTCTACTGTACATACCTGTCTCTTGTTCACATAGGTATTAAGTACCTGTCCATGTTCTAGTTTTAGTGGGTCATTGAGTGTGTCTGTGCTAGTTGCTGTTTGCTTCTGCTTCCTATGTGTGTTTGTTCCGGTGTTGTTCCCTGCCTTGCTGACTACCTGGTTTGTTTTGGACCCCTCGTGTTCCTTTTTTCTTCGTTCTTGTAGAGTTCTCTCTTGTTTTTTTGCTCAATAAAACCCCTTTTGCCTGAGAGCCACTTTGTGGATAGTCTGTCCACCACGCCATGCCATAACATAAAACATGTATTTGTCTGGTGCATCAGCGTCTGGAATGAGTTGTTTTAAGATGTCCCAGTCATAAATGTAAATCACACAAGATAGTGACCCTGCCATCCCTGTTCATGCCTAATCATGAATGATGCGTGGGATGGATGGGGGGGGGGGGGGGGGGGGGGTGGTAGTGCAAGTCCAAAACAGTGGGGGTGTGGTACTA
>JAODKC010000016.1:13888844-13901089 GCA_026777985.1 Mormyrops attenuatus
CAACTGTTTGGTTTGTATACTTATTAAATCGTGGTTTCAATTTCCAGCTCTTGGCAATGAACCACCCCCCCCCCCCCCCCACCCCCATCTAGCTGAAAAGGGAGTGCAAGAGAAAGAGAATTCTGTGGAAAGACCAGCAGGATTTACTGTTCTTAGAGTAGATCCAGGGTGTTTCTCTGAATATTAGGATGTAGAGTCGACAAGTAGCCACATAGTGAAATTATGGGTTTGAACCCCCCCTTGAAGTTGTTCTATTGATTGCATATTTATCCAGTCACTAAAATTACAAGATTTCAAAATTTTCTTCTGCCTCCCATTTGGTAAAATCTACCAGTGGAGAAACCCACCCAGTGGACCACCCACCACCCCCTGATCAGCATAATTTACTGAGGGAGACCCCCTCACACCTCCAGTCAGCGAAATCTACCGTGGGGACTCCCCATCCCCTCAAAATTTATATTACATTTAATTTATGGCTACATGCTTGATGTGGAGTCATGTGTGTGCAGATAGGGGTGCTGAAATTCTATTTAGATTTAGTAATATTTAGAAGCGTTATGCATCTGTATCCCAGGATAGGTGTATAGGCAACACGGTCTGTCCAATAGTGAGTCTTATTCCTTTAAAAAGGGGTGGTGTAAAGAACACAGACACAACCTTCCCTTAAATGTAAATTAAGGCGTAACAACTTAGGAGGATATGTGGGATGGCGTGTTCGTCACAAGCCCTAACTTGCCTGGTAATCTGCTTAAGAGTGGGTGTGAAGAGTTGAAAAGAAGGACATCAAGGAGTAAGGCAGGAGTAAATAGTAGTAGTCTTCATTTCAAGCTGCAGGTATCTCTGTGAGTGTTCCTGGAGTCCTTTCGAATCTCAACTATATTCTGTGTACTTGATCGACACATAAATAACAGGTGAGTGAACTCATGGCTGGGAATATTGCAGTTATATAGACCTAAACATAAAGGTGTGAGTAACAGGGGTGTTTTTGGTGTGCTTTTGTGTATGTATGTATTATGTATGTATGAATGTGCTTGGGTTTCTAATCTTGTGGAGATATACAGCCGTGGAAAAAATTAAGAGACCACTCTATATTTTTAAACAAATCTGCATTTTTAAATCTTGGTTTAATTGTGGTTCTTCTGGCAGAAGGCTACGCTGGGCAACAGGTTGCTTCCAGGTTCAAAATTTCTAAGACAGCAGCACATAAGAATAAGGTGAAGCAGGAGACACTGGGAATGACCAGAAACCAGCCAGGTAAAGGACGGAAGCAACTTCCTAATGTCAGAGATGACTGTTAACTTTTTTTAACAGTTTCTCATGAATCGTAGGATGACCTCAAGTGACTTTCAAAAGGAATGGGAAACATTAAGTGCTGGTGTGAAGTACACTGCTAGGACAGTTTGTATCAGGCTCCTAGAAGCAGGACTGAAGTTCCATAAAGCAAGGAAGAAGTCCTTTATTAATAAGAAACAAGGAAGAACCAGGCTGCAGTTTGCAAAAAATATATATTATTCACACGCCCATAAATTGAGAAATGAGTGAAACAAAAAAATATGCTGTGGTTTCTAAATTTTTTACTTTGGCTGTATTTCAAGAAATTGTCCCAACAATGATACTAAAAAGAATTTGTGGGGATTTTATACCCATGGAGCAAGATGCTTCTTTTTTATATTAGTCATCTTAACCAAAAAAAAGCAACAATACTTTGGTAAGTTGTCAGTTTTCATCTGCTTTTGATAGTCTTGATTCAGTGATTGGGAATGTGATGCGATTTAGCACATTAGAATGATATCCCCACTAAGACAGGAATCCATAAGAATTCAGGTATATGTATTTCTTTTTGTGTAAAAAAATGTGTCCTTGCATGTATTGATCCCTACAATGGGTGAAGTGAAAATGACACTACCATTTTCATTTTCAGAGTTGTTTTTACATTTGCTGAAACTTGTCTAAAACACATTTGTCATTAGTGTACCGCTGTGTGGTGGTGTTTGTATGGGAGTATCTGCATGCATTACTTGACGTTGGTCATTGTGTTCTGTGGATGAAATGGCCTAGGAGAAACAAGTAATGTAACACATACTGGCGTGTTTGGGATCTCAACCATCTTGCACAAAGTGATATCAGACACAATGATCTAATACACAGATCAAATACATGACCAAATACAATAACAGTCGGTATTGGCTGTTTATTTACACAGAAAATAGATTAGCAATCTCGCTGTTTATTTTTCTCTTTCGTTTAAATACTCTTTTATATTTCTGTGTTTCCATCTTTTTGGTTTGTTTACTGGTTGTTTTAAAATCTGTGCATCTGTTGACTCACTTTCTCCTAGGCCTCTCTCACCTGAACAAGTTATCCTGTCTCAAATTATATTTCACTAAAATGTTCAAAAGCTTCATAGTACTATACATCTAAGCTTATCTGGTTCGCCAAAGGAAGTTCGACTTCAGGGTAATTTAAAGACAAAGGCCTTACACTCCCTCACTTGCTGTGATGTTCATCATCTGGTTTTTAAATTGTTACTTGTATTGAATAATCGAATCAACACCTATTTTTTTCAATAATGTAGTAGAAATCATTTTTATAATTTACTAGCATTGTAATCATACATCTCTCTCTTTCTCTTAGAGAACATCAATGGCACAGAACAACACTGCCTTCTCCTCTTCCTTAGTTTCTTCCTCCTTCCCCAATGCCACAGGTGGGCAGAACATATTGGGGAACGTGCCCACTGCTTTGGGTGCTCTCATCCTGGTTCTGGCCTTTCTCCTCGGTTGCCCTGGAAACCTGTTTGTTATATGGAGCATCCTTGCACGTGGCCAGAAACAATCTGTTCCCACCCTTCTCTTTCTACACCTAGCCTGTGCTGATGGCTTTCTGATGGCACTCACACCATTCTTTGCAGTCTACCTGGCTAAGCGTTCATGGGAGTTTGGCAGCATTATGTGCAAGGGGCTATTCTACCTGTGCAGCACCAACATGTACGCGTCCATCCTCCTAATCTCACTCATGAGCCTGTACCGACTGGTGGCTATCATGTGGCCCCAGCGTCTGAGCGCCATCACGGGCGGGAGGACTGTACTGTGGGTTTTAGCAGGACTCTGGATGCTGGTGCTGGTCTTGTCTTCCCCTGTCTTGATATTCCGACAGACCAGTGTGACTGAAGACAATGGAACTCGACGTACAGTTTGCACCACCAATCACACATTTCCGCAGCATGTGAGTAACACGGGTTAGTGGTGGGACATTATAAACTATCCTTCACATGCAGTGATTACGTGATCCTATCATTGTCTATGTGATCCTCTCATTGTCTATGTGATCCTCTCATCGTCATCTCATCTCATTTTTGATTCCTTTAGCTTGATTTACACTCCACACATTTCTCTTGCCTTCCTACAGGTCATCATTGTATTAAGCACTTCCCACTTGACGCTCCTTCTTTGCAGGTTATTTTCCACTACACTTTAGAGACACTGCTAGGATTTCTACTGCCATATGGGGTGATTGTGACCAGCTACGTGTGCATTCTGCGGCGAATCCGGCAAACTAGATTCCGCCGCAAGATACGCAGTGAGAGGCTCATCTTGGCAATTGTGGTGATTTTTGCAATCTTCTGGCTCCCATATCACATTATCAACGTGGTGCAGGTACTCACGTGTGCGGAAGTCTCTGTTTATGTGCCAGGGTTACTATCACTAAAATTAATGAAAACTGAAACTACAAGAAAACATTAACATGAACTGAAATGAATTATGAAAATGAAATTAAAAACTATAACTAAACAAAAACTATAAACATTGCTTCCATAACTAACCTAAATGAAATAAAAACAAATATCAAATAGGTTTTATTACCATTTTTAATACTATTTAGCTGAAGTATTGGTTTTCTTGTCTTTAATTACCATTAATAATACCTGGAACACGCTTTGCCCATTTTAAGAATTTTAGTATATTATGTGCACTGCGTATTTCTCAGTATAGCTACTCAGATCCAGTGTTCCACTATTGTACTGACAAGTTGTTTTCTTACAGATAGCAGCTGTCCTGTGTCCCATTTCTTCCCCCCTAAAAGCCAGGTATGGCATTTCTGCACATTTTTTATCTCGTTATTAATGCTTGAATAAAGTTGTAAATGAGGACTAGTGGATGCTATTCAAATACGTGAAAAGTATATATCTTTCCAGCAGGTGGTGTACTCTACTTTGAAGACCATTGTTGTAACTATGGGCATAATTATAACTGTAATAATGATGCTAATTAGGGTTCTAATTACAAATACAGGCTGGATGACATTTGGCAGTCAAGCCGCACGGTCATGTCTGCCCTGGCCTTCATCAGCAGCTGCGTCAACCCCGTGCTCTACGCCATTGCCGGGAAGGCTTACATCCAGAAAGCAGGCTTAGGTTTCATGGTGCGGCTGTTTGAGAGCACTGATTCGAGCATCAAGAGAGGCCGGAAAATCAGCCAGGATACTCAGGAACAGGGGGGAGACAGGCACAGTCTCAAAGAGGTAGAGTTCGTGGTCAATACAGATGTGAAGGTTAAGCAATAGCAGAAACGCCACTGCGACGCTTCTTAACAGTTTCTTAAAAGATTATTTTTGCCATAGCCTCTTATCAGTTCTCACTTATTGCTCTATTTTTTGTGGCCTACTCACCACAATCCAGGGCTAACTGCAGTCTGGTCTGATACATGTTTGTTGTAACACTAAATTGAATCTTGGTTCTTTTAAATAACATGTAGATGACTTGCACCTATTTTTCACTACATCCTGGTACATTGTAGATTCCATAGCTCAAAGTGGAACAGATTACCAGTAGGCTTGTTTATCTAACAGGAAGAACATTAGTGCTAATCGGGGACTGTAAGACTTACTGTGAGATTTGGCCAGGAAGCTGACTTGTCTATATTAGCCACAGATAGGCCAAGCAAAGTCAGTACTAGCAAGTTGTGGGACTTGAAGGAAAACAACCATTTTGTGACAATGAATTACCCATTGGAGGTGATTCGAGAAACAGAGATTAAAGTCTACCTGCCAAGTTTAACCTAGTGGAAGCCAAACGGTTAAGGGTTAAATGTTTAGTTATTTAATACATTTTTGAGTTTTATTGGAAAAGGGCAAGGTATCATTACTTATATCAAAATCAGTCAGCGGCAAGTCCCAGAAAACACAGAAATACAATTATGCGTGTGATGGAGTAATATTTTTTTATTCTAAAATAAATGTGAAAATGAATATAAAAACTGAATTTTTTCAAATAAAAAATATATACATATTAAAATTATAACATCTTAAATGTTTTATACTGTTTGATCTCTTAAGTGAAATTAAGTAAACAAAAGAAAAATGCTTATTATTTGCTTATAAAAAGAAGAATGTCTCATGATTAAATGGCACAAGCATGAAAAAAGCAAACATATTTTTACACACAACTTGGATACTATGACTGAATGGTTATATATAGATAAATACATGGCAGTTCCTGCACAGCTCTTTATTGACTTTCTGTTGGTTTTTCAGTGCATGTGCGTTGCTAGGTTCCAATTATTTCTTCTGCTGCATTCAAGCATTACAGTCTTCATATGTTACTTTTTTTTTAGTCTTTCAGCAGAATTGTTGCATATTCCAGTAGCACCAACCCATTGCTCAGTTCTTCAGCGACTTACTCCTTTTGATCGTTTTTCTCTTTTCCTGGAATCTGCCCCATTCTCAGAGATTCCCCATTCTGTTCTCCAGCATTCCCCCTATCCCCTTGACTCTCCCCCCTCCTGCTTTGTGTTTCTGAGGCAGTTCCCTCCAACAAGTGGGTGATGCAACCGAGTCGCGAGGTACCAGACAAGGTGGAGCCGGTGCAGGCATATAGCAGAGGATTAATGGAGCTACTGAGGAAGGCCAGGGCGATGACCTTGGGCCGGATACTCCGGCATATATCTAGCAGATTCACCCCTTTTTCACCGGCCAGGATTGCGCTTGTCTGCAACAGGTTGATCAGATGGTAGGGCACCCAGAGTAGGACGAAGCTCGCCATGATGAGCACAATAAGGCGTCCAGTCCTGCGGCGGGAGTGGCGGCGCCAGCGGACCCGGGCGGCCTTCAGGGCGCGGGAGATTCTGCAGTAGCAGAGAGCCAGCACGATGAATGGCAAGATGAAGGCCACCACCATCTCCAAGCAGTAGTGAAACACCTCATGTCCTGCGCTGGGGTAATAAGGCCCACAATAACTCTTTGGATCCACGTGTTTGTAGACAGCCACTGGAATGGACAGCACCAAGGCTAGTACCCAGATAGCTCCGATTGCTGGCCTGAGGCGAGACTTGGTGCGGACACGCTGAGACATGAAGGGCCGGGAAACACCTAGAAGGCGGTCGCCGGCCATCAGGGTAATCAGGTAGACGCTTACGTACATGTTGACACCGCATCCATAGTGTAGCATACGGCAAGCAGTGTCCCCAAATTCCCAAACCCCGTGGGCTGCCAGCTGCCGCAGAAAAAAGGGCGCAGTCAACAGCACCAGACAGTCAGCCGCGGCCAGCTGAAGGATTAACAAGGCAGTGATGGATCGCCGGCGGAGGCGAAACAAGACAGTCCAAACCACAAACAGGTTCCCAGGTAGACCCACTACCAAGGCAACCACCAGCAGGGTAATACCAACAGCTGGAGATGGACGGCCTGACAAAGGAGTTGAGTTTGAAACTGGACCAAAAGGGAAAGTAGGTGTAGAGGGAGTTAATCCAATCATTATGTCATCTGGATTCTATAACAGAAAGGAGAAAGCTGAATTAAAATGGCACTAAATGACTCAAATGTTATTAATTTTATTTTATGGGCTGTTATTTATTTCCTTTTCTGAATGCTGTGAAAGGAGAATACAAACCACAAGCCAGTTATCTCCCTGACAAAAATAACAAGTAGTTATTTTAAGGGAGAATGTACAGCAAGCCAATAAATATTTCTCAGGGAAACATGCATCGACAAAACAGAGACAGGAGTTTCCTAACAATATCTAAGTAAATCAAGACGAACTGGTTCTACAGTAAAAAGCAGTCCCACGTACCTTCCTTCAGTTTTACATGGACTGATTTCTCTTTTTGTTATGCCTTCTGTTTACCGTTTCTGAGACATGGGGAGGGTATGGTTGGTTTAGGGACGGGCTGAGGTTCAAGACCCTCTGCTCCTCTGTCACAAACCGTTAAGCATAAAAAGGCTCAGTTTGTGAGGAAATGACACCAGGAGAAATGGCTTTAAGGCAGTTCCGGTTTGGTTCAGTTATGATGAGCAAGCAAAACAGTCAATCACACAACTTGCCTATTTGTAGGTAGGTAGGTAGGTAGGTAGACTTTATTTATCCCATTTGTCTGCATCCCAGTAGTGCCAATCAAATCCCCTGTTCCATCATCCAGTCCCCATGCCTGGTAAATCTCTCTGTATCACATACTTTCCCTGCATAACCCCAGTCTTTCCTATTGAGCTACTCCTGCTTCCTTCCAGCAGACCTTCCTGTACTGTACAGTATGTGCAAACTCCTATGAGGTAACAAAAAGTTGCGCACCGAGCTCTCCTTGCATTTACCAACCGGTTGTGAGTTCCATCTAGAATTGAATATTACTCACACTTTCTTCTGTCATTCTTCTACAGCTTCACGTTCACCCCTTAACTGTAAACGATTTGAAAGAATGTACAAACAGTAACTTAATACAACAAGCGTTCATGTACTAGAGCTAATTAAAATGACCATCTGCATGTAGTTGGCACCCACCGTGATATTAATATCATAAGATAATACAGTGTGAATGGGAAGGGTTCTTTCTGTGACAGCAGAAACTTCTCCCTCCTGCAAGAATGCAGCGGTAATATATCACTCCAATAGTCACACACCTACCGCGTTAACAGCCACATTTAGCACAGTGCATAATCGACTAGTGTACTCTTATTGTTAATTCTTTCCCTTCCAGATATCTATATATAAACATGTAAAGAGAAACCAGTGCTGGACTGAGGTACCTGTTGCAGAGGTTCTTCATTTAATTTGTTCCCCCTTTGCTGATAATGATGGCACGCAGTGGTGTGGACAAACTCACAGGCAAACATCAGTCTCGGTAGATGCCGGACATCCTTCGTCATCGGAACATCAGTTATGTTGCTGGAAACGGAGAGGGCAATGAAATAAATCCTGCTGGCTCTTGCTGTATGGGCAGCGTGTGCATTGCAAAGCTGACAGTGGGGATGATGAAACCACATCCGCTGGGCAAGCGGAACTCAGGGTTTCGCTCATGTCATGTTCATCCAGCACAACTTGCCACAACAAAACTCAAAAAGCATAGATCATATGATATCTGGATTGGTGTTTTGGCAAGAGCGCAACATATATAATAATGGTGACAACAACAATAATAATAATAATAAGAATGTATTTATATCACTCTTTTCGTACATGAAATACACCTCAAGGTGCTTCACACATGGGATTTAAATAAAAATATATCTTCAAATAAGAAATATCTTAAAACATGGTGTCTGTGATCCCATATTGCAAAATGTCAACAACTGTGGTTATTTGGTGCATTTGAAAGCTATAAACAACTGCATACAGTTACAGAGAGTTATAACCATGACAATATGGTGGAAGATGGTGGTGCAGAATGTTGTGCTATCGTTCTACAACTGGAGAGTTGCCGGTTCGAGCCCTGGTTCCTCCTGACCCCATTACAGTGTCCTTGAGCAAAACACTAAACCCCCAAATTGCTCCCGGTGTGCAGGTTGGTGCCTTGCATGACAGCCTTTGCCACTGGTTTGTGAATGGGTGAATGTGAGGCATAACTGTGGAGTGCTTTGAGTGCTTGGAAAAGTAGCAAAGATGTGCTATATAAATGCAATCCATTTACCATAATAGACAGCTGTGATTATAGACAATAACAATGATAACCATTCAAAGACAAATATGTATAACATGTAAGTGGAGACAAGCAGATTACTAATGACTATAGCAGATTGGTTAATGAAAGCTATTACAGAAATATGCATGGGGTACAAGGCACCAATAAATGTTTTGTTTCTAACTTCTATGGGCTCTGAGGTAAATGAACATGCAGTCATCAAAATCGGGTGGATGGATGGTTGGATTTCAGTGTGTGTGTGTGTGTGGGTGTGTGTGTGTGTGTGTAATTCAAAGGGGAGGTTGCTACATATTTGACTGTGGCCACCCCTGTTTCCTGACTGTGGTAACCTCAGCTTCCTCTCAGCATTGAGACAGGAAGAGGCGGAGAGTGGGGACAGTACACTGGGTTGCATGTTAAGCCATCCAGGAACACACGGACTCATCATGGTGAGCAGGAAGACAGCCGAATACTGAGAAGATCTTTCCAGGCCAGTGGCTAAGACAGGTAGGTTCCAAAAGGATGTCCATGTATTCTGCCTGAATATCTAGCTGACCGCGTTAACTGCACCTAGCAGTATCCAAATATTGCTGCTAAAATTAGAATTAGGCAGCGGAGTTTTGCAACATTCTATAGTACAGGGTATGATATTAGTGTCCTGTAACTGGCTGAGGTTAATAGACATGGTAATATAATAGCTATGTTCAGTCGTGACAATAATGGCAATGTTCAGCACAATTCTGTCACCAACACCAAGATTCAGTTAATTAATACAGTTCTTGTTCGTGATAAATGTTTTGTTTTCCTTTGTGAGATACCTGCATCAAGGTATGCCTGGAGAATATTATCAAAACAGAGTGCGAGCCCAGGGTCAGTTCTTCCTACAGGCCTAACATAGGCGAACACTTCACTTGCGCCTGGACCATGGTGGCAACACAAGTTAAATCTACATTTCAGTTCGGAGAGGACACTGATTTTCATGCGATTCCCAATATTCTGCTTTCTGAAGGAGCACTTAGGCTATAAATCACACTGAGATCAATACATAATAATACAGATCATGCATCCGTTTACCCATATTTTCGAATCACAGTGCATTTATGCCCTGTGCTCAGCAACCAGCACTCATATTTCACACATTTATGTGTTTATCAGTCAGAAACAGGAAGCAGAGGTGGATAAATATCTATAAGAGGTAGATTTATTTTTTAAGAATTTTTTTATTATTATTTTTAATTTCATATAAATGTAATGCATGAAACCATACAAACAAATATTTCTTTTAAGACGGCAACTTGCAAGGACCACCGACTGAACCCTGACCCTGAGTTGAAAGATAATTTTTTTGTTTTCTTGACTTCTGCTTCTGCTTACTCCACACGTGGGTTTTAACCTCAATTAAAGTAGCCAACAAAAGAATAAAATGCAGATTACAGCTGTGTAGAGTCACCCAGTTCTGCATCTCCATGTAAGTCTGCATGGTCCAGTGCTGACAAGCAGGATGCATGTGCTGCTGAAGCTCAGAAGATGTTGCAGTTTTGATGACTCTGCACAAGCAAATTGGCTGTCAAATTGGCTACAGCACACTTTAAGCTCTTTCTCACCACAATAACACCTACTCTTTCAGTTCTCCTTTGTTATTTTCATTAGTTTTTTCTTGCCTTCGAATGATTCCAAAATCATGTGTGATTCTGGGAGAAGTTTAACTATAAGGTAGAAGTTAAACACTAAAGAAATTTGTGAATATAATAAATCTGTATTAATAACAAAATTTCTGTAAACACATATCATGCTCTCTATTTCCATACTGTTAGAAGAAACAGTGGTTCATTATACAAAGTTCAGTATACATACAGCTAAGAACAGTAGTTCAGATTCAAATATTATGTCCCTGCTTTTAGCCAGAAGAGTTTTTTGCTCTCTTTTCATTACCAGGAAAAATAACAGTATATTATAGCTGCAACACAGAGATGTTTATGTAGTGCATACATGCACCTTTGAAATATATGCAATATTATGATTTTACTACTATAATATTGCAGGGTTGAATGTATAACGCCAGTTCCACAAAAAATTATATGAATTGCAAAATAGTGTGTAATCTCTGCAAGATTTTGCAACAGTGTGCGTGTCAGTCCAAGCACATGAGCACCCCATACGTAAAATACCATCATAAGATTAGTACGCAATAACCTGCAAGGATGTGAAAGTGTGTGCAATTGCACATATTGTACTAATGAAATATTTTTGTTGTTTACTCTTATTTTTTTACATATTTTTTCACACTGTTCCATGTGACAATGTAGTTTGTTAGTTCTCCTTTGCATGGCTTTTACTTAGAATTCAGCTTGTTGTCAAACTCATGTAGTGTTTCCTGTCTCATCTCTCTCACTACTAGACCCAGAGAAAACCTCCGGTGTGGCAGAGAGATAATCATCTGAACTTCCACGACTAAGATGACCAATGTGACTACATCCAGTTCCTCGCTGCCTGTGAGCCATCAAGTTGGGATCTGGCTGCTGTCACTAGCCTTTGTCATGGGCATCCCTGGGAACTTGTTTGTGGTGTGGACAATTGTATTCCGTGTGGCACGCCGCTCACTTACCTGTCTGCTGGTGCTCAACCTGGCAGTGGCTGACGCCCTGGTGCTGCTCAGTGCACCGTTCTTTCTTCACTTTCTGGCTGCGGGGCGTGGCTGGCTGTTCGGGGAAGGGCTGTGCAAGACTGTGCACTACCTGTGCTGTGTGAACATGTACGCCTCCATCTACCTGATTTGCCTGATGAGTCTGGATCGCTGGCTGGCTGTGATACGACCCTTCCTCTCTCAGCGGCTGCGCACTAAACGCACACTCTGGGCTGTCCTCCTGGGATTGTGGACCTTGGCCTTTCTCTTCGCCTTGCCTATGCCCTTCTACCGTAGGTATGTGACTGTATCAGGGGCGGGGGTGATACTTCTGAAGACTAAATAGCGAGTCAGAAATGTCTAAATCAGGGGTGGCCAATCATATCCAGAAAGGGCCGCAGTGTATGCCGGTTTTCGTTGCAAGTCTCTAATTAGATTACTAAGTAGAGGACTGATTGGCTGAAGGATTCTCACAGCTGAACTGACTTAAAGGTTATCCTACAAACCTGCATACACACTGCCCCTTTGTGGATAATATTGGCCACCCCTGGTCAAAATGATCAGGAGATTCCAAGCAGAGTGCTTCTTAACCTAGAGGCAATAAGGCTCTGTGACATCCCATTTAACCTAAGTGTGACCAATAGCATGACCAAAGGGAAAAGGTTTAAACCAATTTGATATTTAGATTTTGGTATGGAAACCTCATTACCCCTATTATCCCTGATGATGATATGCAA
>JAODKC010000016.1:13904659-13916501 GCA_026777985.1 Mormyrops attenuatus
TGCCAAAAGATTGCAGAAACTTGTAGATGATGCCAGTGTGGTTCTAGACCATTTCAACTGGGGGGAGGCAGACTGGGACCAGTTGTTCTGTTAGCGGGGCCAGATGCATATCCTCCATGTATTTCTTACAGTAGATTGCCAGCATTATGAAACAAAGCTATTACCACACAAGTTTTAGCAGGGACATTCCAGTTCCGAAGTTCCGAAGACTTCGGTCGAGGTACAGGTAAAAAAAAATTCTACAGATCGGTTCGACATCAGAGTTGGTTAAGAGCTGTTTGAGTTCCAAGGTTCTATCATACAGTATGTGGGGACAATATGGTGAACAACTGGCCCCCCCAGTTGAAGTCTAGAACCGTTACTGGTTTCTATGACCGTTAAAAAATAAATATATGTACACACACACACACAATGTACACACATATATGTATACAGTTTTGTACATAAAAGATTACATCTCATTAATATTAAATGGGCACAGTATTATCTATCTCTCTCCTCTTTCTACATCCTGCTTTTATCACTCCCTTCACTTTGTCACATATTTATATCTCCGTCTCTTTTCCCTTAATCACTATCATTTCTTCAAAAAAACTTTCCTCCCCATTCTGCCTACCAATGTCTTCCCCCATTCCCTCCCTCTCCAGGTGGCAGGAAAACTACAGGATATACCCTCCATACTGAAGTTTGCAGTGGCAGCCCGACCCAATGTTACGGCCTTTGCCTTTCTCAGCAGCAGCGTGAACCCCATCCTGTACGTCTTTGCTGGCAGCTCATACATCCGCAATGCAGGACTAGGTTTCATGGCCAAACTGTTTGAAGACACCAACTCAGAAGGGGATGGGTCCTTTTCCTGTAGCACACCCTCCAGCCACAGTGGCTCCTCTGGTGAGACTGTGCAAGCTGTCTCTCTGATTCGGTTTTAAAACTAGTTGGCATTAATGGGCGGGACCTGGTGTACGAACAGACCCTCACCTGAAGGCGGAGACAGATGAGAAGGTGGACCTGAAGACAACGACCATGATGGAGTAGATCTTCATGCTACTCCAATGATAAACTTTATCATCCTTACTGCAGAAAAGTATTTGTAGCACAGCATTAAAAAAGAAAGAAATAATGCCGCTTTTTAGAATTCTGTGAAATTAGGAATACAGAAAACTGTATTTTTATATCCTCAGTGTATTTTTATATGGAATTTTATAACACATTTGATTTTCAATAAAATATAAAATATATCAATACTTTGTGTGAGTACTGTTTTTGTGACCTAAATTATATTTAGTTTAGTTTAGTTTTACGGGAAAAATCTGAGTCACCTTTGAAACAGCCATGTAACATACTGTACAGAATCCCGCCTTTTACCTTCCATGCCTGGAGTGCATGCGTTGGGTGGTGGTGGTCAGGGTTTACTGTCAGGATCTACCTCTGTCAGTCCTGTCATGTTCCCATTTGGCCAGCAGATGTCGCATTATAAAGCAAGAGGTAATAATCATATAAAGCAAGAGGTAATCTTCATCTAACCAATAAAAGACAGTGAACTGAAGTAACAAAATGTTACTCAGTAACGAAGTAAAATTTCGTTACTTCAGTTCACTGTCTTTTATTGGTTAGATGAAGATTACCTTTTGCTTTAACAGTCTGCTTCCAGTCAGTAAAATACATTCAACACATCTATTTTGATATAAATTTCCCAGAACACCAAGGAGCATAGTTATCGTATCAGAACTGCGGGATACAGGGGATAAGAAGGATATTTAATGTTATTTTATGTTAATTAAAGGGAACATACAGTGTCTGTACTTGAAGGATGCTGGAAAGGTAACAGGCCCTGCCAAGACGTCTCGGATATAAACATAGTGAGGATAAATGCAGAGTTTGTTAAAAGGCACTGTGGAGGTGGGCTCCTTGTGTGTCTAGGCACTGATAGCGTTAGTGAAACTCCAGCACTGTTGATTAATCAAAAGGAGTTGCTCTCCCTTTAAATGTTTTCCTTGCAATATAAGATTTTCTCTAGGCATGACTGTAATTGTATTTGTGTAGAATAAAATGAAAAAAGGTGGATTGCCCTTTCCTGGTGGGGACTGAGTGGCTGCCTCAAGTGGGGGAGTTCAAGTGTCTCAGTGGGAGCTGAACTGGAAGGCAAAGACTTCGATTTGCTGGTTGGTCTACGTTCCTACCCTCACCAATGGTCATGAGCTTTGGGTTGTGACCGAAAGAATGAGATCGCGGATATAGGCATCAGAAATGAGTTTTCTTTGTAGGGTGTCTGGGCTCAGCCGTTGAAGTAGGGTGAGGAGCTCAGACATGTGGGAGGGGCTCAAAGTAATACTGCTGCTCTTCTGCATCTAAAGGAGCCTGCTGAGGTATCCAGAGGCATCTATGTAGGATACCTCCTGGACACCTCCCTGGGGAGGTGTTCGGTCATGTCCAACCGGGAGGAGGCCCCGGGGCAGACCCAGGACATGCTGGAGAGATTATATCTCTCGGCTGGTATGGGAACGCCTTCGTATTCCACTGGAGGAGCTGGAGGAGGTGGCGGTGAGACGGAGGTCAGGATAAATGGCAGAACATGGATGAATGGATGAAGAAGTGTGCTAAACAAAGATGATTTGACATGATTTGACGTTTTATTTTGTAGATTAATAGTTATATTTTGAAACCAGTCCATTGCTGAACACACTTTATGAACAAGATGCCAGTTCACATAACTGCATGTTTTTGGATTGCAGGAGGAAATTTACATTTCATTTATTTATCAGACAGTTTTATCCAAAGCAACATACTTTTTTTGAGAAAGCGGGGTCAGACAGTTCCAGGACCAATTAGTGTTGAGGACCTTAAACACCTTGCAGACCCTGGGATTTGAACCTGACCATCCAATTACAGATACCATGTCCTAATGCACAGACCACACAACACCCCCACACATGGAGCGAGAAGCAAGAACTGAACCTGGGATGAGTGAGGTAACAGTATTTTTGAACTAGCTTGTCAAACTATATAACAAAACAAGCACATCCCAATGTATTGAATTAAATTTTTCTTTATGAAATGTTCTGCATTTCAACATAATATAGCAAATCTTCCTGCAACATCTGAATGAAATGTACAACATAGGATTTCCACACAAGCATAATATTTGTAAAAATTAAAAAACAGACCGGTAATATAGCATGAGCGCAAGTGTGTAGCCTACTACTTCTTCGCCCCTCCAGGCAGTTGTAACACACCAGCAGCAAGGTCAGCATATGGGCGTGGCAGTTTGCCAAGATTGTCCCAGCACCCTGTGCGGGGGTCATAGCGATGCACCCAGGGTGTGTCCCGGGCAGTGTCAACAGAGGACCCCCCCAGTACATACATTACTCCATCCAGAAGCACAGCAGCAGGGAAAAGATGGGGACGAGGCAAGCGGGTAATTGCCATCCAAGTGTCAAGGGTGGGGTCATAAGCCTCACACTGCAGCTGATCTCCAAATCCTGGCCATAAGGGCTGTAACCCACCAACCACCAGCAGCTTCCCCCCTAGTGCCAGCATAGCGTGCCCAGCACGTCCC
The DNA here is from genome assembly GCA_026777985.1 of Mormyrops attenuatus. Lineage (NCBI taxonomy): Eukaryota > Metazoa > Chordata > Actinopteri > Osteoglossiformes > Mormyridae > Mormyrops > Mormyrops attenuatus. The sequence goes on from JAODKC010000016.1 coordinate 13,908,213, forward strand.
ACCCCCGCCACCATAGGGGCACGGCTGGAGCAGCCATGAGATGGGTCATAGCACCACAGATAAGGCAGGCAGCCCAAGCGGGTGTCACACCCCCCCGAAATGAAGATCTCCCCACTCGACACCGCAGCAGCATGTCCGCATAAACCCCGGTCCAGGGGCTGAGCCAACCTGCAAGAGAGCAGAATTCTGGTCATGAAAAAGGGAAGAAAAAGAGACAGAATCAGTAATGGTGAAGTGAAGCACACAAGGCCAGGAGGAGAAATACACCAGACAGGGGTAAGAGATATGGAGGAACAGAGATCCAGAGGAATGGGACTGGGAGATAAAAACATAGATACAAAGAAATGAGAGGGACAATACACAGGACAGAAAAAGAAAGGAAAAAAAATCAAGTGAGAAATAGGAAAGTGAAATGAGGAGAGTTTGCATGTTTTCCTCGTGTTGTTATGGGGTTTGCTCTAGGTACTCTGCTTTTCACCCCACAGTCCAAAAATATGCGGAGGTGAACTGGAGTTACCAAATTGCCCACAGGTGTGAATGGTGTGTGCGTGTGCCCTGCGATGGGTTGGCACCCCATCCTGGGTTGTTCTGTGCCTCAGAACCTCCTGCGACCCTAAGTAGGACAAGCAGCTTCAGAAAATGGATGAATTTGTTGATAACGCTACCTCCAGGTGTTGTCATCAGGTGTGTAGAACTCCACAGTGTTCAGGTATTGGGTGTCGTCATGGTTCCCCCCAAACACATACACTTTCCCTGCAAGACACGCTGTGGCAAAGTAGTCCCTTGGAGAGTGCATGTCGGCAACCCTATCCCAGTGGTCCCGTGCCGGATCATACCTGTAGGACAAGGATGCTAGCCATGGCCAAGGAACAAATTCTCATAACTTACACATACACACGCAAAGTATAATGTATGTCATCTAGAATTGCTATAAATAATAATGTTTTATATAAGAGTAATAATATTATATTGTATATAATACAAATATTCTCTGCACTAGACAAGTCGCCACACACAGAATAGAAGAAAGAGAAACTGGTTCTGGTTAGACAAAGCTGCATACTATTGGCATGATTTAATGTTCAACTGTTATGCAGAATACATAATGAGAGAAGCTGGACTGGAAGAAAAAAACTGGGGAGATTTGTGGAATAAACATCAATGACCTTTAATATGCTGTTAATATGAGACATATCAGAAAATAAAGAATATCCAAAGAAGCTTATGAGGAAGGTTAAAGAACAGGATGAAAATATCTCACTATGTGACAAAAATGTGAAGAATGTGAAAAAAGCACAGGCTATGACCACGGTATTGGTAGCTAATTTTCGTATCGATGATGAAATGTTGACGACATTGAGGTCATAGGCAGCCCTTTGAAACAGTCATCGACAACAAAGCAACTCGCCGACTGGTTTCTGGCTGAGTTGCCATGAACTTACGAATCTTCAAAATCACAAGGACAAAGACCAGAATTGCGCAGCATATTGTACTTTCTGTGATTTTTTTATAGATATCAAAGCCGAGCAATGAACAAACTGGATAGATAAGGCTGGGAAAGAGGCACAGTGGAAAAGAGGACAAGAAAACACTCCTGGATGGGCATGATTTCAGGAGATACAGGGCCCAAGACTGCCAGGCAGGCATGGGTCCTTGGTCAGTTAGGAGGCGGCAGTCCCCTCAGGGTGGTCGTCCGCTGGGTTGCGTTACTGAGGTCAGAAAAAGCATAAGCAATTTACTTATTGCTTTTCCAGTGACCTTCACCCCAGTGCAGGCCTTAGGTTAGGCCAAGGGAGACAATATTGCCCTCTGTTGTCAAATATGTTCTGATAGCATTCCTTGAAGTTGATGCATCTAGACACAATAATTATTACCTGCCTGCATGGTGCTGATCAGTAATTTTTTTATGCGCAGCAAACTCTTGGTGTTGTCTCACCATGCACCCCCTTCAAATTATTCACCAGGACCCTGGCCGTCAAGCAGGATACATAAACATGACAGCGGGATGGACAGAGGGCCTCTTGCCAGAGTGACTCAGAGGCAGTGTGCGCAGGAGAAGCCATCCACATTCCTGTAGGCCAACTCTGTACTGCACTGTTCCATGAAATTCCAGCGGATCATTTTAGTATTAGTGACCTTGGCCCAGGGCATCTATTGAAGAGGTGCATAGCCTGTAATGAGGGTGAAGGGCTGGGCAAGGAGCTTCTACCTCAACTCATGGATGGCTAATTTGATGACTAAGGTCTCTCACTTCCGGCATTGTCCCTTCGCTTAGCAGGGGTGCGCTTATGAGAGATACAGCACTGTGAAAAAGTCTTAGGCAGTCAAAAAATATGTTTAAGGCTATATAATGATAAACAAGAATTTCATCTGTTCTCCAAAAAGTTACTGATATCTTGTTGGATAGCTAGATAAACTCTGCTTTGGTTCCCAAACCTCTGCTTAGGCACACCTCAGCCATTCTATGTATTCATTAAATTTCTCCATCAGCTCAATTAACTTGATTTGTTAAATAACTCAATGGGGTACTGACTGGCCAAACTAGGTTGGATAGTGGTCGAGTCAAAAAATATGTGTGTGTTGGATGATTGCTGCAAATGCTGTGGTGATTTTAGTAGAGTTTTGAAATGGCTCAGCTGACACACATTTAGAGACATAATATCATAGGTTTACACCAACATGAAGAACATTTAAATATCATTTTCTGTGACTGCCTAAAGTTTTGCACAGTATTGTGTATATCAGAGTTCAATTCAATTCAGTTCAGTTCAATTCAATTAAATTTTATTTATATAGCACATTTTACATTGTCTCAAAGCGCTCTAGATTATCCCTGCCCAAAGCCCCCAGCGAGCAAGCTAGAGGCCACAGTGGCAAGGAAAAACTCCCTAGAAGGAAGAAACTTTGAGAGGAACTAGACTCAAAGGGGGAGCCCATCCTCCAAGGGGTGGCAGACGAAATCAAATGAACAAAATGACAAAATTCTAATTTACACAAAATTTTAAGATTCAAGTCTAAATGCGGAGTGCAGGCCGGTGATGGCAGGTAGGGGCTGGTGCTGCTTCTGATGGCAGGATGAACAGTGGTACAGCAGCAGGGAAGGAAGGAGAGACGTCACAGGGACAAGGGCGGGGCAGGCCAGAAGGACATCACAGGTAGAATAGGCGTTGCAGGCAGCAGGGTAAGTAGAATCTTGATATTTTTTTTTGGGTCTCCATACAGCACTCCCCAGTAGGGGTAGGGGAAATTAAAAGTGCATTAGCCAAAGTAGGGTAGACTAGGGGCAGTGCAAACAGTTAGGTAAGTGCAATACTGTACAGTATGTGAGATCCAGCAGATATGGCTAAGGCAGCATAAGTAGGAGGGAGAGGCAAATAGCAACGCAGGCATGGGGAGTTACTGAACATCAGGACTCCAATTCCACGAGGGGGTGTGAAGCTAGAGTTACAGCACTGACAGTTCAGTTCATTCAAAGACAATAGCACTGATCCCCAATGTTCCTAGTCCCTGAAGTTCTCCAAGTAGTGAGTGTTGGGCTAGATGGGCAGCTTGAAGTTGGTGGTGTGGAGGAATGGATTTAACTTTTGGTAGGCGAGTTTGGTATCCTCAATCCACTGGACATTTTTGGACCAGTTCTTCCAGGTCAGAAAGATCAGAGAGGGGCTGGCAAGAGAAAAGTAGTTGGGGACAAAGCAACATTTGTATATGGCCAGTTCTAGACTGGCCCATGCTTGCATCTTGGTGATGGGGCAAGACACAGTCCAGATGGCTTTGACTTTTCTTTCAGAGGAGGCCCCATCCAATAAGGAACTCCAGATAGTAAGCATCAGCTAGCCCCAGGTAGCACTGGGGGGGAATGGTTGTAAGCCCTGCCTGCCAGAGGCAAATAAGATGCTCAGTGCAGCTCACAGTGTGAATGACAACATTATTTAAGTAGGTCACCACATACATTCAATGAGGTCAAAGTGCAATATCCACCAGTCTCCGGACAGTAGCAGCCACCCCATGGACCCGAAGTGGCCCCTGGGTGTACTGAAGGCTGTTTCTCCCTTGGAAGTGTGACTGAGGCATTCCTAATGTGGTTGGTATGGTAATCCTGGCCTGAGACGTGGTGAATGAGTTGACAGGCACAGTAGCTTAATGGGGGGACACACATGGCGGAGACTTTCAGGATGAGGACAAGCACCGGATCACCAGTGTGTAACTTGACCAGGCTGGTTGTCTGTTCGCTGTTGGGCCCACTCCATGCCTTCCTTCATAATCAGAATGACATTTTTGATTCTTTCTCCATATCTCCCCAACATGGACTACCGTAGTGTGATGCAGTAAGGTAAATCCCAAGGGGACTTGAGGAAATTGTTGAACTGCAAAGATGATGTAGGGCAACATCAAATGCCTGGTTAGTTGTCCTCATCAGTACTGGCATAATAGGGTCACAAGGAAGTGAGAGGTTGTGAACAGGGAGTTTTCCACTGGCCCATGGGGTATCATTGGCAAAAGTTGACGATGGTGGCACTCATTCCTGGCCAATGGATGAAATTCTCAAAGCATTCTTCAGCAGCTCAGGCCATAAGATTGGTGTGACTTGAATCTGCCTATAATTAATCAATCAATCAATCAATCAATTATTAATAATAATAATAACCTGTCTTTTGTGGGCTAGGTCCACCAAGACCCTGTGCTGAATAAGCAGTTATGCAAGACAGGCGCATCGATACATATAACAGTACAGACATACATGTATTTGTGACATGTATTTCAGACACTCGCTATCACAAACATGCTGGTTTGGTGTACCTGATGACAGACTTGAGAATATCTCGTGCCCCATAGTATTTGCGGCCCCCCAGAACATAGAGCTGGTTGTTGAGGATGCATACACAGTGGCGGAAACGGGGTTGTTCCGGCAGCTCAGTCAGAGACTTCCACTCCACGGTTCTAATGAGTCCCTGCCCACGCAGGAAACGCTGGGCAAACCACAGGCTGCGGCTTGGAACACGCCTAGTGAAATCTTCATCTACAAAGTCACCACCAACCACAACAAGTACCTGAGGAAATAACCAGTCAATTTCCTGTGTACTGTCAACAGCATCAGTGGTAATTTGCAAATACTGCGGTGACTGGTAATCTATTTTAGGAAGGGCACTTTAAGCTAGGACAGGATTTTTAAACTACCATTTAATTTAAAAGGACCTGGATTTCACTTAAGTACCAAGTCTTGTTGTGTGCTGACTGGTTAGTCTCCTATAATCATGCATGTCACTAATGTTAATATGATACAGCTGGATGCGCCTTTCAATCAAGGACACAAACCAAACAGTTTATCAGAGCATGGTGAGCTTTTCAGTTGTAAAAAAGTAGTTTGTAAAACTTGAAGTAGCTCAAAGTGTCTTTCCTGACATGAGTTATCTGGTCACCCTAGCAAATATCACATAAGAAGTTGTCTTCTGCTATTGTTTGTGATCTCCACGTATATTTTTACAGCATACAACCATTATATTTTGTTTTTCTTTTAATTACATTCTTATTTCACTATCTTGTTGTCTAAGTGAATTTTCTGAAATCATGCCCTGTACACAGCAGACTATATTGTGGAGAAAATTGTGCATGTACTGTATCTTGGTCAAAGTCTGGGATAACCTGGTTTGGGGTGCGGGGCTTGCAGGGTGGGCCTGTGTGACCAGGCTGGAGATACACTCGTAGTTTCTCCTGTAAACGTTTGCCCCTTAGGGTGCGAGTCAATAGGGTGCAGCTCTGCATCTCCTGTAGCTCAGCACAGGACATAAGGCCAAAGCGTACGTGCTCCAGGAGCGCTGGAAGGAAGGGGAGCCTCTCTCCAAGATCTTCCTCGACCCAACACCGCGCTGCCCTAAACACCTGAATCTGCAGAGAGACCGGCACAAAACACCACTACCTACAAAAGAGTAGACGCAATGGAAAAGAGTGTAAGGAGAAAAGTAACTCAGAGAGAGAAAGAGACTGTCCTACCTCACTGTCCACACAGAGTGAGTCCTTCTCCAGCAAACGTTCCAGGAGTGGAAGGGGCAGGTCTTGAAATTTGTCACTGCATGAGACACTCTGGAAGTGTCTGAGGGCATACTGCTCGGCCTTCCGGCCCAGCTGGTAAAGACTGTAAGCCTCAGCTAGTGCCAGGATATCCAGACACGAGCTGGGGTCTATGTGTTCCAGCAGGAACTCCTCACACAGCAAAAACACCCCCTTCAGCTGGAAGAGCAGAGCAGCTTCTGCCAGCTCCCACACATCTTCCCTGCCCAGCCGCAATGTGCCTGAATAGAGAAACTCCAGGATTGCCCACAGTACCCAGCTTGCCACGCCTCGCAGGGAAATCGCCTTCTCACTGGACTCCCTCAGTCCCCCACACAGTAGTGCTCGGAAGTAATCTCCTCCTGCAGCTAACACTACACGGTGAGCTGGGGGGAGAAGATGACGTCAATAACACCAGGTGAGCTGAAGGATAAAGCTGAAAGTGTCTCTGTATGTTTGTGAGTGTATGGCTTTCTATTAAGTATTGGCAAATGCTTTAAAAAGTGTGAACTTCAGCTATATTTATATGAATGTCACTAAATCCTATCTATCTATCTATCTCGATCATTTAGGCGGTTGCCAATGAGGCTCCTTTGGGCTTAATGTATTAAAATATGACCAATTATTGTGCTATTTTATTACTAATGCATAGCAATGATATCTTACTGGGAAATTTTGCTGAAATTCAATAATTTCATCATTTGCAAACAACAGATTCATCCAACTTGTTTACCAAGTAAATTGATTTTGATATTGGATTAATTACTCTTTACTATTTCATACCATTAAAAAAAAATCAAAAAAACAGAATGAAACTTTAGAAACCCACTCTTTATGAGTTTAATGTCAAAGCAAAGGTAACAGTGAGATTTCCGAAACAGTTGCAAAGTACATCAGTTTGATTCTCTATAAACTTCTAGAATTCTATAACAAGCTTAGACAACCAAAACCTTTAACTCTATATGGAGAGCATTATATTTTGGTAAATTAAGTATATGTTTTTCATTCACAATGCATGTTATACAATAGCCTTTGGATGGATACCATCTGTATATTACAGTTTTTCTCGATTGCTTTGGTGCATTTCTCAAATGACAGCTAACATTTGCGAAACAATGAGTGTAATCCTCACACCGTGATGTCATTTGTGCATGTGCAGGTAATGTGCCTCATTCAGGACTCCCTGAGCAACGGCTCATTCAACACAAAGTCAAACCAGCGGTACCCAAGGATTCTCAGAAGAGACACAGTATCGAAGGAGTCCAGTCTTCGTTGCAGCTCACTGGATAACGTCCATGTCTCACAGCCATACAGCAAGACTGGGAGCACCAGGACTCTAATGACTTGGACCTTTGTCCTCTTGCAAAAATATCGGGAGTGCCATGCACCCCTTTCCAGCAGCCTCATGACCCTCCATGCTCTCCCAATCAGTCTGCTGACTTCATAGGAAGAATCACAAGAGACATGAATGTTGCTACCAGGGTAGGTAAATCTCTTGACAAGGTCGACATTCTCCCCGCAGACAGACACACTAATGATGGGTGTAACTAAGAAGTCATTAAATGCCTGGATCTTGGTTTTTATCCAGGACACATGAAATCAGATACACTTTGATACTCCCAGATAATCAGAGCCCCAATCAGAGCCTCCATTGACTCAACTAAGATCACAGCGTTGTCGGCAAAGTCAAGATCTGTAAACCTTTCTTCACCAATGGACACCCCACAGCTCTTGGACCTAACAACTCTACCCAACACCCAGTCCATACAAGCATTGAACAGAGTAGGAGCAAGCACACACCCCTAGTGGACCCCAGAATCAACTGGGAAGAATGCAGAGGTTCTCCCTCTACTCTGCACAACACTCACAGCACCAGTGTACAGGCTGACCATGACGTCCAGCAACTTTGGGGGGATCCCTCAAAGTCTCAGCATGTCCCACAGGGCAATTCGATCAACTGAGTTGAATGGTTTATGCAAATTGACAAAGGCTGCAAGTAACCTCTGCTGATATTCGCACTTGTGCTCGATGAGAACCATCAGTGCCAGGATACAGTCGATGGTAGACTTCTTAGGTGTAAAACCAGACTGCTCTGGTCGCTGACAGGCAAGCAAGTGATCACGGATCTGTCAGGGTCAGCACCCATGTGTGTCCCATTCTGTGTCCCTTCTGTTTCTTAGTTAGTCTGATTTCCCTGTGTTTATTAGTTTCAGCTGTTGCCTGTTCTTGTGCCTGCCCTTGTGT